>OY804577.1:89656098-90256098 GCA_963680875.1 Bathymodiolus brooksi
TCTGACTTGCTCCACAGGTCCTATGGAATGATCTACGGGGAATAGTTATCAAGCAGATGCATTGACAAACGTTTTGAGGTATTATACATGTAGATCAAGCCATCCTGAGGACCGGAAGTTGCCTATTACGGAGCTAAAATGGGATACCAGGACCCTGACGGATATTTCGGGTAGTACCGCATATTGGTTTTTCGCATTTTTCTGGCTAACGGAGGGCTCCAGAAATAAAAACTAGACATATATATTAAGCAGATATACCTGCGCACATATTTATTAAGGTATTTGGTTATTCGGACCGCCATGGGGACCGGAAGGGGGTGAAAACATAGGTAAATCGTCTTATTTTAACCTACCGCCGGACATTGGTTTTACATTATTTACTCCAATCAAGGGGCGTATAGACAGTCTTACTGTATATATTTATAAAGCAGAGACATGTACAAACATTTTGAGGTATAATACATGTATGTCAAGCTATCCTGGAGACCGGAAGTGGACGAAAATTGAGCCATAATGGTTGTACAGCCGGCAATTTTGACCTACCCGACCATGGTTTTTTACTTCTGACTTGCTCCACAGGTCCTATGGAATGATCTACGGGGAATAGTTATCAAGCAGAGGCATTGACAAACGTTTTGAGGTATTATACATGTAGATCAAGCCATCCTGAGGACCGGAAGTTGCCTATTACGGAGCTAAAATGGGATACCAGGACCCTGACGGATATTTCGGGTAGTACCGCATATTGGTTTTTCGCATTTTTCTGGCTAACGGAGGGCTCCAGAAATAAAAACTAGACATATGTATTAAGCAGATACACCTGCGCACATATTTATTAAGGTATTTGGTTATTCGGACCGCCATGGGGACCGGAAGGGGGTGAAAACATAGGTAAATCGTCTTATTTTAACCTACCGCCGGACATTGGTTTTACATTATTTACTCCAATCAAGGGGCGTATAGACAGTCTTACTGTATATATTTATAAAGCAGAGACATGTACAAACATTTTGAGGTATAATACATGTATGTCAAGCTATCCTGGAGACCGGAAGTGGACGAAAATTGAGCCATAATGGTTGTACAGCCGACAATTTTGACCTACCCGACCATGGTTTTTTACTTCTAACTTGCTCCACAGGTCCTATGGAATGATCTACGGGGAATAGTTATCAAGCAGAGGCATTGACAAACGTTTTGAGGTATTATACATGTAGATCAAGCCATCCTGAGGACCGGAAGTTGCCTATTACGGAGCTAAAATGGGATGCCAGGACCCTGACGGATATTTCGGGTAGTACCGCATATTGGTTTTTCGCATTTTTCTGGCTAACGGAGGGCTCCAGAAATAAAAACTAGACATATATATTAAGCAGATATACCTGCGCACATATTTATTAAGGTATTTGGTTATTCGGACCGCCATGGGGACCGGAAGGGGGTGAAAACATAGGTAAATCGTCTTATTTTAACCTACCGCCGGACATTGGTTTTACATTATTTACTCCAATCAAGGGGCGTATAGACAGTCTTACTGTATATATTTATAAAGCAGAGACATGTACAAACATTTTGAGGTATAATACATGTATGTCAAGCTATCCTGGAGACCGGAAGTGGACGAAAATTGAGCCATAATGGTTGTACAGCCGGCAATTTTGACCTACCCGACCATGGTTTTTTACTTCTGACTTGCTCCACAGGTCCTATGGAATGATCTACGGGGAATAGTTATCAAGCAGAGGCATTGACAAACGTTTTGAGGTATTATACATGTAGATCAAGCCATCCTGAGGACCGGAAGTTGCCTATTACGGAGCTAAAATGGGATACCAGGACCCTGACGGATATTTCGGGTAGTACCGCATATTGGTTTTTCGCATTTTTCTGGCTAACGGAGGGCTCCAGAAATAAAAACTAGACATATGTATTAAGCAGATACACCTGCGCACATATTTATTAAGGTATTTGGTTATTCGGACCGCCATGGGGACCGGAAGGGGGTGAAAACATAGGTAAATCGTCTTATTTTAACCTACCGCCGGACATTGGTTTTACATTATTTACTCCAATCAAGGGGCGTATAGACAGTCTTACTGTATATATTTATAAAGCAGAGACATGTACAAACATTTTGAGGTATAATACATGTATGTCAAGCTATCCTGGAGACCGGAAGTGGACGAAAATTGAGCCATAATGGTTGTACAGCCGGCAATTTTGACCTACCCGACCATGGTTTTTTACTTCTGACTTGCTCCACAGGTCCTATGGAATGATCTACGGGGAATAGTTATCAAGCAGATGCATTGACAAACGTTTTGAGGTATTATACATGTAGATCAAGCCATCCTGAGGACCGGAAGTTGCCTATTACGGAGCTAAAATGGGATACCAGGACCCTGACGGATATTTCGGGTAGTACCGCATATTGGTTTTTCGCATTTTTCTGGCTAACGGAGGGCTCCAGAAATAAAAACTAGACATATATATTAAGCAGATATACCTGCGCACATATTTATTAAGGTATTTGGTTATTCGGACCGCCATGGGGACCGGAAGGGGGTGAAAACATAGGTAAATCGTCTTATTTTAACCTACCGCCGGACATTGGTTTTACATTATTTACTCCAATCAAGGGGCGTATAGACAGTCTTACTGTATATATTTATAAAGCAGAGACATGTACAAACATTTTGAGGTATAATACATGTATGTCAAGCTATCCTGGAGACCGGAAGTGGACGAAAATTGAGCCATAATGGTTGTACAGCCGGCAATTTTGACCTACCCGACCATGGTTTTTTACTTCTGACTTGCTCCACAGGTCCTATGGAATGATCTACGGGGAATAGTTATCAAGCAGAGGCATTGACAAACGTTTTGAGGTATTATACATGTAGATCAAGCCATCCTGAGGACCGGAAGTTGCCTATTACGGAGCTAAAATGGGATGCCAGGACCCTGACGGATATTTCGGGTAGTACCGCATATTGGTTTTTCGCATTTTTCTGGCTAACGGAGGGCTCCAGAAATAAAAACTAGACATATATATTAAGCAGATACACCTGCGCACATATTTATTAAGGTATTTGGTTATTCGGACCGCCATGGGGACCGGAAGGGGGTGAAAACATAGGTAAATCGTCTTATTTTAACCTACCGCCGGACATTGGTTTTACATTATTTACTCCAATCAAGGGGCGTATAGACAGTCTTACTGTATATATTTATAAAGCAGAGACATGTACAAACATTTTGAGGTATAATACATGTATGTCAAGCTATCCTGGAGACCGGAAGTGGACGAAAATTGAGCCATAATGGTTGTACAGCCGGCAATTTTGACCTACCCGACCATGGTTTTTTACTTCTGACTTGCTCCACAGGTCCTATGGAATGATCTACGGGGAATAGTTATCAAGCAGAGGCATTGACAAACGTTTTGAGGTATTATACATGTAGATCAAGCCATCCTGAGGACCGGAAGTTGCCTATTACGGAGCTAAAATGGGATACCAGGACCCTGACGGATATTTCGGGTAGTACCGCATATTGGTTTTTCGCATTTTTCTGGCTAACGGAGGGCTCCAGAAATAAAAACTAGACATATGTATTAAGCAGATACACCTGCGCACATATTTATTAAGGTATTTGGTTATTCGGACCGCCATGGGGACCGGAAGGGGGTGAAAACATAGGTAAATCGTCTTATTTTAACCTACCGCCGGACATTGGTTTTACATTATTTACTCCAATCAAGGGGCGTATAGACAGTCTTACTGTATATATTTATAAAGCAGAGACATGTACAAACATTTTGAGGTATAATACATGTATGTCAAGCTATCCTGGAGACCGGAAGTGGACGAAAATTGAGCCATAATGGTTGTACAGCCGGCAATTTTGACCTACCCGACCATGGTTTTTTACTTCTGACTTGCTCCACAGGTCCTATGGAATAATCTACGGGGAATAGTTATCAAGCAGATGCATTGACAAACGTTTTGAGGTATTATACATGTAGATCAAGCCATCCTGAGGACCGGAAGTTGCCTATTACGGAGCTAAAATGGGATGCCAGGACCCTGACGGATATTTCGGGTAGTACCGCATATTGGTTTTTCGCATTTTTCTGGCTAACGGAGGGCTCCAGAAATAAAAACTAGACATATATATTAAGCAGATATACCTGCGCACATATTTATTAAGGTATTTGGTTATTCGGACCGCCATGGGGACCGGAAGGGGGTGAAAACATAGGTAAATCGTCTTATTTTAACCTACCGCCGGACATTGGTTTTACATTATTTACTCCAATCAAGGGGCGTATAGACAGTCTTACTGTATATATTTATAAAGCAGAGACATGTACAAACATTTTGAGGTATAATACATGTATGTCAAGCTATCCTGGAGACCGGAAGTGGACGAAAATTGAGCCATAATGGTTGTACAGCCGGCAATTTTGACCTACCCGACCATGGTTTTTTACTTCTGACTTGCTCCACAGGTCCTATGGAATGATCTACGGGGAATAGTTATCAAGCAGATGCATTGACAAACGTTTTGAGGTATTATACATGTAGATCAAGCCATCCTGAGGACCGGAAGTTGCCTATTACGGAGCTAAAATGGGATGCCAGGACCCTGACGGATATTTCGGGTAGTACCGCATATTGGTTTTTCGCATTTTTCTGGCTAACGGAGGGCTCCAGAAATAAAAACTAGACATATGTATTAAGCAGATACACCTGCGCACATATTTATTAAGGTATTTGGTTATTCGGACCGCCATGGGGACCGGAAGGGGGTGAAAACATAGGTAAATCGTCTTATTTTAACCTACCGCCGGACATTGGTTTTACATTATTTACTCCAATCAAGGGGCGTATAGACAGTCTTACTGTATATATTTATAAAGCAGAGACATGTACAAACATTTTGAGGTATAATACATGTATGTCAAGCTATCCTGGAGACCGGAAGTGGACGAAAATTGAGCCATAATGGTTGTACAGCCGGCAATTTTGACCTACCCGACCATGGTTTTTTACTTCTGACTTGCTCCACAGGTCCTATGGAATGATCTACGGGGAATAGTTATCAAGCAGATGCATTGACAAACGTTTTGAGGTATTATACATGTAGATCAAGCCATCCTGAGGACCGGAAGTTGCCTATTACGGAGCTAAAATGGGATGCCAGGACCCTGACGGATATTTCGGGTAGTACCGCATATTGGTTTTTCGCATTTTTCTGGCTAACGGAGGGCTCCAGAAATAAAAACTAGACATATGTATTAAGCAGATACACCTGCGCACATATTTATTAAGGTATTTGGTTATTCGGACCGCCATGGGGACCGGAAGGGGGTGAAAACATAGGTAAATCGTCTTATTTTAACCTACCGCCGGACATTGGTTTTACATTATTTACTCCAATCAAGGGGCGTATAGACAGTCTTACTGTATATATTTATAAAGCAGAGACATGTACAAACATTTTGAGGTATAATACATGTATGTCAAGCTATCCTGGAGACCGGAAGTGGACGAAAATTGAGCCATAATGGTTGTACAGCCGGCAATTTTGACCTACCCGACCATGGTTTTTTACTTCTGACTTGCTCCACAGGTCCTATGGAATGATCTACGGGGAATAGTTATCAAGCAGATGCATTGACAAACGTTTTGAGGTATTATACATGTAGATCAAGCCATCCTGAGGACCGGAAGTTGCCTATTACGGAGCTAAAATGGGATGCCAGGACCCTGACGGATATTTCGGGTAGTACCGCATATTGGTTTTTCGCATTTTTCTGGCTAACGGAGGGCTCCAGAAATAAAAACTAGACATATATATTAAGCAGATATACCTGCGCACATATTTATTAAGGTATTTGGTTATTCGGACCGCCATGGGGACCGGAAGGGGGTGAAAACATAGGTAAATCGTCTTATTTTAACCTACCGCCGGACATTGGTTTTACATTATTTACTCCAATCAAGGGGCGTATAGACAGTCTTACTGTATATATTTATAAAGCAGAGACATGTACAAACATTTTGAGGTATAATACATGTATGTCAAGCTATCCTGGAGACCGGAAGTGGACGAAAATTGAGCCATAATGGTTGTACAGCCGGCAATTTTGACCTACCCGACCATGGTTTTTTACTTCTGACTTGCTCCACAGGTCCTATGGAATGATCTACGGGGAATAGTTATCAAGCAGATGCATTGACAAACGTTTTGAGGTATTATACATGTAGATCAAGCCATCCTGAGGACCGGAAGTTGCCTATTACGGAGCTAAAATGGGATGCCAGGACCCTGACGGATATTTCGGGTAGTACCGCATATTGGTTTTTCGCATTTTTCTGGCTAACGGAGGGCTCCAGAAATAAAAACTAGACATATGTATTAAGCAGATACACCTGCGCACATATTTATTAAGGTATTTGGTTATTCGGACCGCCATGGGGACCGGAAGGGGGTGAAAACATAGGTAAATCGTCTTATTTTAACCTACCGCCGGACATTGGTTTTACATTATTTACTCCAATCAAGGGGCGTATAGACAGTCTTACTGTATATATTTATAAAGCAGAGACATGTACAAACATTTTGAGGTATAATACATGTATGTCAAGCTATCCTGGAGACCGGAAGTGGACGAAAATTGAGCCATAATGGTTGTACAGCCGGCAATTTTGACCTACCCGACCATGGTTTTTTACTTCTGACTTGCTCCACAGGTCCTATGGAATGATCTACGGGGAATAGTTATCAAGCAGATGCATTGACAAACGTTTTGAGGTATTATACATGTAGATCAAGCCATCCTGAGGACCGGAAGTTGCCTATTACGGAGCTAAAATGGGATGCCAGGACCCTGACGGATATTTCGGGTAGTACCGCATATTGGTTTTTCGCATTTTTCTGGCTAACGGAGGGCTCCAGAAATAAAAACTAGACATATGTATTAAGCAGATACACCTGCGCACATATTTATTAAGGTATTTGGTTATTCGGACCGCCATGGGGACCGGAAGGGGGTGAAAACATAGGTAAATCGTCTTATTTTAACCTACCGCCGGACATTGGTTTTACATTATTTACTCCAATCAAGGGGCGTATAGACAGTCTTACTGTATATATTTATAAAGCAGAGACATGTACAAACATTTTGAGGTATAATACATGTATGTCAAGCTATCCTGGAGACCGGAAGTGGACGAAAATTGAGCCATAATGGTTGTACAGCCGGCAATTTTGACCTACCCGACCATGGTTTTTTACTTCTGACTTGCTCCACAGGTCCTATGGAATAATCTACGGGGAATAGTTATCAAGCAGATGCATTGACAAACGTTTTGAGGTATTATACATGTAGATCAAGCCATCCTGAGGACCGGAAGTTGCCTATTACGGAGCTAAAATGGGATGCCAGGACCCTGACGGATATTTCGGGTAGTACCGCATATTGGTTTTTCGCATTTTTCTGGCTAACGGAGGGCTCCAGAAATAAAAACTAGACATATATATTAAGCAGATATACCTGCGCACATATTTATTAAGGTATTTGGTTATTCGGACCGCCATGGGGACCGGAAGGGGGTGAAAACATAGGTAAATCGTCTTATTTTAACCTACCGCCGGACATTGGTTTTACATTATTTACTCCAATCAAGGGGCGTATAGACAGTCTTACTGTATATATTTATAAAGCAGAGACATGTACAAACATTTTGAGGTATAATACATGTATGTCAAGCTATCCTGGAGACCGGAAGTGGACGAAAATTGAGCCATAATGGTTGTACAGCCGGCAATTTTGACCTACCCGACCATGGTTTTTTACTTCTGACTTGCTCCACAGGTCCTATGGAATGATCTACGGGGAATAGTTATCAAGCAGATGCATTGACAAACGTTTTGAGGTATTATACATGTAGATCAAGCCATCCTGAGGACCGGAAGTTGCCTATTACGGAGCTAAAATGGGATGCCAGGACCCTGACGGATATTTCGGGTAGTACCGCATATTGGTTTTTCGCATTTTTCTGGCTAACGGAGGGCTCCAGAAATAAAAACTAGACATATGTATTAAGCAGATACACCTGCGCACATATTTATTAAGGTATTTGGTTATTCGGACCGCCATGGGGACCGGAAGGGGGTGAAAACATAGGTAAATCGTCTTATTTTAACCTACCGCCGGACATTGGTTTTACATTATTTACTCCAATCAAGGGGCGTATAGACAGTCTTACTGTATATATTTATAAAGCAGAGACATGTACAAACATTTTGAGGTATAATACATGTATGTCAAGCTATCCTGGAGACCGGAAGTGGACGAAAATTGAGCCATAATGGTTGTACAGCCGGCAATTTTGACCTACCCGACCATGGTTTTTTACTTCTGACTTGCTCCACAGGTCCTATGGAATGATCTACGGGGAATAGTTATCAAGCAGATGCATTGACAAACGTTTTGAGGTATTATACATGTAGATCAAGCCATCCTGAGGACCGGAAGTTGCCTATTACGGAGCTAAAATGGGATGCCAGGACCCTGACGGATATTTCGGGTAGTACCGCATATTGGTTTTTCGCATTTTTCTGGCTAACGGAGGGCTCCAGAAATAAAAACTAGACATATGTATTAAGCAGATACACCTGCGCACATATTTATTAAGGTATTTGGTTATTCGGACCGCCATGGGGACCGGAAGGGGGTGAAAACATAGGTAAATCGTCTTATTTTAACCTACCGCCGGACATTGGTTTTACATTATTTACTCCAATCAAGGGGCGTATAGACAGTCTTACTGTATATATTTATAAAGCAGAGACATGTACAAACATTTTGAGGTATAATACATGTATGTCAAGCTATCCTGGAGACCGGAAGTGGACGAAAATTGAGCCATAATGGTTGTACAGCCGGCAATTTTGACCTACCCGACCATGGTTTTTTACTTCTGACTTGCTCCACAGGTCCTATGGAATGATCTACGGGGAATAGTTATCAAGCAGATGCATTGACAAACGTTTTGAGGTATTATACATGTAGATCAAGCCATCCTGAGGACCGGAAGTTGCCTATTACGGAGCTAAAATGGGATGCCAGGACCCTGACGGATATTTCGGGTAGTACCGCATATTGGTTTTTCGCATTTTTCTGGCTAACGGAGGGCTCCAGAAATAAAAACTAGACATATATATTAAGCAGATATACCTGCGCACATATTTATTAAGGTATTTGGTTATTCGGACCGCCATGGGGACCGGAAGGGGGTGAAAACATAGGTAAATCGTCTTATTTTAACCTACCGCCGGACATTGGTTTTACATTATTTACTCCAATCAAGGGGCGTATAGACAGTCTTACTGTATATATTTATAAAGCAGAGACATGTACAAACATTTTGAGGTATAATACATGTATGTCAAGCTATCCTGGAGACCGGAAGTGGACGAAAATTGAGCCATAATGGTTGTACAGCCTGCAATTTTGACCTACCCGACCATGGTTTTTTACTTCTGACTTGCTCCACAGGTCCTATGGAATGATCTACGGGGAATAGTTATCAAGCAGATGCATTGACAAACGTTTTGAGGTATTATACATGTAGATCAAGCCATCCTGAGGACCGGAAGTTGCCTATTACGGAGCTAAAATGGGATGCCAGGACCCTGACGGATATTTCGGGTAGTACCGCATATTGGTTTTTCGCATTTTTCTGGCTAACGGAGGGCTCCAGAAATAAAAACTAGACATATGTATTAAGCAGATACACCTGCGCACATATTTATTAAGGTATTTGGTTATTCGGACCGCCATGGGGACCGGAAGGGGGTGAAAACATAGGTAAATCGTCTTATTTTAACCTACCGCCGGACATTGGTTTTACATTATTTACTCCAATCAAGGGGCGTATAGACAGTCTTACTGTATATATTTATAAAGCAGAGACATGTACAAACATTTTGAGGTATAATACATGTATGTCAAGCTATCCTGGAGACCGGAAGTGGACGAAAATTGAGCCATAATGGTTGTACAGCCGGCAATTTTGACCTACCCGACCATGGTTTTTTACTTCTGACTTGCTCCACAGGTCCTATGGAATGATCTACGGGGAATAGTTATCAAGCAGATGCATTGACAAACGTTTTGAGGTATTATACATGTAGATCAAGCCATCCTGAGGACCGGAAGTTGCCTATTACGGAGCTAAAATGGGATGCCAGGACCCTGACGGATATTTCGGGTAGTACCGCATATTGGTTTTTCGCATTTTTCTGGCTAACGGAGGGCTCCAGAAATAAAAACTAGACATATGTATTAAGCAGATACACCTGCGCACATATTTATTAAGGTATTTGGTTATTCGGACCGCCATGGGGACCGGAAGGGGGTGAAAACATAGGTAAATCGTCTTATTTTAACCTACCGCCGGACATTGGTTTTACATTATTTACTCCAATCAAGGGGCGTATAGACAGTCTTACTGTATATATTTATAAAGCAGAGACATGTACAAACATTTTGAGGTATAATACATGTATGTCAAGCTATCCTGGAGACCGGAAGTGGACGAAAATTGAGCCATAATGGTTGTACAGCCGACAATTTTGACCTACCCGACCATGGTTTTTTACTTCTAACTTGCTCCACAGGTCCTATGGAATGATCTACGGGGAATAGTTATCAAGCAGAGGCATTGACAAACGTTTTGAGGTATTATACATGTAGATCAAGCCATCCTGAGGACCGGAAGTTGCCTATTACGGAGCTAAAATGGGATGCCAGGACCCTGACGGATATTTCGGGTAGTACCGCATATTGGTTTTTCGCATTTTTCTGGCTAACGGAGGGCTCCAGAAATAAAAACTAGACATATATATTAAGCAGATATACCTGCGCACATATTTATTAAGGTATTTGGTTATTCGGACCGCCATGGGGACCGGAAGGGGGTGAAAACATAGGTAAATCGTCTTATTTTAACCTACCGCCGGACATTGGTTTTACATTATTTACTCCAATCAAGGGGCGTATAGACAGTCTTACTGTATATATTTATAAAGCAGAGACATGTACAAACATTTTGAGGTATAATACATGTATGTCAAGCTATCCTGGAGACCGGAAGTGGACGAAAATTGAGCCATAATGGTTGTACAGCCGGCAATTTTGACCTACCCGACCATGGTTTTTTACTTCTGACTTGCTCCACAGGTCCTATGGAATAATCTACGGGGAATAGTTATCAAGCAGAGGCATTGACAAACGTTTTGAGGTATTATACATGTAGATCAAGCCATCCTGAGGACCGGAAGTTGCCTATTACGGAGCTAAAATGGGATGCCAGGACCCTGACGGATATTTCGGGTAGTACCGCATATTGGTTTTTCGCATTTTTCTGGCTAACGGAGGGCTCCAGAAATAAAAACTAGACATATGTATTAAGCAGATACACCTGCGCACATATTTATTAAGGTATTTGGTTATTCGGACCGCCATGGGGACCGGAAGGGGGTGAAAACATAGGTAAATCGTCTTATTTTAACCTACCGCCGGACATTGGTTTTACATTATTTACTCCAATCAAGGGGCGTATAGACAGTCTTACTGTATATATTTATAAAGCAGAGACATGTACAAACATTTTGAGGTATAATACATGTATGTCAAGCTATCCTGGAGACCGGAAGTGGACGAAAATTTAGCCATAATGGTTGTACAGCCGGCAATTTTGACCTACCCGACCATGGTTTTTTACTTCTAACTTGCTCCACAGGTCCTATGGAATGATCTACGGGGAATAGTTATCAAGCAGAGGCATTGACAAACGTTTTGAGGTATTATACATGTAGATCAAGCCATCCTGAGGACCGGAAGTTGCCTATTACGGAGCTAAAATGGGATGCCAGGACCCTGACGGATATTTCGGGTAGTACCGCATATTGGTTTTTCGCATTTTTCTGGCTAACGGAGGGCTCCAGAAATAAAAACTAGACATATATATTAAGCAGATATACCTGCGCACATATTTATTAAGGTATTTGGTTATTCGGACCGCCATGGGGACCGGAAGGGGGTGAAAACATAGGTAAATCGTCTTATTTTAACCTACCGCCGGACATTGGTTTTACATTATTTACTCCAATCAAGGGGCGTATAGACAGTCTTACTGTATATATTTATAAAGCAGAGACATGTACAAACATTTTGAGGTATAATACATGTATGTCAAGCTATCCTGGAGACCGGAAGTGGACGAAAATTGAGCCATAATGGTTGTACAGCCGGCAATTTTGACCTACCCGACCATGGTTTTTTACTTCTGACTTGCTCCACAGGTCCTATGGAATAATCTACGGGGAATAGTTATCAAGCAGAGGCATTGACAAACGTTTTGAGGTATTATACATGTAGATCAAGCCATCCTGAGGACCGGAAGTTGCCTATTACGGAGCTAAAATGGGATACCAGGACCCTGACGGATATTTCGGGTAGTACCGCATATTGGTTTTTCGCATTTTTCTGGCTAACGGAGGGCTCCAGAAATAAAAACTAGACATATGTATTAAGCAGATACACCTGCGCACATATTTATTAAGGTATTTGGTTATTCGGACCGCCATGGGGACCGGAAGGGGGTGAAAACATAGGTAAATCGTCTTATTTTAACCTACCGCCGGACATTGGTTTTACATTATTTACTCCAATCAAGGGGCGTATAGACAGTCTTACTGTATATATTTATAAAGCAGAGACATGTACAAACATTTTGAGGTATAATACATGTATGTCAAGCTATCCTGGAGACCGGAAGTGGACGAAAATTTAGCCATAATGGTTGTACAGCCGGCAATTTTGACCTACCCGACCATGGTTTTTTACTTCTGACTTGCTCCACAGGTCCTATGGAATGATCTACGGGGAATAGTTATCAAGCAGAGGCATTGACAAACGTTTTGAGGTATTATACATGTAGATCAAGCCATCCTGAGGACCGGAAGTTGCCTATTACGGAGCTAAAATGGGATACCAGGACCCTGACGGATATTTCGGGTAGTACCGCATATTGGTTTTTCGCATTTTTCTGGCTAACGGAGGGCTCCAGAAATAAAAACTAGACATATGTATTAAGCAGATACACCTGCGCACATATTTATTAAGGTATTTGGTTATTCGGACCGCCATGGGGACCGGAAGGGGGTGAAAACATAGGTAAATCGTCTTATTTTAACCTACCGCCGGACATTGGTTTTACATTATTTACTCCAATCAAGGGGCGTATAGACAGTCTTACTGTATATATTTATAAAGCAGAGACATGTACAAACATTTTGAGGTATAATACATGTATGTCAAGCTATCCTGGAGACCGGAAGTGGACGAAAATTGAGCCATAATGGTTGTACAGCCGGCAATTTTGACCTACCCGACCATGGTTTTTTACTTCTGACTTGCTCCACAGGTCCTATGGAATGATCTACGGGGAATAGTTATCAAGCAGATGCATTGACAAACGTTTTGAGGTATTATACATGTAGATCAAGCCATCCTGAGGACCGGAAGTTGCCTATTACGGAGCTAAAATGGGATACCAGGACCCTGACGGATATTTCGGGTAGTACCGCATATTGGTTTTTCGCATTTTTCTGGCTAACGGAGGGCTCCAGAAATAAAAACTAGACATATATATTAAGCAGATATACCTGCGCACATATTTATTAAGGTATTTGGTTATTCGGACCGCCATGGGGACCGGAAGGGGGTGAAAACATAGGTAAATCGTCTTATTTTAACCTACCGCCGGACATTGGTTTTACATTATTTACTCCAATCAAGGGGCGTATAGACAGTCTTACTGTATATATTTATAAAGCAGAGACATGTACAAACATTTTGAGGTATAATACATGTATGTCAAGCTATCCTGGAGACCGGAAGTGGACGAAAATTGAGCCATAATGGTTGTACAGCCGGCAATTTTGACCTACCCGACCATGGTTTTTTACTTCTGACTTGCTCCACAGGTCCTATGGAATGATCTACGGGGAATAGTTATCAAGCAGAGGCATTGACAAACGTTTTGAGGTATTATACATGTAGATCAAGCCATCCTGAGGACCGGAAGTTGCCTATTACGGAGCTAAAATGGGATACCAGGACCCTGACGGATATTTCGGGTAGTACCGCATATTGGTTTTTCGCATTTTTCTGGCTAACGGAGGGCTCCAGAAATAAAAACTAGACATATGTATTAAGCAGATACACCTGCGCACATATTTATTAAGGTATTTGGTTATTCGGACCGCCATGGGGACCGGAAGGGGGTGAAAACATAGGTAAATCGTCTTATTTTAACCTACCGCCGGACATTGGTTTTACATTATTTACTCCAATCAAGGGGCGTATAGACAGTCTTACTGTATATATTTATAAAGCAGAGACATGTACAAACATTTTGAGGTATAATACATGTATGTCAAGCTATCCTGGAGACCGGAAGTGGACGAAAATTGAGCCATAATGGTTGTACAGCCGGCAATTTTGACCTACCCGACCATGGTTTTTTACTTCTGACTTGCTCCACAGGTCCTATGGAATGATCTACGGGGAATAGTTATCAAGCAGAGGCATTGACAAACGTTTTGAGGTATTATACATGTAGATCAAGCCATCCTGAGGACCGGAAGTTGCCTATTACGGAGCTAAAATGGGATACCAGGACCCTGACGGATATTTCGGGTAGTACCGCATATTGGTTTTTCGCATTTTTCTGGCTAACGGAGGGCTCCAGAAATAAAAACTAGACATATGTATTAAGCAGATACACCTGCGCACATATTTATTAAGGTATTTGGTTATTCGGACCGCCATGGGGACCGGAAGGGGGTGAAAACATAGGTAAATCGTCTTATTTTAACCTACCGCCGGACATTGGTTTTACATTATTTAC
The DNA here is from genome assembly GCA_963680875.1 of Bathymodiolus brooksi. Classification (NCBI taxonomy): domain Eukaryota; kingdom Metazoa; phylum Mollusca; class Bivalvia; order Mytilida; family Modiolidae; genus Bathymodiolus; species Bathymodiolus brooksi. Next base: position 89,671,092 of record OY804577.1, read on the forward strand.
TCCAATCAAGGGGCGTATAGACAGTCTTACTGTATATATTTATAAAGCAGAGACATGTACAAACATTTTGAGGTATAATACATGTATGTCAAGCTATCCTGGAGACCGGAAGTGGACGAAAATTGAGCCATAATGGTTGTACAGCCGGCAATTTTGACCTACCCGACCATGGTTTTTTACTTCTGACTTGCTCCACAGGTCCTATGGAATAATCTACGGGGAATAGTTATCAAGCAGATGCATTGACAAACGTTTTGAGGTATTATACATGTAGATCAAGCCATCCTGAGGACCGGAAGTTGCCTATTACGGAGCTAAAATGGGATGCCAGGACCCTGACGGATATTTCGGGTAGTACCGCATATTGGTTTTTCGCATTTTTCTGGCTAACGGAGGGCTCCAGAAATAAAAACTAGACATATATATTAAGCAGATATACCTGCGCACATATTTATTAAGGTATTTGGTTATTCGGACCGCCATGGGGACCGGAAGGGGGTGAAAACATAGGTAAATCGTCTTATTTTAACCTACCGCCGGACATTGGTTTTACATTATTTACTCCAATCAAGGGGCGTATAGACAGTCTTACTGTATATATTTATAAAGCAGAGACATGTACAAACATTTTGAGGTATAATACATGTATGTCAAGCTATCCTGGAGACCGGAAGTGGACGAAAATTGAGCCATAATGGTTGTACAGCCGGCAATTTTGACCTACCCGACCATGGTTTTTTACTTCTGACTTGCTCCACAGGTCCTATGGAATGATCTACGGGGAATAGTTATCAAGCAGATGCATTGACAAACGTTTTGAGGTATTATACATGTAGATCAAGCCATCCTGAGGACCGGAAGTTGCCTATTACGGAGCTAAAATGGGATGCCAGGACCCTGACGGATATTTCGGGTAGTACCGCATATTGGTTTTTCGCATTTTTCTGGCTAACGGAGGGCTCCAGAAATAAAAACTAGACATATGTATTAAGCAGATACACCTGCGCACATATTTATTAAGGTATTTGGTTATTCGGACCGCCATGGGGACCGGAAGGGGGTGAAAACATAGGTAAATCGTCTTATTTTAACCTACCGCCGGACATTGGTTTTACATTATTTACTCCAATCAAGGGGCGTATAGACAGTCTTACTGTATATATTTATAAAGCAGAGACATGTACAAACATTTTGAGGTATAATACATGTATGTCAAGCTATCCTGGAGACCGGAAGTGGACGAAAATTGAGCCATAATGGTTGTACAGCCGGCAATTTTGACCTACCCGACCATGGTTTTTTACTTCTGACTTGCTCCACAGGTCCTATGGAATGATCTACGGGGAATAGTTATCAAGCAGATGCATTGACAAACGTTTTGAGGTATTATACATGTAGATCAAGCCATCCTGAGGACCGGAAGTTGCCTATTACGGAGCTAAAATGGGATGCCAGGACCCTGACGGATATTTCGGGTAGTACCGCATATTGGTTTTTCGCATTTTTCTGGCTAACGGAGGGCTCCAGAAATAAAAACTAGACATATGTATTAAGCAGATACACCTGCGCACATATTTATTAAGGTATTTGGTTATTCGGACCGCCATGGGGACCGGAAGGGGGTGAAAACATAGGTAAATCGTCTTATTTTAACCTACCGCCGGACATTGGTTTTACATTATTTACTCCAATCAAGGGGCGTATAGACAGTCTTACTGTATATATTTATAAAGCAGAGACATGTACAAACATTTTGAGGTATAATACATGTATGTCAAGCTATCCTGGAGACCGGAAGTGGACGAAAATTGAGCCATAATGGTTGTACAGCCGACAATTTTGACCTACCCGACCATGGTTTTTTACTTCTAACTTGCTCCACAGGTCCTATGGAATGATCTACGGGGAATAGTTATCAAGCAGAGGCATTGACAAACGTTTTGAGGTATTATACATGTAGATCAAGCCATCCTGAGGACCGGAAGTTGCCTATTACGGAGCTAAAATGGGATGCCAGGACCCTGACGGATATTTCGGGTAGTACCGCATATTGGTTTTTCGCATTTTTCTGGCTAACGGAGGGCTCCAGAAATAAAAACTAGACATATATATTAAGCAGATATACCTGCGCACATATTTATTAAGGTATTTGGTTATTCGGACCGCCATGGGGACCGGAAGGGGGTGAAAACATAGGTAAATCGTCTTATTTTAACCTACCGCCGGACATTGGTTTTACATTATTTACTCCAATCAAGGGGCGTATAGACAGTCTTACTGTATATATTTATAAAGCAGAGACATGTACAAACATTTTGAGGTATAATACATGTATGTCAAGCTATCCTGGAGACCGGAAGTGGACGAAAATTGAGCCATAATGGTTGTACAGCCTGCAATTTTGACCTACCCGACCATGGTTTTTTACTTCTGACTTGCTCCACAGGTCCTATGGAATAATCTACGGGGAATAGTTATCAAGCAGAGGCATTGACAAACGTTTTGAGGTATTATACATGTAGATCAAGCCATCCTGAGGACCGGAAGTTGCCTATTACGGAGCTAAAATGGGATACCAGGACCCTGACGGATATTTCGGGTAGTACCGCATATTGGTTTTTCGCATTTTTCTGGCTAACGGAGGGCTCCAGAAATAAAAACTAGACATATGTATTAAGCAGATACACCTGCGCACATATTTATTAAGGTATTTGGTTATTCGGACCGCCATGGGGACCGGAAGGGGGTGAAAACATAGGTAAATCGTCTTATTTTAACCTACCGCCGGACATTGGTTTTACATTATTTACTCCAATCAAGGGGCGTATAGACAGTCTTACTGTATATATTTATAAAGCAGAGACATGTACAAACATTTTGAGGTATAATACATGTATGTCAAGCTATCCTGGAGACCGGAAGTGGACGAAAATTGAGCCATAATGGTTGTACAGCCTGCAATTTTGACCTACCCGACCATGGTTTTTTACTTCTGACTTGCTCCACAGGTCCTATGGAATAATCTACGGGGAATAGTTATCAAGCAGAGGCATTGACAAACGTTTTGAGGTATTATACATGTAGATCAAGCCATCCTGAGGACCGGAAGTTGCCTATTACGGAGCTAAAATGGGATACCAGGACCCTGACGGATATTTCGGGTAGTACCGCATATTGGTTTTTCGCATTTTTCTGGCTAACGGAGGGCTCCAGAAATAAAAACTAGACATATGTATTAAGCAGATACACCTGCGCACATATTTATTAAGGTATTTGGTTATTCGGACCGCCATGGGGACCGGAAGGGGGTGAAAACATAGGTAAATCGTCTTATTTTAACCTACCGCCGGACATTGGTTTTACATTATTTACTCCAATCAAGGGGCGTATAGACAGTCTTACTGTATATATTTATAAAGCAGAGACATGTACAAACATTTTGAGGTATAATACATGTATGTCAAGCTATCCTGGAGACCGGAAGTGGACGAAAATTGAGCCATAATGGTTGTACAGCCGGCAATTTTGACCTACCCGACCATGGTTTTTTACTTCTGACTTGCTCCACAGGTCCTATGGAATGATCTACGGGGAATAGTTATCAAGCAGATGCATTGACAAACGTTTTGAGGTATTATACATGTAGATCAAGCCATCCTGAGGACCGGAAGTTGCCTATTACGGAGCTAAAATGGGATACCAGGACCCTGACGGATATTTCGGGTAGTACCGCATATTGGTTTTTCGCATTTTTCTGGCTAACGGAGGGCTCCAGAAATAAAAACTAGACATATATATTAAGCAGATATACCTGCGCACATATTTATTAAGGTATTTGGTTATTCGGACCGCCATGGGGACCGGAAGGGGGTGAAAACATAGGTAAATCGTCTTATTTTAACCTACCGCCGGACATTGGTTTTACATTATTTACTCCAATCAAGGGGCGTATAGACAGTCTTACTGTATATATTTATAAAGCAGAGACATGTACAAACATTTTGAGGTATAATACATGTATGTCAAGCTATCCTGGAGACCGGAAGTGGACGAAAATTGAGCCATAATGGTTGTACAGCCGGCAATTTTGACCTACCCGACCATGGTTTTTTACTTCTGACTTGCTCCACAGGTCCTATGGAATGATCTACGGGGAATAGTTATCAAGCAGAGGCATTGACAAACGTTTTGAGGTATTATACATGTAGATCAAGCCATCCTGAGGACCGGAAGTTGCCTATTACGGAGCTAAAATGGGATACCAGGACCCTGACGGATATTTCGGGTAGTACCGCATATTGGTTTTTCGCATTTTTCTGGCTAACGGAGGGCTCCAGAAATAAAAACTAGACATATGTATTAAGCAGATACACCTGCGCACATATTTATTAAGGTATTTGGTTATTCGGACCGCCATGGGGACCGAAAGGGGGTGAAAACATAGGTAAATCGTCTTATTTTAACCTACCGCCGGACATTGGTTTTACATTATTTACTCCAATCAAGGGGCGTATAGACAGTCTTACTGTATATATTTATAAAGCAGAGACATGTACAAACATTTTGAGGTATAATACATGTATGTCAAGCTATCCTGGAGACCGGAAGTGGACGAAAATTGAGCCATAATGGTTGTACAGCCGGCAATTTTGACCTACCCGACCATGGTTTTTTACTTCTGACTTGCTCCACAGGTCCTATGGAATGATCTACGGGGAATAGTTATCAAGCAGATGCATTGACAAACGTTTTGAGGTATTATACATGTAGATCAAGCCATCCTGAGGACCGGAAGTTGCCTATTACGGAGCTAAAATGGGATGCCAGGACCCTGACGGATATTTCGGGTAGTACCGCATATTGGTTTTTCGCATTTTTCTGGCTAACGGAGGGCTCCAGAAATAAAAACTAGACATATGTATTAAGCAGATACACCTGCGCACATATTTATTAAGGTATTTGGTTATTCGGGCCGCCATGGGGACCGGAAGGGGGTGAAAACATAGGTAAATCGTCTTATTTTAACCTACCGCCGGACATTGGTTTTACATTATTTACTCCAATCAAGGGGCGTATATATTTGTCTCTCATCTTATATCATGGCTGACTTTGACCCTCGTCTTATATCATGGCTAGCTTTGTCCGTCGTCTTATATCATGGCTAACTTTGTCCGTCGTCTTATATCATGGCTAACTTTGTCCCTCGTCTTATATCATGGATAACTTTGTCCGTCGTCTTATATCATGGCTAACTTTGTCCGTCGTCTTATATCATGGCTAACTTTGTCTCATCTTATATCATGGATAGCTTTGTGCCTCGTCTTATATCATGGCTAACTTTGTCCGTTGTCTTATATCATGGCTAACTTTGTCTCTCGTCTTATATCATGGCTAACTTTGTCCGTCGTCTTATATCATGGCTAACTTTGTCCGTCGTCTTATATCATGGCTAACTTTGTCCGTCGTCTTATATCATGGCTAACTTTGTCCCTCGTCTTATATCATGGCTAACTTTGTCCCTCGTCTTATATCATGGCTAACTTTATCCGTAGTCTTATATCATGGCTAACTTTGTCCCTCGTCTTATATCATGGCTAACTTTGTCCCTCGTCTTATATCATGGCTAACTTTGTCCGTCGTCTTATATCATGGCTAACTTTGTCCGTCGTCTTATATCATGGCTAACTTTGTCCCTCGTCTTATATCATGGCTAACTTTGTCCCTCGTCTTATATCATGGCTAACTTTGTCCCTCCTCTTATATCATAGCTAACTTTGTCCGTCGTCTTATATCATGGCAAACTTTGTCCCTCGTCTTATATCATGGATAACTTTGTCTCTCATCTTATATCATGGATAACTTTGTCTCTCATCTTATATCATGGCTAACTTTGACCCTCGTCTTATATCATGGCTATCTTTGTCCGTCGTCTTATATCATGGCTAACTTTGTCCGTCGTCTTATGTCATGGCTAACTTTGTCCCTCGTCTTATTTCATGAATAACTTTGTCCGTCGTCTTATATCATGGATAGCTTTGTCCGTCGTCTTATATCATGGCTAACTTTGTCCCTCGTCTTATATCATGGCTAACTTTGTCCCTCGTCTTCTATCATGGCTAACTTTGTCCATCGTCTTATATCATTGCTAACTTTGTCCCTCGTCTTATATCATGGCTAACTTTGTCCCTCGTCTTATATCATGGCTAACTTTGTCTCTCGTCTTATATCATGGCTAACTTTGTCTGTCGTCTTATATCATGGCTAACTTTGTCCCTCGTCTTATATCATGGCTAACTTTGTCCCTCGTCTTATATCATGGCTAACTTTGTCCCTCGTCTTATATCATGGCTAACTTTGTCCGTCGTCTTATATCATGGCTAACTTTGTCCGTCGTCTTATATCATGCATAGCTTTGTCCGTCGTCTTATATCATGGCTAACTTTATCCGTCGTCTTATATCATGGCTAACTTTGTCCCTCGTCTTATATCATGGCTAACTTTGTCCGTCGTCTTATATCATGGCTAACTTTGTCCCTCGTCTTATATCATGGCTAACTTTGTCCCTCGTCTTATATCATGGCTAACTTTGTCCCTAGTCTTATATCATGGATAGCTTTGTCCGTCGTCTTATATCATGGCTAACTTTGTCCGTCGTCTTATGTCATGGCTAACTTTGTCCGTCATCTTATATCATGACTAACTTTGTCCCTCGTCTTATATCATGGCTAATTTTGTCCCTCGTCTTATATCATGGCTAACTTTGTCCGTCGTCTTATATCATGGCTAAATTTGTCCCTCGTCTTATATCATGGCTAACTTTGTCCGTCGTCTTATATCATGGCTAACTTTGTCCGTCGTCTTATATCATGGCTAACTTTGTCCCTCGTCTTATATCATGGCTAACTTTGCCCCTCCTTTTATATCATGGCTAACTTTGTCCGTCGTCTTATATCATGGCTAACTTTGTCCGTCGTCTTATATCATGGCTAACTTTGTCCCTCGTCTTATATCATGGCTAACTTTGTCCCTCGTCTTATATCATGGCTAACTTTGTCCGTTGTCTTATATCATGGCTAACTTTGTCCCACGTCTTATATCATGGCTAACTTTGTCCGTTGTCTTATATCATGGCTAACTTTGTCCGTCGTCTTATATCATGGATAACTTTGTCTCTCATCTTATATTATGGATAACTTTGTCTCTCATCTTATATCATGGCTGACTTTGACCCTCGTCTTATATCATCGCTAGCTTTGTCCGTCGTCTTATATCATGGGTAACTTTGTCCGTCGTCTTATATCATGGCTAACTTTGTCCCTTGTCTTATATCATGGATAACTTTGTCCCTTGTCTTATATCATGGCTAACTTTGTCCATCGTCTTATATCATGGCTAACTTTGTCTCATCATATATCATGGATAGCTTTGTCCCTCGTCTTATATCATGGCTAACTTTGTCCGTTGTCTTATATCATGGCTAACTTTGTCTCTCGTCTTATATCATGGCTAACTTTGTCCCTCGTCTTATATCATGGCTAACTTTGTCCGTCGTCTTATATCATGGCTAACTTTGTCCGTCGTCTTATATCATGGCTAACTTTGTCCCTCGTCTTATATCATGGCTAACTTTGTCCGTCGTCTTATATCATGGCTAACTTTGTCCGTTGTCTTATATCATGGCTAACTTTGTCCCTCGTCTTATATCATGGCTAACTTTGTCTCTCGTCTTATATCATGGCTAACTTTGCCCCTCGTCTTATATCATGGCTAACTTTGTCCGTCGTCTTATATCATGGCTAACTTTGTCCGTCGTCTTATATCATGGCTATCTTTGTCCCTCCTCTTATATCATGGCTAACTTTGTCCCTCGTCTTATATCATGGCTAACTTTGTCCCTCGTCTTATATCATAGCTAACTTTGTCCGTCGTCTTATATCATGGCAAACTTTGTCTCTCGTCTTATATCATGGATAACTTTGTCTCTCATCTTATATCATGGATAGCTTTGTCTCTCATCTTATATCATGGCTAACTTTGACCCTCGTCTTATATCATGGCTAGCTTTGTCCGTCGTCTTATATCATGGCTAACTTTGTCCGTCGTCTTATGTCATGGCTAACTTTGTCCCTCGTCTTATATCATGGCTAACTTTGTCCGTCGTCTTATATCATGGCTAACTTTGTCCCTCGTCTTATATCATGGCTAACTTTGTCCGTCGTCTTATATCATGGCTAACTTTGTCCGTCGTCTTATATCATGGCTAACTTTGTCCCTCGTCTTATATCATGGCTAACTTTGTCCCTCGTCTTATATCATGGCTAACTTTGTCCGTTGTCTTATATCATGGCTAACTTTGTCCCTCGTCTTATATCATGGCTAACTTTGTCCCTCGTCTTATATCATGGCTAACTTTGTCCGTCGTCTTATATCATGGCTAACTTTGTCCGTCGTCTTATATCATGGCTAACTTTGTCCCTCGTCTTATATCATGGCTAACTTTGTCCCTCGTCTTATATCATGGCTAACTTTGTCCCTCCTCTTATATCATAGCTAACTTTGTCCGTCGTCTTATATCATGGCAAACTTTGTCCCTCGTCTTATATCATGGATAACTTTGTCTCTCATCTTATATCATGGATAACTTTGTCTCTCATCTTATATCATGGCTAACTTTGACCCTCGTCTTATATCATGGCTATCTTTGTCCGTCGTCTTATATCATGGCTAACTTTGTCCGTCGTCTTATGTCATGGCTAACTTTGTCCCTCGTCTTATATCATGGATAACTTTGTCCGTCGTCTTATATCATGGATAGCTTTGTCCGTCGTCTTATATCATGGCTAACTTTGTCCCTCGTCTTATATCATGGCTAACTTTGTCCCTCGTCTTCTATCATGGCTAACTTTGTCCATCGTCTTATATCATTGCTAACTTTGTCCCTCGTCTTATATCATGGCTAACTTTGTCCCTCGTCTTATATCATGGCTAACTTTGTCTCTCGTCTTATATCATGGCTAACTTTGTCCGTCGTCTTATATCATGGCTAACTTTGTCCGTCGTCTTATATCATGGCTAACTTTGTCCCTCGTCTTATATCATGGCTAACTTTGTCCGTCGTCTTATATCATGGATAGCTTTGTCCGTCGTCTTATATCATGGCTAACTTTGTCCGTCGTCTTATATCATGGCTAACTTTGTCCCTCGTCTTATATCATGGCTAACTTTGTCCGTCGTCTTATATCATGGCTAACTTTGTCCCTCGTCTTATATCATGGCTAACTTTGTCCCTCGTCTTATATCATGGCTAACTTTGTCCCTCGTCTTATATCATGGATAGCTTTGTCCGTCGTCTTATATCATGGCTAACTTTGTCCGTCGTCTTATGTCATGGCTAACTTTGTCCGTCATCTTATATCATGACTAACTTTGTCCCTCGTCTTATATCATGGCTAATTTTGTCCCTCGTCTTATATCATGGCTAACTTTGTCCGTCGTCTTATATCATGGCTAACTTTGTCCCTCGTCTTATATCATGGCTAACTTTGTCCGTCGTCTTATATCATGGCTAACTTTGTCCGTCGTCTTATATCATGGCTAACTTTGTCCGTCGTCTTATATCATGGCTAACTTTGCCCCTCCTTTTATATCATGGCTAACTTTGTCCGTCGTCTTATATCATGGCTAACTTTGTCCGTCGTCTTATATCATGGCTAACTTTGTCCCTCGTCTTATATCATGGCTAACTTTGTCCCTCGTCTTATATCATGGCTAACTTTGTCCGTTGTCTTATATCATGGCTAACTTTGTCCCACGTCTTATATCATGGCTAACTTTGTCCGTCGTCTTATATCATGGCTAACTTTGTCCGTCGTCTTATATCATGGATAACTTTGTCTCTCATCTTATATTATGGATAACTTTGTCTCTCATCTTATATCATGGCTGACTTTGACCCTCGTCTTATATCATCGCTAGCTTTGTCCGTCGTCTTATATCATGGGTAACTTTGTCCGTCGTCTTATATCATGGCTAACTTTGTCCCTTGTCTTATATCATGGATAACTTTGTCCCTTGTCTTATATCATGGCTAACTTTGTCCATCGTCTTATATCATGGCTAACTTTGTCTCATCATATATCATGGATAGCTTTGTCCCTCGTCTTATATCATGGCTAACTTTGTCCGTTGTCTTATATCATGGCTAACTTTGTCTCTCGTCTTATATCATGGCTAACTTTGTCCCTCGTCTTATATCATGGCTAACTTTGTCCGTCGTCTTATTTCATGGCTAACTTTGTCCGTCGTCTTATATCATGGCTAACTTTGTCCCTCGTCTTATATCATGGCTAACTTTGTCCGTCATCTTATATCATGGCTAACTTTGTCCGTTGTCTTATATCATGGCTAACTTTGTCCCTCGTCTTATATCATGGCTAACTTTGTCTCTCGTCTTATATCATGGCTAACTTTGCCCCTCGTCTTATATCATGGCTAACTTTGTCCGTCGTCTTATATCATGGCTAACTTTGTCCGTCGTCTTATATCATGGCTAACTTTGTCCCTCCTCTTATATCATGGCTAACTTTGTCCCTCGTCTTATATCATGGCTAACTTTGTCCCTCGTCTTATATCATAGCTAACTTTGTCCGTCGTCTTATATCATGGCAAACTTTGTCTCTCGTCTTATATCATGGATAACTTTGTCTCTCATCTTATATCATGGATAACTTTGTCTCTCATCTTATATCATGGCTAACTTTGACCCTCGTCTTATATCATGGCTAACTTTGTCCCTCGTCTTATATCATGGCTAACTTTGTGCGTCGTCTTATATCATGGCTAACTTTGTCCCTCGTCTTATATCATGGCTAACTTTGTCCCTCGTCTTATATCATAGCTAACTTTGTCCGTCGTCTTATATCATGGCAAACTTTGTCTCTCGTCTTATATCATGGATAACTTTGTCTCTCATCTTATATCATGGATAACTTTGTCCGTCGTCTTATATCATGGCTAACTTTGTCCGTCGTCTTATGTCATGGCTAACTTTGTCCCTCGTCTTATATCATGGCTAACTTTGTGCGTCGTCTTATATCATGGCTAACTTTGTCCCTCGTCTTATATCATGGCTAATTTTGTCCCTCGTCTTATATCATGGCTAACTTTGTCTCTCGTCTTATATCATGGCTAACTTTGTCCCTCGTCTTATATCATGGCTAACTTTGTCCGTTGTCTTATATCATGGCTAACTTTGTCCGTCGTCTTATATCATGGCTAACTTTGTCCGTCGTCTTATATCATGGCTAACTTTGTCCCTCGTCTTATATCATGGTTAACTTTGTCCGTCGTCTTATATCATGGCTAACTTTGTCCCTCGTCTTATATCATGGCTAACTTTGTCTCTCGTCTTATATCATGGCTAACTTTGTCCGTCGTCTTATATCATGGCTAACTTTGTCCGTCGTCTTATATCATGGCTAACTTTGCCCCTCCTTTTATATCATGGCTAACTTTGTCCGTCGTCTTATATCATGGCTAACTTTGTCCGTCGTCTTCTATCATGGCTAACTTTGTCCATCGTCTTATATCATGGCTAACTTTGTCCCTCGTCTTATATCATGGCTAACTTTGTCCGTTGTCTTATATCATGGCTAACTTTGTCCCACGTCTTATATCATGGCTAACTTTGTCCGTCGTCTTATATCATGGCTAACTTTGTCCGTCGTCTTATATCATGGATAACTTTGTCTCTCATCTTATATTATGGATAACTTTGTCTCTCATCTTATATCATGGCTGACTTTGACCCTCGTCTTATATCATCGCTAGCTTTGTCCGTCGTCTTATATCATGGCTAACTTTGTCCGTCGTCTTATATCATGGCTAACTTTGTCCCTTGTCTTATATCATGGCTAACTTTGTCCCTCGTCTTATATCATGGCTAGCTTTGTCCGTTGTCTTATATCATGGCTAACTTTGTCCCTCGTCTTATATCATGGCTAACTTTGTCCCTCCTCTTATATCATGGCTAACTTTGTCCCTCGTCTTATATCATGGCTAACTTTGTCCCTCGTCTTATATCATAGCTAACTTTGTCCGTCGTCTTATATCATGGCAAACTTTGTCTCTCGTCTTATATCATGGATAACTTTGTCTCTCATCTTATATCATGGATAACTTTGTCTCTCATCTTATATCATGGCTAACTTTGACCCTCGTCTTATATCATGGCTAGCTTTGTCCGTCGTCTTATATCATGGCTAACTTTGTCCGTCGTCTTATGTCATGGCTAACTTTGTCCCTCGTCTTATATCATGGCTAACTTTGTCCGTCGTCTTATATCATGGCTAACTTTGTCCCTCGTCTTATATCATGGCTAACTTTGTCCGTCGTCTTATATCATGGCTAACTTTGTCCGTCGTCTTATATCATGGCTAACTTTGTCCCTCGTCTTATATCATGGCTAACTTTGTCCCTCGTCTTATATCATGGCTAACTTTGTCCGTTGTCTTATATCATGGCTAACTTTGTCCCTCGTCTTATATCATGGCTAACTTTGTCCCTCGTCTTATATCATGGCTAACTTTGTCCGTCGTCTTATATCATGGCTAACTTTGTCCGTCGTCTTATATCATGGCTAACTTTGTCCCTCGTCTTATATCATGGCTAACTTTGTCCCTCGTCTTATATCATGGCTAACTTTGTCCCTCCTCTTATATCATAGCTAACTTTGTCCGTCGTCTTATATCATGGCAAACTTTGTCCCTCGTCTTATATCATGGATAACTTTGTCTCTCATCTTATATCATGGATAACTTTGTCTCTCATCTTATATCATGGCTAACTTTGACCCTCGTCTTATATCATGGCTATCTTTGTCCGTCGTCTTATATCATGGCTAACTTTGTCCGTCGTCTTATGTCATGGCTAACTTTGTCCCTCGTCTTATATCATGGATAACTTTGTCCGTCGTCTTATATCATGGATAGCTTTGTCCGTCGTCTTATATCATGGCTAACTTTGTCCCTCGTCTTATATCATGGCTAACTTTGTCCCTCGTCTTCTATCATGGCTAACTTTGTCCATCGTCTTATATCATTGCTAACTTTGTCCCTCGTCTTATATCATGGCTAACTTTGTCCCTCGTCTTATATCATGGCTAACTTTGTCTCTCGTCTTATATCATGGCTAACTTTGTCCGTCGTCTTATATCATGGCTAACTTTGTCCGTCGTCTTATATCATGGCTAACTTTGTCCCTCGTCTTATATCATGGCTAACTTTGTCCGTCGTCTTATATCATGGATAGCTTTGTCCGTCGTCTTATATCATGGCTAACTTTGTCCGTCGTCTTATATCATGGCTAACTTTGTCCCTCGTCTTATATCATGGCTAACTTTGTCCGTCGTCTTATATCATGGCTAACTTTGTCCCTCGTCTTATATCATGGCTAACTTTGTCCCTCGTCTTATATCATGGCTAACTTTGTCCCTCGTCTTATATCATGGATAGCTTTGTCCGTCGTCTTATATCATGGCTAACTTTGTCCGTCGTCTTATGTCATGGCTAACTTTGTCCGTCATCTTATATCATGACTAACTTTGTCCCTCGTCTTATATCATGGCTAATTTTGTCCCTCGTCTTATATCATGGCTAACTTTGTCCGTCGTCTTATATCATGGCTAACTTTGTCCCTCGTCTTATATCATGGCTAACTTTGTCCGTCGTCTTATATCATGGCTAACTTTGTCCGTCGTCTTATATCATGGCTAACTTTGTCCGTCGTCTTATATCATGGCTAACTTTGCCCCTCCTTTTATATCATGGCTAACTTTGTCCGTCGTCTTATATCATGGCTAACTTTGTCCGTCGTCTTATATCATGGCTAACTTTGTCCCTCGTCTTATATCATGGCTAACTTTGTCCCTCGTCTTATATCATGGCTAACTTTGTCCGTTGTCTTATATCATGGCTAACTTTGTCCCACGTCTTATATCATGGCTAACTTTGTCCCTTGTCTTATATCATGGATAACTTTGTCCCTTGTCTTATATCATGGCTAACTTTGTCCATCGTCTTATATCATGGCTAACTTTGGCTCATCATATATCATGGATAGCTTTGTCCCTCGTCTTATATCATGGCTAACTTTGTCCGTTGTCTTATATCATGGCTAACTTTGTCTCTCGTCTTATATCATGGCTAACTTTGTCCCTCGTCTTATATCATGGCTAACTTTGTCCGTCGTCTTATATCATGGCTAACTTTGTCCGTCGTCTTATATCATGGCTAACTTTGTCCCTCGTCTTATATCATGGCTAACTTTGTCCGTCGTCTTATATCATGGCTAACTTTGTCCGTTGTCTTATATCATGGCTAACTTTGTCCCTCGTCTTATATCATGGCTAACTTTGTCTCTCGTCTTATATCATGGCTAACTTTGCCCCTCGTCTTATATCATGGCTAACTTTGTCCGTCGTCTTATATCATGGCTAACTTTGTCCGTCGTCTTATATCATGGCTAACTTTGTCCCTCCTCTTATATCATGGCTAACTTTGTCCATCGTCTTATATCATGGCTAACTTTGTCCCTCGTCTTATATCATAGCTAACTTTGTCCGTCGTCTTATATCATGGCAAACTTTGTCTCTCGTCTTATATCATGGATAACTTTATCTCTCATCTTATATCATGGATAACTTTGTCTCTCATCTTATATCATGGCTAACTTTGACCCTCGTCTTATATCATGGCTAGCTTTGTCCGTCGTCTTATATCATGGCTAACTTTGTCCGTCGTCTTATGTCATGGCTAACTTTGTCCCTCGTCTTATATCATGGCTAACTTTGTGCCTCGTCTTATATCATGGCTAACTTTGTCCCTCGTCTTATATCATGGCTAATTTTGTCCCTCGTCTTATATCATGGCTAACTTTGTCTCTCGTCTTATATCATGGCTAACTTTGTCCCTCCTCTTATATCATGGCTAACTTTGTCCGTTGTCTTATATCATGGCTAACTTTGTCCGTCGTCTTATATCATGGCTAACTTTGTCCGTCGTCTTATATCATGGCTAACTTTGTCCCTCGTCTTATATCATGGTTAACTTTGTCCGTCGTCTTATATCATGGCTAACTTTGTCCCTCGTCTTATATCATGGCTAACTTTGTCTCTCGTCTTATATCATGGCTAACTTTGTCCGTCGTCTTATATCATGGCTAACTTTGTCCGTCGTCTTATATCATGGCTAACTTTGCCCCTCCTTTTATATCATGGCTAACTTTGTCCGTCGTCTTATATCATGGCTAACTTTGTCCGTCGTCTTCTATCATGGCTAACTTTGTCCATCGTCTTATATCATGGCTAACTTTGTCCCTCGTCTTATATCATGGCTAACTTTGTCCGTTGTCTTATATCATGGCTAACTTTGTCCCACGTCTTATATCATGGCTAACTTTGTCCGTCGTCTTATATCATGGCTAACTTTGTCCGTCGTCTTATATCATGGATAACTTTGTCTCTCATCTTATATTATGGATAACTTTGTCTCTCATCTTATATCATGGCTGACTTTGACCCTCGTCTTATATCATCGCTAGCTTTGTCCGTCGTCTTATATCATGGGTAACTTTGTCCGTCGTCTTATATCATGGCTAACTTTGTCCCTTGTCTTATATCATGGCTAACTTTGTCCCTCGTCTTATATCATGGCTAACTTTGTCCGTTGTCTTATATCATGGCTAACTTTGTCCCTCGTCTTATATCATGGCTAACTTTGTCCCTCGTCTTATATCATGGCTAACTTTGTCCGTCGTCTTATATCATGGCTAACTTTGTCCGTCGTCTTATATCATGGCTAACTTTGTCCCTCGTCTTATATCATGGCTAACTTTGTCCCTCGTCTTATATCATGGCTAACTTTGTCCCTCCTCTTATATCATAGCTAACTTTGTCCGTCGTCTTATATCATGGCAAACTTTGTCCCTCGTCTTATATCATGGATAACTTTGTCTCTCATCTTATATCACGGCTAACTTTGTCCATCGTCTTATATCATGGCTAACTTTGTCTCATCATATATCATGGATAGCTTTGTCCCTCGTCTTATATCATGGCTAACTTTGTCCGTTGTCTTATATCATGGCTAACTTTGTCTCTCGTCTTATATCATGGCTAACTTTGTCCCTCGTCTTATATCATGGCTAACTTTGTCCGTCGTCTTATATCATGGCTAACTTTGTCCGTCGTCTTATATCATGGCTAACTTTGTCCCTCGTCTTATATCATGGCTAACTTTGTCCGTCGTCTTATATCATGGCTAACTTTGTCCGTTGTCTTATATCATGGCTAACTTTGTCCCTCGTCTTATATCATGGCTAACTTTGTCTCTCGTCTTATATCATGGCTAACTTTGCCCCTCGTCTTATATCATGGCTAACTTTGTCCGTCGTCTTATATCATGGCTAACTTTGTCCGTCGTCTTATATCATGGCTAACTTTGTCCCTCCTCTTATATCATGGCTAACTTTGTCCCTCGTCTTATATCATGGCTAACTTTGTCCCTCGTCTTATATCATAGCTAACTTTGTCCGTCGTCTTATATCATGGCAAACTTTGTCTCTCGTCTTATATCATGGATAACTTTGTCTCTCATCTTATATCATGGATAACTTTGTCTCTCATCTTATATCATGGCTCACTTTGACCCTCGTCTTATATCATGGCTAGCTTTGTCCGTCGTCTTATATCATGGCTAACTTTGTCCGTCGTCTTATGTCATGGCTAACTTTGTCCCTCGTCTTATATCATGGCTAACTTTGTCCGTCGTCTTATATCATGGCTAACTTTGTCCCTCGTCTTATATCATGGCTAACTTTGTCCGTCGTCTTATATCATGGCTAACTTTGTCCGTCGTCTTATATCATGGCTAACTTTGTCTCTCGTCTTATATCATGGCTAACTTTGTCCCTCGTCTTATATCATGGCTAACTTTGTCCGTTGTCTTATATCATGGCTAACTTTGTCCCTCGTCTTATATCATGGCTAACTTTGTCCCTCGTCTTATATCATGGCTAACTTTGTCCGTCGTCTTATATCATGGCTAACTTTGTCCGTCGTCTTATATCATGGCTAACTTTGTCCCTCGTCTTATATCATGGCTAACTTTGTCCCTCGTCTTATATCATGGCTAACTTTGTCCCTCCTCTTATATCATAGCTAACTTTGTCCGTCGTCTTATATCATGGCAAACTTTGTCCCTCGTCTTATATCATGGATAACTTTGTCTCTCATCTTATATCATGGATAACTTTGTCTCTCATCTTATATCATGGCTAACTTTGACCCTCGTCTTATATCATGGCTATCTTTGTCCGTCGTCTTATATCATGGCTAACTTTGTCCGTGGTCTTATGTCATGGCTAACTTTGTCCCTCGTCTTATTTCATGGATAACTTTGTCCGTCGTCTTATATCATGGATAGCTTTGTCCGTCGTCTTATATCATAGCTAACTTTGTCCGTCGTCTTATATCATGGCAAACTTTGTCTCTCGTCTTATATCATGGATAACTTTGTCTCTCATCTTATATCATGGATAACTTTGTCTCTCATCTTATATCATGGCTAACTTTGACCCTCGTCTTATATCATGGCTAGCTTTGTCCGTCGTCTTATATCATGGCTAACTTTGTCCGTCGTCTTATGTCATGGCTAACTTTGTCCCTCGTCTTATATCATGGCTAACTTTGTCCGTCGTCTTATATCATGGCTAACTTTGTCCCTCGTCTTATATCATGGCTAATTTTGTCCCTCGTCTTATATCATGGTTAACTTTGTCTCTCGTCTTATATCATGGCTAACTTTGTCCCTCGTCTTATATCATGGCTAACTTTGTCCGTTTTCTTATATCATGGCTAACTTTGTCCGTCGTCTTATATCATGGCTAACTTTGTCCGTCGTCTTATATCATGGCTAACTTTGTCCCTCGTCTTATATCATGGTTAACTTTGTCCGTCGTCTTATATCATGGCTAACTTTGTCCGTTGTCTTATATCGTGGCTCCCTTATTCCCTCGTCTTATATCATGGCTAACTTTGTCCGTCGTCTTATATCATGGATAACTTTGTCTCTCGTCTTATATCATGGATAACTTTGTCTCTCATCTTATATCATGGCTGACTTTGTCCGTCGTCTTATATCATGGCTAACTTTGTCCCTCCTCTTATATCATGGCTAACTTTGTCCCTCGTCTTATATCATGGCTAACTTTGTCCCTCGTCTTATATCATAGCTAACTTTGTCCGTCGTCTTATATCATGGCAAACTTTGTCTCTCGTCTTATATCATGGATAACTTTGTCTCTCATCTTATATCATGGATAACTTTGTCTCTCATCTTATATCATGGCTCACTTTGACCCTCGTCTTATATCATGGCTAGCTTTGTCCGTCGTCTTATATCATGGCTAACTTTGTCCGTCGTCTTATGTCATGGCTAACTTTGTCCCTCGTCTTATATCATGGCTAACTTTGTCCGTCGTCTTATATCATGGCTAACTTTGTCCCTCGTCTTATATCATGGCTAACTTTGTCCGTCGTCTTATATCATGGCTAACTTTGTCCGTCGTCTTATATCATGGCTAACTTTGTCTCTCGTCTTATATCATGGCTAACTTTGTCCCTCGTCTTATATCATGGCTAACTTTGTCCGTTGTCTTATATCATGGCTAACTTTGTCCCTCGTCTTATATCATGGCTAACTTTGTCCCTCGTCTTATATCATGGCTAACTTTGTCCGTCGTCTTATATCATGGCTAACTTTGTCCGTCGTCTTATATCATGGCTAACTTTGTCCCTCGTCTTATATCATGGCTAACTTTGTCCCTCGTCTTATATCATGGCTAACTTTGTCCCTCCTCTTATATCATAGCTAACTTTGTCCGTCGTCTTATATCATGGCAAACTTTGTCCCTCGTCTTATATCATGGATAACTTTGTCTCTCATCTTATATCATGGATAACTTTGTCTCTCATCTTATATCATGGCTAACTTTGACCCTCGTCTTATATCATGGCTATCTTTGTCCGTCGTCTTATATCATGGCTAACTTTGTCCGTGGTCTTATGTCATGGCTAACTTTGTCCCTCGTCTTATTTCATGGATAACTTTGTCCGTCGTCTTATATCATGGATAGCTTTGTCCGTCGTCTTATATCATAGCTAACTTTGTCCGTCGTCTTATATCATGGCAAACTTTGTCTCTCGTCTTATATCATGGATAACTTTGTCTCTCATCTTATATCATGGATAACTTTGTCTCTCATCTTATATCATGGCTAACTTTGACCCTCGTCTTATATCATGGCTAGCTTTGTCCGTCGTCTTATATCATGGCTAACTTTGTCCGTCGTCTTATGTCATGGCTAACTTTGTCCCTCGTCTTATATCATGGCTAACTTTGTCCGTCGTCTTATATCATGGCTAACTTTGTCCCTCGTCTTATATCATGGCTAATTTTGTCCCTCGTCTTATATCATGGTTAACTTTGTCTCTCGTCTTATATCATGGCTAACTTTGTCCCTCGTCTTATATCATGGCTAACTTTGTCCGTTTTCTTATATCATGGCTAACTTTGTCCGTCGTCTTATATCATGGCTAACTTTGTCCGTCGTCTTATATCATGGCTAACTTTGTCCCTCGTCTTATATCATGGTTAACTTTGTCCGTCGTCTTATATCATGGCTAACTTTGTCCGTTGTCTTATATCGTGGCTCCCTTATTCCCTCGTCTTATATCATGGCTAACTTTGTCCGTCGTCTTATATCATGGATAACTTTGTCTCTCGTCTTATATCATGGATAACTTTGTCTCTCATCTTATATCATGGCTGACTTTGACCCTCGTCTTATATCATGGCTAGCTTTGTCCGTCGTCTTATATCATGGCTAACTTTGTCCGTCGTCTTATATCATGGCTAACTTTGTCCCTCGTCTTATATCATGGATAACTTTGTCCCTTGTCTTATATCATGGCTAACTTTGTCCGTCGTCTTATATCATGGCTAACTTTGTCTCATCTTATATCATGGATAGCTTTGTCCCTCGTCTTATATCATGGCTAACTTTGTCCGTCGTCTTATATCATGGCTAACTTTGTTCCTCGTCTTATATCATGGCTAACTTTGTCCCTCGTCTTATATCATGGCTAACTTTGACCCTCGTTTTATATCATGGCTAACTTTGTCCGTCGTCTTATATCATGGCTAACTTTGTCCGTCGTCTTATATCATGGCTAACTTTGTCCCTCCTCTTTTATCATAGCTAACTTTGTCCGTCGTCTTATATCATGGCAAACTTTGTCCCTCGTCTTATATCATGGATAACTTTGTCTCTCATCTTATATCATGGATAACTTTGTCTCTCATCTTATATCATGGCTAACTTTGACCCTCGTCTTATATCATGGCTAGCTTTGTCCGTCGTCTTATATCATGGCTAACTTTGTCAGTCGTCTTATGTCATGGGTAACTTTGTCCGTCGTCTTATATCATGGCTAACTTTGTCCGTCGTCTTATATCATGGGTAACTTTGTCCCTCGTCTTATATCATGGTTAACTTTGTCCGTCGTCTTAAATCATGGCTAACTTTGTCCGTTGTCTTATATCGTGGCTAACTTTGTCCCTCGTCTTATATCATGGCTAACTTTGTCCGTCGTCTTATATCATGGATAACTTTGTCTCTCGTCTTATATCATGGATAACTTTGTCTCTCATCTTATATCATGGCTGACTTTGACCCTCGTCTTATATCATGGCTAGCTTTGTCCGTCGTCTTATATCATGGCTAACTTTGTCCGTCGTCTTATATCATGGCTAACTTTGTCCCTCGTCTTATATCATGGCTAACTTTGTCCATCGTCTTATATCATGGCTAACTTTGACCCTCGTCTTATATCATGGCTAACTTTGTCCGTCGTCTTATATCATGGCTAACTTTGTCCGTCGTCTTATATCATGGCTAACTTTGTCCCTCCTCTTTTATCATAGCTAACTTTGTCCGTCGTCTTATATCATGGCAAACTTTGTCCCTCGTCTTATATCATGGATAACTTTGTCTCTCATCTTATATCATGGATAACTTTGTCTCTCATCTTATATCATGGCTAACTTTGACCCTCGTCTTATATCATGGCTAGCTTTGTCCGTCGTCTTATATCATGGCTAACTTTGTCCGTCGTCTTATGTCATGGCTAACTTTGTCCCTCGTCTTATTTCATGGCTAACTTTGTCCGTCGTCTTATATCATGGCTAACTTTGTCCGTCGTCTTATATCATGGCTAACTTTGTCCCTCGTCTTATATCATGGCTAACTTTGTCCCTCGTCTTATATCATGGCTAACTTTGTCTCTCGTCATATATCATGGCTAACTTTGTCCCTCGTCTTATATCATGGCTAACTTTGTCCCTCGTCTTATATCATGGCTAACTTTGTCCCTCGTCTTATATCATGGCTAACTTTGTCCCTCGTCTGATATCATGGCTAACTTTGTCCATCGTCTTATATCATGGCTAACTTTGTCCCTCGTCTTATTTCATGGCTAACTTTGTCCCTCTTCTTATATCATGGCTAACTTTGTCCGTTGTCTTATATCATGGCTAACTTTGTCCCTCGTCTTATATCATGGCTAACTTTGTCCCTCGTCTTATATCATGGCTAACTTTGTCCCTCGTCTTATATCATGTCTAACTATGTCCCTCGTCTTATATCATGGCTAACTTTGTCCCTCGTCTTATATCATGGCTAAATTTGTCCGTCGTCTTATATCATGGCTAACTTTGTCCCTCGTCTTATATCATGTCTAACTTTGTCCCTCGTCTTATATCATGGCTAACTTTGTCCCTCGTCTTATATCATGGCTAACTTTGTCCGTCGTCTTATATCATGGCTAACTTTGTCCGTCGTCTTATATCATGGATAGCTTTGTCCCTCGTCTTATATCATGGCTAACTTTGTCCATCGTCTTATATCATGGCTAACTTTGTCCGTCGTCTTCTATCATGGCTAACTTTGTCCCTCGTCTTATATCATGGCTAACTTTGTCCCTCGTCTTATATCATGGATAACTTTGTCCGTCGCCTTATATCATGGATAACTTTGTCTCTCATCTTTTACCATCATCTCTTTCTGCCTATGATACTTGACTTTTTATGTTGTAATCACAAATCTTACTCTAGCTTATAAAATAATTAAAATGACTGTAATTCAGATTTTTTGCTACTTGGAGATACCTGCATATTGATTTTTTTATTCACCTTTCTGAAATGTCTTGTGGTTGATGAAACCACATAGCCACTGGAAGAAACTTAGCAAGAGTTATTCTTGGAGGATTCTTTACAATGTTTGTGTATTTGTAATTATCTGAAACCTAATAAGACTGCCAGAAGCTGTATAGTTTAATGTTGTATTGAGTGCACCTCACCATGAGCGGGATACAAACTCATAACGTTGGTGGTGATATGCACTGGACTTCCATGTGTATCCTATTCCTAAAGCTTGATGTGGGATTACTGTATTGATGGTGTACCCCTTTGATTTTAGGTCTATCCCACTGTTACTATAAATAGAATTAAGCATCTTCATCCTATAATATCTTGACTTCTATATGTCCCCACCCCCACCCCATTTTTAAAACTTGACAACAAGCTTGTCTATCAGAAGAGATATACTGATTTAGACCTCCTCAGTGTTACTGCAAAAATAATTGTTTGATGTAGACATTATTGTGTCAGTTTCTTTAATATCACATCCCTAATACATGTACTTTACATCCAGATATAAACGCCTGGGGTCCATTGTTGAACTTGTGATTAAACTAACCAGATGATTAGCCCTAATTACATAAATCCTTATCCCACACTTAGCTAATGCAATGATTAAATTTCGTTGCTGAATTTTTTTTTTAATCAATGTATTAACTAATCATATATTTAATCATTGAATTAGCTAATTATGTCATTAGGAATGAAACATGTAATTATGGCTAATCATATGATTAGCTTAATCATAAATTTAACAACGGACCCCTGGTTTGGTGAGCCCGGCTAGCCATTAATTTACATTCATATCAATATCGGATGGAGTATTTCCTAACTATACAATACGACTGTTTTCCCAAGACTTGAACTTGAACAAAAACGCATCGGTAGTGTAATGGTTAGTGTGCTCGCCTCGAGTGCGATATATCGTGGGTTCGAGTCCCGATCGGGTTAAACCAAAGAAAAGAAAATTGGTATTTGTTGCTTCTCTGCAAAGCACGCAGCATCAAGGAGAAAGAGCAAATATTGGTTGGCTCGGAATCAGGATAATGTGTACAAATGGAACGACATGTCTATCCCCGGACTGTTGTTTCAGTGAGCTAGCACTATAGCAGAAATCCAACTAAGCGTGTTGGTCTAGTACAAAGCGGACCTCATTATCATCTCATTGAAAATTAAATTGTTCTCGTCATGGTATAGCTGAAAAATTGCAACACAACAATCACTCTCTCAACCAAACTTGAACAAAGAGAGATAACTCGAGCAAGAAATGTAAATGAGTGAGTGAGTGATATTTGTTTAACGCCAATTCAGCAATTTTCAGTTATATCATGGCGAGATGAGATGATGATGAGGTTCGCTAGACCAACACGCTGAGTTGGATTTTTGTAGTGCTAGTTCACTGGAACAACAGTCTGCGGGTAGACATGTCGCTCCACTCGGACACATTATTCAGATTCCGAGCTCGAGCCAACCAGTCTTTGCTCTTTCTGCTTAATGCTGTTGGATTGACCCGACCGGGGCTCGAACCCACGATCTACCGCACTCGAGGCGAACACACTAACCATTACACCACCGATACGGTTGGATATAAATGAACATGGGAGACTATCTAACTCCACACTTAGAAAATAGATTAAGTAAAGGAACAAGTCTTTTACTGATGTTCTACATTTCACAGTCATAGTTAGTTACAGGTCTTCTAGTCTATCATTAAATATTTACCAAAGAAAATATTTAGTCTGTTTCTGACTTGAAATCACTATTACTAATTTGATATTGTTTCAAATGTATGTAAATTAATTTTATATCATCAATACAGAATGAAATCTTTCTGTAATATAAAAAAAATATTTGAATTCTAATTATTTATTTAAAAAAAAATGTATAAGTAAGGGAGATAATTTCTACCAGTTTCATTGTAATGATGATTAAATACTATTGTTTCATCCAACCAAACAGGACACGTACCTATCATATGTGTTATAATCATTTAATTTTCGTAGCGGTCTCTATCAAAGCCGATTCAGAAATGAAAATACTGAAATACCCAGATTACTGGCATTGAATGTTTTAGGTTGTTAGTTCGATCCCCTGCCGTCTGGTCAAACTAAACTATAATTGGTAATTACTAAGCAGAAAGTAGTAAAAGTACGAACAAAGAACAACAACAAAATATGACAAAATATATTAATAATCAGCAGTGGTTCTTGGTAGTCCGTTGTCAGAAAAATGTTCAGACCCTTTCTACTATTTACCATGTTGCTAATGCCAATTAACATGATTAAGAAATCCGACCTCAGTTTCGCCTTTTAGCCTGCATGATTTATTGTTTGTACACATTTTTTTCATCTTTATTATAGCTCAAATACTGGCCAGTAGACGCTAAACGGCGATCAATCAATATATTCGTAATCTGCATATAATCAATCTTGAAAACACAAAAGCATTACTAAAGTATTTTCTACTGTCGTTAATTATAAGCGGACTGAACCATTTGAAGGCAATTAATCTACAAACAAAACAAAAATGAATGTTGGCAGTATTATCAGTAGTGCTACGCGACCAAGAAGAGTTTGAAGATACCAAAGGGGTAATCATAATCCGTTTATCGAAGAAGAACAGACAACACAATGGCCAAAAGAAAACGTACAGAAGGACAAACAACGATCTACAAAACATACGCATAAAACAAAAGATCGAGTACCACGAATCCCACTAAAAGTAAGTCATCACTTCGAAAGTTATACGGTCGCCACCATGACTTGGTTGACCGTTATGGAATATCTGTGTCACAAATGACCACGGATATGTTCCACTTGTCGTAAACACTTCCCGGTCCTTTCTCCATTCATGACTTATCAATCACCGGGTTTGTAACTAGATTAAAACGACGGGTGTCACTAGTGGAGCAGGAACTGCCTACCCTTCTGGAGCACCTGAGTTCACCCCCGTTTTTTTAGTGGGGTTCGTTTTACACGATCTTTAGATTTGTAGGTGTGTTTTGTAGATCGTTGTTTGTTCTTTTGTACTTTTTATCTCACCTGTGTGAGCTATTGCCATCACTTGGCGTCCGTCGTCCGTCGTCCGTCTTTTTAAAAAATCTTCTCCTCTGGTATCTTCAAACTCTTCTTACAACCTTGAGATATTATATTGTGAAATTGTGCTCTACCCATCCCTCTCAAATAGAGATGTAGTTTTACTTAAAAAGATAACCTGTTCAAGAATATGATTGCCGTTGTTTTGATGGTTTTACTTCTACTAATGTAGCTATGGGTTAAAGTCCCCTAGTTAAGTGTTCTTTCCTTTGCGCTTGTTGAGCGCCTTTGAACAAAATAAAAACACAAAATATATGTTAAAAGCAAAAACAAACACAAAGCATTTCTTTGTTTAGAAATTATCGGGGCAATGTTTTTTTTTTTACCTAATAACGTCTCTAGGTAATCTTTGGTGGTAAAATGAGAACCACAAACAACATCATCATGTTTCCCTGGTTTCCAAAGGTCATTTGTACGGGGATCAACTCTAGATCTCCTTATGGCAACTATCCATCTCTTTTCAATTACTAGTACCGGTAGGATCTTTCGGGAAATTGTGACCCCGAATATTTTGCACCCGGACACACAACAATGATGTGGCATTGTGTTATACTTGCAGATACTGAGATACAACATCCATGTCAAAGAACTAGCACATGTACAGCATGCTAAATATTCAGGACTAACTTTTAGTAACAACTTAAGTTGGAACAAACACATTGATCACCAAGAAGGCAAATGCCACCTGTGCCTTCTTGAGAAGAAATAAAAACAGTTGTTCGAGGCAAGTAAAGACACAATGTTTCACAACGCTCGTACGCCCTGATTTAGAATATGCTGCAACCGTATGGGATCCTTACACCAAATCCAACATTAAAAAACCAGAAAAATGCCAACGCCGTGCTGCCAGATTTGTAAATGGGGACTACTCAAGAGAAAGCAGTGTTAAAGGAAATAAAATGGCCAATTTTATAACAAAGAAGAACCAACACATAAATAGTAATGATGTACAGGATAGCCCACCACCTTATATCCATACCTTCGCAAATGTACCTTACTCCTGCAACCACCAGAACAACATGTACAAGAGGCCATGACCAAACATTCAAAATACCATTCTCGAGAATACAGTGCCACCAAGACTCATACTTTCCTTCAGCAATCCGAACATGGCATAGCTTGCCAGCAGTGCTAATCAGCGTTCCAACAATTGAAGCGTTCAAGGTGAAGCTGGTTCATGTACACATGTGTAGACATTCACATCATATATATATATATATATATCTGTAAATATTACATTTTTAAAAAGAGAAATGTTTTTAATCACACGTCTCCTCGTCGGCGAAATGTACATACAGTTCTTCTTCTTCTTCTTCCATTAGTGTACATAATTCCTCGTCGGCGAAATGTACATACAGTTCTGCTTCTTCTTCCATTAGTGTACATAATTCCTCGTCGGCGAAATGTACATACAGTTCTTCTTCTTCTTCCATTAGTGTACATAATTCCTCTGGAACATTTTCGCACAATTGACTATGCATGTAACATTTTATTTTATCCTCCATAATATTATTTCCGGCGGAATATTTTTAATATAAAATATTATCCTTGGACAATATTCCAATATTAAATTTCTTCCATTGCTATTATATATTTTCCGGATGAGGTGGAAGAAATTTAATATTAAAATATATCCGTGGATAACATTGCATATTATAACTTTTCATCCTGAAAAAATATTATAGAGGAAATAATCTGATTTTATATGTTACTATTCTTTCCGGTGGAATATTTTTGATATAAGATATTAGATATTAGAGACCGCATTTACAATAGCTTTGCTGGGGGTGTACATTTTTTGCTGACGATCCAGGGAAATTTTAACTGATTTGTTTGAGAGAGAGTTTAAATAATTTCCCCATTTATTATGACCAGGTAAACTATATTTACCGTGTCTCAAAAATGGGTCTAATTATTAAAGTACAGCGGCCTGTATCATCGGCCCCTATCAGCGGCCTGTATCATCGGCCTCTATTAGCGGTCTGTATGTGATATTAGAGACCGCATTTACAATAGCTTTGCTGGGGGGTATTATTGTACAACTTACCTTATTTCTTATTTTTCTTTTGACGCTTTCATTTGCATTCTGTGGATACTTTTGGTCTTGTATATATGTAACTATATCATTGTATTCTTCTTCTTCCATTATTTAATATCGACTGTTACTGATGAATCAAATTTTTAATATATTTAAACTTACACGACTCTATTGTTTTTATAATGGGTTTGAAGACTACTCAATCTGTCATTTAAATTGACATGGTTCTGGCTATATAATATTTTCCGTATACATATCAGGGGCGGATCCAGGATTTGTGGTTAGGGGGGCGTGAGTAGACGAGGGGTCTGGGACCGCTTAAGGTCCCCAGCTGGTCCAGGGTAGAACCCTGGTAGGGGGCCCAAGCCCCCTGAAGCTCTGAGGATTTTAGGAATTACAGACATTTATTTGAACGACAATTTTGAACCAACCACACCATTTTTATCAGACCAAAAAAACTTGATTTTGAGTCTTAATTTTGTCGGATAATTGTTAACAGGATATTTTTGTCAGATTATAAGAACCTAAAGTAAAACGTTTTTTGAACAACCGTGATGCGAATTGTTCAACTCATGACTGATCGATCACGATATTTTAACCCTTCAAAGAACTATTGGTTTAGTTTTAACGCATTCCTCATTTCACTAATTGGTCTGTACTTTCGGTGCTTGTCCTTTCGGGTGGTTCTAGTTAATACTGCCCGTCCGGATGGAGCTTTTCTGTTCGTCGTTTGATTCATTCATTGAAAACATATGATTCGACCGTTCTTGTTTATAGACAAACAAAAGCGGAAATTGTCGGCGAATCCATATATGAATCAACGAACACACCCAACGTGTATTTACAATGTGTAGGAATATTTTACTACAGGTCACGAGTTAACCATTCATGAACAAGTTGTTTGTTGAACTGCTTAATTAACGTTGTATAACATATGCTTTGCGAATTTTAGGGGGGCGCACGCCCCGCACGCCCCCTCTAAATCCGCCCCTGCATATACAGAGGCGGATTTAGAGGGGGGCGTGCGGGGCGTGCGCCCCCCCCTAAAATTCGCAAAGCATATGTTATACAACGTTAATTAAGCAGTTCAACAAACTACTTTTTCATGAATGGTTAACTCGTGACCTGTAGTAAAATATTCCTACACATTGTAAATACACGTTGGGTGTGTTCGCTGATTCATATATGGATTCGCCGTCAGTAGTTCAAAGATTATTACATTCTGATTGGTTCCGAGGTACCAGACATCAACTATTTTCTCACGCTAATTAAACACTATTTCTTCAGTCAATTTTACAACATTTAGTAAACATAAATCCTGATACTGATGTTCTTTCAACAACAGTATCATTCATAACCAGATACAAATTGATGAATTACACGCATAAGACATCTTCATGATATTATCTGACCTATGATAACGTTCTTGTTTATAGACAAACAAAGGCGAATATGTTAACATTAATGCTGCATGAAACGATTCTGATCATCTAATTTAGCTATGTTAGCTAATCAGAAATCAACAAGTTCATGTATAGACAATTTCGCTTTTGTTTGTCTATAAACAAGAACGGTCGAATCATACGTTTTCAATGAATGAATCAAACGACGAAAAGAAAAGCTCCATCCGGACGGGCAGTATTAACTAGAACCACCCGAAAGGACAAGCACCGAAAGTACAGACCAATTAATGAAATGAGGAATGAGTTAAAAGTAAACCAATAGTTTTTTGAAGGGTTAAAATATCGTGATCGATCAGTCATGAGTTGAACAATTCGCATCACGGTTGTTCAAAAAACGTTTTACTTTAGGTTCTTATAATCTGACAAAAACATACTGTTAACATTTATCCGACAAAATTAAGGCTCAAAGTCAAAATTTTTTGGTCTGATAAAAATGGTGTGGTTGGTTCAAAATTGTCGTTCAAATAAATGTCTGTAATTCCTCAAACCCCCCGAGCTTCCGGGGGGCTTCGCCCCCTACCCCCTGGGGACCGGTCCCCAGACCCCTCGCCTACTCACGCCCCCTAACAACAAATCCTGGATCCGCCCCTGATATACGTATACTGTATATATATTTACCTGTAAATTTTATTTATAAAATATTTTCCGGATGGGTCGGGTGATTTATCAATCAGCGTCGGAAATAATATTACATACCCTAGTATAAAATATTATCCGGATTAGCTCATTTGATGGATCGGGTAATTTATCTATGAGTGTCGGTATTAATATTATAGATGCGTCTCGTGATTTAATAATCAGCGTCGGACATATAACATATATAATTTATCATTATCCGGATACTTTTTTTTATAGCAATGGAAAGTATTTTATTATAAAATATTTACCGTGACATAACATTTAATATTAAATTCTTTCCGCCGTATACAATTTCAACCGGAAAGAATTATGCCTTACATGTACACGTGAGGGAGGGTCGGTTAGTGTATTTACAAAAATTTACAGGTGCAGGAAAAAACGATTTGGTTAAAAACATCTGGTAAGTACTTAAAAATAATAATTCGGAGAGTCGTCCAGGATATTTACCAAAATTGAAATTCAGATATTTTGAATTCGTTACACCTTTATCCTGACCGAAATTGTGGCTTTAATTGACAATAAAGAAATTGCAGATTTCTTGTAATTTGTTGGAACGGAATTATTTCATATCAACTCCGTTAATGTATCTAAAGAAATTCCAGAGACATGCGCACTGAGCTATGCGCCATAGAATGACAGTCGTCGAAACTCTCATTTCCAACCTAATTTGTACCATGCTATGACCATCATATATTTTAATTCTCATTCAAAGCTTTCTCCTTTTATTGTATTGTGATGTGCTTTTATTTACAAATACACAATGGCATGCCTAACCAAACTTAAACAAGACATTAAACTTCTCGAAAGTGCTTTCCCGAAAGAGAGTGACAGAACTTTTAGGATATTGTCAGCCTCTGTGGATGAGATAAACTGTGCTTTCATTGATAACAAAGGAAGCACACATCGAATAAATGCAAATATAACGGTACGATATCGTGTCCACCCCGAAGACAATGTGTTTGATAATAATCTAATTATTGTAAAACAAAATGTAAACAAAGGATGTTTTATAGTTGATGCTGGACAATTACTTCCTTATTCATGCTCATTTGTTATTTTGAATATTATTTGTTGACAATTACAATTACTTCTTCATTGAAACTCAATTGTAAACTAACATTACAATTTAACCACCTAAGCAGCCAAACAGAACTGTAACAAAGTCGTTCCGACTCCAAATAAATCCAGACCCAAGCCCCATAAATATGTTAATGATTTTAAGGATGAAGTGTATTAAGAGCAGGTGTAACCTGAGAAGTAAGGGATATATATGCAATAAAAGACTTTCATTTAGATCAAAATATAATGTATGGACACTGTAAAGGAACATGTATTGTAACTATTGCACTTGTTTCAAATCATTTCCATTCCGTAAAAAGTTTTTTTATTTTCGTCTGCCAGATCACGTGATTTTGATGGAATGTTAGGCACTGGACTTCGGTGTCAATGTACACAACGAAAACTCCAATCGATATGTGGCGTTTTAACGTTCCTCAACTTAAAGAATTTTTTACATTTTCTGTTATTAAAGACAGATATCAATTAAATTATTCTATTTGTATCAAAGACTTTAATGCACAGATAATTACTTCTTTAAGATTAAATTTGTTTTCTTTCTTTATTAACTGCTGTGATTGCACATATCAGAATCATAAAAGGAAAACGATCTGTCTTGATATATTTCTGTTATCAGTCAGACAGTGGGGTACCAAGCATCAGTATTTACTCAGCCGTTTTCTACAGCATCTACGACTATCTGATATGTTGACGTTGTCACAGTAATGGCGTAAACACTAGAAGTTGTCTGCCTAACATTTCAGACATCAAGACACGAAAAAAACGGAACATGATCAGAATTGACATGATTTGAAACAAGTGTATTTTGTAAAAAAAAAGCGCATGAAGCTTTTCATAATATTTCAAAACTTCCATTTTCATGTTTGTTCGAAATTAACCTAAAGTAGCTATATACCAGATATATTAAAATGCAAGGATGAATTTGCCCATTTCAAATGGGTCCCTCATCAATACATATGCTAAATTTTAAATGCTAAATTTGGAATTTTTGAGTCATTGGATATTTCCCTTAGAATTGAATATTTATATTATTATTCATCATTATTATTAACAATCATTTAATTATTACATTGTTGGAATCAAGAGTTTGCTGAAACTGATCCCTTGTAGGTTGTTATATGCCATTAATTTATACATTTGCTCACCATTTAGCTACCACTGAAATCATTTTAATCACGATAAAACTAACAGTGATAATTTCTCTGTCTGTAATATAAGGGCGTCTTGATAAAGTTGATTGACAAATACATTATTTGTATAGTAACCTTAATTTACATTACAGACTCTAAGAAGTATTGATCACATGTGCTTGTTAAATTCTATTGGCCAACCCCTCCCCTACCTCTTGCAAAGGTAGGTGCTGGACCATTGCATGAAATGAGTGATCCTTGTGGTATTGACCCATTGGCATAGACCCTACTATTGACGCAGCAAAAAAGACAAGTCACCCTCCACAAGGGGAAGTCTTTGCCACAATTGCTTAGTTTTTTCCTAATAGATTTGCCAGAATCACTCAGTAGTCCTTAGTTGTATTGCCTATACTGGCTATAGGATTAGGCCTTTAATTCATGATTATTCTGCACTTGAAATATGTACACTATACCATTCATGCCATGAGTAGACTTCTTATTATTGTGACTTTTAATTGATTATGGATACACTTGTATGCTCTGTAGTGTAATTAAATATGTTTTAAGCCATACATCTATCTATTTAATAACAACTGTATTTTATGCGTCAATATCATATAACAGTACTTATCTTCTGGTGACTTAAACGTTCCTGCGTTGTGTTACCGTGTTATTTACGTACATTAGCTATTTTTCTTTTCACTTTGTGTCTGCCTAAACACAAGAATGTACCTAGGCCTGACTGCTTTTAGTTGTGTTATGATTGAATAGCTGATATTTTTATATTTGAAAATTGGAACTGCAACAGCTAAATCAGTAAATGAGTAATTTATTGCATATTATAAAGCTATTTATACCCGTTACCGCAGGGGGCCATCTTGGTCGTGATCGTATCGTAGTTGGATTTACAACTACATATGAAATCAGTGCTTAATACCACTAAATTTGTGAGTTCAAATACTGCTTATGTACTCGATACAACATTATGCGATAAAGTTTGTCAGTGACTTGCAGCAGTTCAATGGTTTTCTCTGGTACTATATGGTTTCCTCCACCAATAAAACTGACTGTCACGATATAACTGAAATATTGTTGAAAGTGGCATTAAACACCATACCCGCTCCATTTATAGCAATTTTGCTTTCCAGCACTTGGATTTATCAGGTTACATGTAGTAATAAGAGCAGTGTACTGGATATAAATAAGAAATTGTTACAATATCAACAATATGTCTCTTCTTATTGTAGGAAACCTATCCTCAATCTCCTCCAATATGGTTCAGCGAAGATGAAGACCAGAATATAAGCTCAGCAATTGAAAGAATAAGTGACACATCACCTAACAACTATGGAGTAAGTCATAATAAAATATAAGCAATCACCGAGATAATTGAGACTATATAAAGTTGTGAGCTTCACATTTTGACTGGCATTGCAAACAAAATATATTTCCTGCTGACTATATCCAGTACTTGTCAGAGGTCCAGATAAGCTGCGTATTTACGCTATGAAAACGAGTAAAAACGCATGTATCAGTGTTCGCCAAAAACTTTTTTAACCACTAGACATCTGGGCCAGTGACTTGCTAAAGTTACTAGACCGAATCAGTGCACACTAGACAGAAGATATTTTTATTTCCCAGCCCCAGTTTTGTCCTTAAACTGTTTTTCGCAGTACCGTATGTACAATACATCATTTGTTCATGTTCGTCGTAGCGTAGCCAAGTGCGATCAGTGGTCCAGTGGAGCTTAAAAGATCTTTTCTGTTCATATTGTTTTTTTAGCCTGTGACACCTCCTCTGGTGTTCTAGAGGGCTTTTTCAACTTCTTCCCCGGAATAGCACCGTCTTGCCACTTCAAGTCCATGTTGATTTATCGAAACCATAAACAAGTAAAAACCAACACAAGTCATAATGACAGAGCACTATCCGTAACGATTCATACTGGTAAAAAATATTGATTTTCTTTATTTTTACTCATAAAAAGTAAAAATTATATCTTGTTAACAGAGTTGGCGAAAACTTTTTTTTTCTCTCTGACATTGAGTCAGACAGGAACTAGGGTTCTGTCTGACCCATGGCCTTTGTGTCTGCCCCACCATTTTTTTGTAATATTGTATATAACCTATCACATTTTGTTTTTTATACAGAACTGAATGCAAGATTACCTATAGTCATGATCATTAAATAACTCAATTAAATGTTTTTCTGTATTCATATTTTTATCTAAAAAGATAAGCCAGATATAGCCAACAATCCGTATCTAATGGTCCGATCATGTTCCGAATATTATACATCAATGTCAGTTTCTGGTTTACATACATTTTTAATTTCAATTAAGAATATGAATCTGTTGTCATCTTCAATATATACTCAACAAAAAAGTTAAGGACCATTTTGAAAAAATGAATTTAATAAATAACAATAAATAATATAAATAACATAGGTAAATATTTTGAAATTTTTGAACACTATGGTAAATAAAAAATTCATTTCAAACGATTCTACTATTGCATATGGAACACAGCGACGGTAAAAAATGATAACACTAAATTTTCGAATTTTTAAAAGATTCCATGATTATCAAAAAAGTTACGAAGCAATTGAATTGTCACAAAATGTCAACAGTTTAAACATTAATATCGAGTATGTCCACCTTACGCACTAATAACATCTCTACAACGATTTTGGAAGCTGCGAATTAGTGTTTGAAATTCAACCTGAGGAATCCTTGACCATTCATAAACGAGTGCATCTGCTAGCTCTTGTAGGGAGTTTGGCTGGTTTTGTCGATTTGAAATCCGACGTTGCAAGATGTCCCAAACATATTTTATCGGATTTAGGTCCAGAGACTTTGCTGGCCAGTCCATGCGCTCGATTGTTTCTTGCTGGAGATACTCATTGACGATTCTAGCGCGATGAGGTCTAGCATTGTCATCCATCAGTATGAAATCATCGCCAATTGCACCAGTGTAAAATCTAACAATAGGAGCAAGGAATTCATCACGATATCTTATACCGGTCAAAGATCCGTTTCTGATGACATAGAGGTCTGTAGAACCACCATAGCTAATGCCAACCCAAACCATAACGGAGCCCCCACCGAATCGATCATGTTCAACCACACAACAGTTCTTAAATCGTCCATTCTTCTGCCTCCAAACTCGTCTTCGACCATCATGAAAATCTAATCAGAACCTAGATTCATCTGTGAAAAGTACAGGTCGAATACGACGTACACCCCAGTTGGCATGACGCCTGGCAAACTGAAGACGGCAATTACGGTGGCGTGCAGTTAATGGAGGTCATACAGCAGGTTTTCTAGCATGCAAATCAGATGCATGAAGTCGGTTTCTAACCGTCTGTGTAGAAATCCAACCTCCTGATGCTGCACGAAACTCTCTATTCAACGTAACGGCTGATGACATCCGATTTCGCTTGGCTAGCAAGGCTATTTGACGGTCTTGATGGGCTGTCTTACTTTTAGGTCGGCCACTTTTTGGTCTCTGTTGTACACTATTAATCTGTTAGTAACGTGTCCATAACCGTCCGATTACTGTATGGCTAGCGTTAAACTGTGCACCCACTTGGCGTTGCGAAAGACCAGTTTGCAGAAAACCTATGGCTCTCGAGGCTTCCTCTACTGTCAAATGCCTTCTCATCGGCATCTTTAAATGCTTAAATGTTCAAAAGTAACAAATTTACACGAATTTACCAAGAAATCATTTTTCTACAGCTGTTTGGGAAAAAATCACTGTCTATAGACCACTTTGGAAACAGCAGAAAATCAATATCAATGCAGTGCAGACTCAGTGTCATGTACGCAATGTAAACACAAAAGGGTGTACTCGATAATATTGATTATTGATGTATGGAGGACCAGATTAGCAACAAAACAACTTTCAAATATAAACTAGAACTTTTTTATACTTCTGTTCTGAAAAAAATATGGTCCTTAACTTTTTTTGCTGAGTATATAAGCATCTCAAAACATATTTAATTAAACACAAACAATCTTTGATACTTGGGGAGTGTGGAAGTCAACTTATTTCTGTGCTCAGTAATATATTACAGTTTTAATGTTCCACATTTTGCAGGTGCTCGTTCCTACTAAAACGAAAGGATGTTTACATAACGTGTCGGTCTGACAGAATAAATAAACAAATTTCAAGTCGCTGACATTATAATAAAACTTAATTTAATGCCATTGGCAGTGGAAACTGGGAGTGAATAAATTTCAATCGCCAACTGGACGACCACAAAGTAATATTTTCGTGATGTATACCATGTACATTGGGACAGACACGGTTCACTAATTGATCGGACCGACCGTTATTCTGCCGGTCAGGTCTGACGATTTTCGCCAACTCTGTGTTAAAGATTATTTTCAAGTTTGAACATTTAGCGATCAACAAATACCTTCACAACACGACGACTCGTTGTACTTTATTGCCTGTCGAAATGCGATGGGATTTAGATGCATCTTACGACTGGTTGCCGAAATGAAAATGCCTAAGTACCCACGAATCGCTATATTTGAAGGTACCAGTTATTAGGTTACGGTCATTTCTATGAGTAAGCAAGTCGGCAACTATTTTTGGACGAAAATAAAAGAAAATTATCACATTAACGATTCAAAATTTTCGGCGAGTCATTCAGAAAAGGTATTTAGCTACACTTGGCTACTTTCAAATTAACTAGACCAATCCGGCCACCAGCAACACCATACAACTAGACCGATAGAATTTTTACTAGACACGGGCTTCGGACTACCGCTTAACGTTGAACACTGATGTATTATCAGATCAGAGTGTACACATTACGCATACATATTGCTGTGTAAGCAAACTTTCCAAATTCGGAGCGTACTTGTACAGTCGTGTACATAACAATACATTTTTGTCTCTGAGAAATTCTCCGTAATTACTTCCCTTAATACTTTTCGAAGGAGAGAGCGTATACATCCGAGGGGTACCGAAAGCTTGCCTTCCTAAGCATCGATGTCAAAAGAGATCTGATTGGATGTTTACGATAAATCATCCAATCGCGGTTAATATTACAAATAAATGCGGTTTTACGTAATAAGTAAGAACTAAAACGAAAGTAATTTTGGGAACACTTTGTTCGTTGAAAATGAGCAAGAACATGAATAAGCACGCTACTAAGTGCAAGAGCGCTACGGAAAATTATATACTAAGTTCCTGACAGTTTCATCTGTGTCTAGTGACAGTATAGTTAAAGGAATCATTGATGACATTGTCAACACGGCTGTGAAAACTGCCGAAGTTGACTAGCAAAAAACAATATTTACAACATTTTATTAATAAACATGACACAATCCTGTCAAATTAAACAGATATACATTTCACTTGCATCCTGCGTTTATTGAATAACACTTGTGTGAAACATAATTTTAAAAGTGTACAACAAAATGTAAGCAATCTTTTCTGAAGTAGAGAGTACAACAGTGCAAAGGAAATATGCAAATACCCATCATTTTCAAAAGTAGGAGGTAATTACCTTTTGGACTTGAAAATTATCTGGAGCTCTGCTTGTACAAATACTATAAACATGACAATAAATGCTATAAACATGACAAAAATACCATAAACATGACAAAAATGGGAATCATCAATATATATGTATGACAGACTTTTTTATTTTGAAATACTTTGGACCCCTCCCTGTATGCGTACCAGCAGATAACATTAAATGTTCCTTATAAAGTATAAAGTATTTTCCAACTATCTTATGTCCCCCTATCTTATAAAAAACAAGCGTGCTGCTCAGTGATATTATAAAAGATGAAATCATTAAGTTTGGAATAAAATATTGAACATCAAACCCTGTAGAACAAATTTCAGTGATATGAGCACTCCTTTTGCATGAATATGCATGAAAAAGATAACAATTGCAAGTATTGATGAAATATACTGACTTCAAAAAACTGACAAGGTGACTATAGCACTGCTTTTGGGGCGGAAGTAGGGCCATGTCATTGATTGATTGAAACCTGGCAGGGAGAAGAAGTTACCCACTTCACTAGGTTTGGTGAATCCTAATGCGACTTTTTTGTTGATAATCAAATTGTAACTGGACATTATCACTATTTGACTTAGTCATTTTTCAAAAAAACTATTTCAGTAGTAGATCAAATTTTTGAAACTTTGTAGAATGTTTGCACTCATATTGAAGATTCGTACCTGACATTATGAATCAACCTTGAGAACTTGTATTAAAATATGACACTTGCTGACCTTCTTGTTTTTCTATGCACCTTAGACACTAAGCCAGTGTTCTAGAAAGTCCCATATATTGATACCCATGCCATATTTAAGAAAGTAAACATTAAAAATCTTCTTTTCTGAAACTACTTAGATATTTAGTAACAACTTTATTTGAAGCCAGAATTTTTAATTAGTTTAATAGGTGCTTTTTAACATGTTTCCTAGGTTTTATTGTCAATTTTACATTTTTGTTGATTTTGTGCTGATTGCAGAAATAAGGCATATGCAATTTATTAGCAAAACATCTTTAATAAATCTTTTTCTCTGAACCTACTTAGCCAATTTGAACAAAACTTGGGTGATCCCCATTGTAAAGTAAATTTAATTAGTCTGAACTCAATCCAAAATGGGTACGGTAACTTCAAATAGAAAATTCTTGAATTGGCTAATCTCACCATACTTCAAGCCAGAATCTGCTTAAATTTTAACTGTAAGAGCATAATTAGAAGCTGGTCCTTATTTAAAACTATGATGAAATGTTCAATTGTCATCTTTATATAAAGGTTTGTTCAGGTGTTTGATTCAGGATTGTGAGCCTATTGTTTTATGTGGATCATAAATCAAAGGCTTTCAACATTGAACATAGTTTAACAAAAGCAAGTCATAAATGATGAGGTGAGCGTATAGTTTATATACAATGGAATTCATGTTTTGATACACATGTTTTTTATGTCCCGGCCACTATGTGGCCGGGACATATAGTGTTACCCATGTCCGTAATTCCGAAATAAAACAGTTGTCACCACTTTTTTTTCGCTATGCTTTGAGATATTGACCTGATATTTGGTATGTGGGTGTATAATGATAAGTTACAGATCAAGTTTACGTTTCGTTGACCGAATTATGGCCCTTAGCCTTTGAAATTTGGCCAAATATTTAGTTGTCACCACTTTTTTAGCTCACCTGGCCTTTAGGCCATGTAGGCCATGTGAGCTATTGTCATCACTTTTCGTCCGTCGTCTGTCGTCCGTCAACATTTCACATTTTAATCTTCTCCTCAGAAACCACTGGACCAATTGCAACCAAACTTTGGTGGAATGGTCCTTGGATGGCCCCCTTTCAAAATTGTGTCCGGTGATCCCGACTTCCAACCAAGATGGCCGCCAAGCTAAAAATAGAAAAAAGGGGGGATGAAATTTAAATTGTCCATTGCTGCTTTAGTGTAAGTCAAAATGAGCTCAAATTTTAACTGCAGCTACATGGCAAGGAGTAGTTTAACATATATTCCAGGTTTTTCTGTGAAATTTTTCTTTCAGCCGATATATACCGATTATGCAAATTAGGCATATTTTGATAAAAGATCACATTTAAATCTTCTCCTCGGAAACCGCTGAACCAAATTAAACCAAACCTGGCAGGGATGGTCCCTGGGTGGGTCCCTTTCAAAATTGTGTCCTGCAGCCCCGCCCTCCATTCAAGAAGGCCACTGTTACTAAAAATAGAAATTTCTTCAAATGGCCAAAACTGCTCTATTTTAAGCCAGAATGTGCCCAAATTTGAACTGTGTAAGCATAATGATGAGCTTTTTAGCATATATTACAGGATTTTTTATGAAATTTGAACTTTTGCCGATTTTGACCGATTATGCAAATTAGAAAAAAGGGGGATGAAATTTAAAAAAAATCTCCTCCTCAGAAACTACTGAGCCAATATCAACCAAACTTTGCTGAAATGATTCTTGGATGGCCCCTTCCAAAATTGTGTCCGTTGATCCCGACTTCCAACCAAAATGGCCGCCAAGCTCAAAATAGAAAAAAGGGGGGGATGAAATTTTAATTGTCCATTGCTGCTTTAGTGTAAGTCAAAATGAGCTCAAATTTTAACTGCAGCTACATGGCAAGGAATAGTTTAACATATATTCCAGGTTTTTCTGTGAAATTTTTCTTTCAGCCGATATATACCGATTATGCAAATTAGGCACATTTTGATAAAAGATCACATTTAAATCTTCTCCTCTGAAACTGCTGAACCAAATTAAACCAAACCTGGCAGGGATGGTCCCTGGGTGGTTCCCTTTCAAAATTGTGTCCGACAGCCCCGCCCTCCATTCAAGATGGCCACTGTTACTAAAAATAGAAATTTCTTCAAATGGCCAAAACTGCTCTATTTTAAGCCAGAATGTGCCCAAATTTGAACTGTATAAGCATAATGATGAGCTTTTCAGCATGTATGACAGGATTTTTTATGAACTTTGAACTTTTGCCGATTTTGACCGATTATGTAAATTAGAAAAAAGGGGGGATGAAATTTTTAAAAAATCTTCTCCTCTGAAACTACTGAGCCAATATCAACCAAATTTTGATGAAATGATTCTTGGATGGCCCCCTTCCAAAATTGTGTCCGTTGATCCCGACTTCCAACCAAGATGGCCGCCAAGCTCCAAATAGAAAAAAGGGGGGATGAAATTTTAATTGTCCATTGCTGCTTTAGTGTAAGTCAAAATGAGCTCAAATTTTAACTGCAGCTACATGGCAAGGAGTAGTTTAACATATATTCCAGGTTTTTCTGTGAAATTTTTCTTTCAGCCGATATATACCGATTATGCAAATTAGGCATATTTTGATAAAAGATCACATTTAAATCTTCTCCTCGGAAACCGCTGAACCAAATTAAACCAAACCTGGCAGGGATGGTCCCTGGGTGGGTCCCTTTCAAAATTGTGTCCGACAGCCCCGCCCTCCATTCAAGATGGCCACTGTTACTAAAAATAGAAATTTCTTCAAATGGCCAAAACTGCTCTATTTTAAGCCAGAATGTGCCCAAATTTGAACTGTGTAAGCATAATGATGAGCTTTTTAGCATATATTACAGGATTTTTTATGAAATTTGAACTTTTGCCGATTTTGACCGATTATGCAAATTAGAAAAAAGGGGGGATGAAATTTAAAAAAAATCTCCTCCTCGGAAACTACTGAGCCAATATCAAGCAAACTTTGCTGAAATGATTCTTGGATGGCCCCCTTCCAAAATTGTGTCCGTTGATCCCGACTTCCAACCAAGATGGCCGCCAAGCTCAAAATAGAAAAAAGGGGGGATGAAATTTTAATTGTCCATTGCTGCTTTAGTGTAAGTCAAAATGAGCTCAAATTTTAACTGCAGCTACATGGCAAGGAATAGTTTAACATATATTCCAGGTTTTTCTGTGAAATTTTTTTTTCAGCCGATATATACCGATTATGCAAATTAGGCATATTTTGATAAAAGATCACATTTAAATCTTCTCCTCTGAAACTGCTGAACCAAATTAAACCAAACCTGGCAGGGATGGTCCCTGGGTGGTTCCCTTTCAAAATTGTGTCCGACAGCCCCGCCCTTCATTCAAGATGGCCACTGTTACTAAAAATAGAAATTTCTTCAAATGGCCAAAACTGCTTTATTTTAAGCCAGAATGTGCCCAAATTTGAACTGTGTAAGCATAATGATGAGCTTTTTAGCATATATTACAGGATTTTTTATGAAATTTGAACTTTTGCCGATTTTGACCGATTATGCAAATTAGAAAAAAGGGGGGATGAAATTTAAAAAAAATCTCCTCCTCAGAAACTACTGAGCCAATATCAACCAAACTTTGCTGAAATGATTCTTGGATGGCCCCTTCCAAAATTGTGTCCGTTGATCCCGACTTCCAACCAAAATGGCCGCCAAGCTCAAAATAGAAAAAAGGGGGGGATGAAATTTTAATTGTCCATTGCTGCTTTAGTGTAAGTCAAAATGAGCTCAAATTTTAACTGCAGCTACATGGCAAGGAATAGTTTAACATATATTCCAGGTTTTTCTGTGAAATTTTTCTTTCAGCCGATATATACCGATTATGCAAATTAGGCATATTTTGATAAAAGATCACATTTAAATCTTCTCCTCGGAAACCGCTGAACCAAATTAAACCAAACCTGGCAGGGATGGTCCCTGGGTGGGTCCCTTTCAAAATTGTGTCCGACAGCCCCGCCCTCCATTCAAGATGGCCACTGTTACTAAAAATAGAAATTTCTTCAAATGGCCAAAACTGCTCTATTTTAAGCCAGAATGTGCCCAAATTTGAACTGTGTAAGCATAATGATGAGCTTTTTAGCATATATTACAGGATTTTTTATGAAATTTGAACTTTTGCCGATTTTGACCGATTATGCAAATTAGAAAAAAGGGGGGATGAAATTTAAAAAAAATCTCCTCCTCGGAAACTACTGAGCCAATATCAAGCAAACTTTGCTGAAATGATTCTTGGATGGCCCCCTTCCAAAATTGTGTCCGTTGATCCCGACTTCCAACCAAGATGGCCGCCAAGCTCAAAATAGAAAAAAGGGGGGATGAAATTTTAATTGTCCATTGCTGCTTTAGTGTAAGTCAAAATGAGCTCAAATTTTAACTGCAGCTACATGGCAAGGAATAGTTTAACATATATTCCAGGTTTTTCTGTGAAATTTTTTTTTCAGCCGATATATACCGATTATGCAAATTAGGCATATTTTGATAAAAGATCACATTTAAATCTTCTCCTCTGAAACTGCTGAACCAAATTAAACCAAACCTGGCAGGGATGGTCCCTGGGTGGTTCCCTTTCAAAATTGTGTCCGACAGCCCCGCCCTTCATTCAAGATGGCCACTGTTACTAAAAATAGAAATTTCTTCAAATGGCCAAAACTGCTTTATTTTAAGCCAGAATGTGCCCAAATTTGAACTGTGTAAGCATAATGATGAGCTTTTTAGCATATATTACAGGATTTTTTATGAAATTTGAACTTTTGCCGATTTTGACCGATTATGCAAATTAGAAAAAAGGGGGGATGAAATTTAAAAAAAATCTCCTCCTCAGAAACTACTGAGCCAATATCAACCAAACTTTGCTGAAATGATTCTTGGATGGCCCCTTCCAAAATTGTGTCCGTTGATCCCGACTTCCAACCAAAATGGCCGCCAAGCTCAAAATAGAAAAAAGGGGGGGATGAAATTTTAATTGTCCATTGCTGCTTTAGTGTAAGTCAAAATGAGCTCAAATTTTAACTGCAGCTACATGGCAAGGAATAGTTTAACATATATTCCAGGTTTTTCTGTGAAATTTTTCTTTCAGCCGATATATACCGATTATGCAAATTAGGCACATTTTGATAAAAGATCACATTTAAATCTTCTCCTCTGAAACTGCTTAACCAAATTAAACCAAACCTGGCAGGGATGGTCCCTGGGTGGTTCCCTTTCAAAATTGTGTCCGACAGCCCCGCCCTCCATTCAAGATGGCCACTGTTACTAAAAATAGAAATTTCTTCAAATGGCCAAAACTGCTCTATTTTAAGCCAGAATGTGCCCAAATTTGAACTGTATAAGCATAATGATGAGCTTTTCAGCATGTATGACAGGATTTTTTATGAACTTTGAACTTTTGCCGATTTTGACCGATTATGTAAATTAGAAAAAAGGGGGGATGAAATTTTAAAAAAATCTTCTCCTCTGAAACTACTGAGCCAATATCAAGCAAACTTTGCTGAAATGATTCTTGGGTGGCCCCCTTCCAAAATTGTGTCCGTTGATCCCGACTTCCAACCAAGATGGCCACCAAGCTCAAAATAGAAAAAAGGGGGGATGAAATTTTAATTGTCCATTGCTGCTTTAGTGTAAGTCAAAATGAGCTCAAATTTTAACTGCAGCTACATGGCAAGGAATAGTTTAACATATATTCCAGGTTTTTCTGTGAAATTTTTTTTTCA
Organism: Bathymodiolus brooksi; assembly: GCA_963680875.1. NCBI lineage: Eukaryota > Metazoa > Mollusca > Bivalvia > Mytilida > Modiolidae > Bathymodiolus > Bathymodiolus brooksi. The sequence continues at coordinate 89,714,830 of OY804577.1, forward strand.
GCCGATATATACCGATTATGCAAATTAGGCATATTTTGATAAAAGATCACATTTAAATCTTCTCCTCTGAAACTGCTGAACCAAATTAAACCAAACCTGGCAGGGATGGTCCCTGGGTGGTTCCCTTTCAAAATTGTGTCCGACAGCCCCGCCCTTCATTCAAGATGGCCACTGTTACTAAAAATAGAAATTTCTTCAAATGGCCAAAACTGCTTTATTTTAATCCAGAATGTGCCCAAATTTGAACTGTGTAAGCATAATGATGAGCTTTTTAGCATATATTACAGGATTTTTTATGAAATTTGAACTTTTGCCGATTTTGACAGATTATGCAAATTAGAAAAAAGGGGGGATGAAATTTAAAAAAAATCTCCTCCTCGGAAACTACTGAGCCAATATCAACCAAACTTTGCTGAAATGATTCTTGGATGGCCCCCTTCCAAAATTGTGTCCGTTGATCCCGACTTCCAACCAAAATGGCCGCCAAGCTCAAAATAGAAAAAAAGGGGGGGATGAAATTTTAATTGTCCATTGCTGCTTTAGTGTAAGTCAAAATGAGCTCAAATTTTAACTGCAGCTACATGGCAAGGAATAGTTTAACATATATTCCAGGTTTTTCTGTGAAATTTTTCTTTCAGCCGATATATACCGATTATGCAAATTAGGCATATTTTGATAAAAGATCACATTTAAATCTTCTCCTCTGAAACTGCTGAACCAAATTAAACCAAACCTGGCAGGGATGGTCCCTGGGTGGTTCCCTTTCAAAATTGTGTCCGACAGCCCCGCCCTCCATTCAAGATGGCCACTGTTACTAAAAATAGAAATTTCTTCAAATGGCCAAAACTGCTCTATTTTAAGCCAGAATGTGCCCAAATTTGAACTGTATAAGCATAATGATGAGCTTTTCAGCATGTATGACAGGATTTTTTATGAACTTTGAACTTTTGCCGATTTTGACCGATTATGCAAATTAGAAAAAAGGGGGGATGAAATTTAAAAAAAATCTTCTCCTCTGAAACTACTGAGCCAATATCAACCAAATTTTGCTGAAATGATTCTTGGATGGCCCCCTTCCAAAATTGTGTCCGTTGATCCCGACTTCCAACCAAGATGGCCGCCAAGCTCAAAATAGAAAAAAGGGGGGATGAAATTTTAATTGTCCATTGCTACTTTAGTGTATGTCAAAATGAGCTCAAATTTTAACTGCAGCTACATGGCAAGGAGTAGTTTAACATATATTCCAGGTTTTTCTGTGAAATTTTTCTTTCAGCCGATATATACCGATTATGCAAATTAGGCATATTTTGATAAAAGATCACATTTAAATCTTCTCCTCTGAAACCGCTGAACCAAATTAAACCAAACCTGGCAGGGATGGTCCCTGGGTGGGTCCCTTTCAAAATTGTGTCCGACAGCCCCGCCCTCCATTCAAGATGGCCACTGTTACTAAAAATAGAAATTTCTTCAAATGGCCAAAACTGCTCTATTTTAAGCCAGAATGTGCCCAAATTTGAACTGTGTAAGCATAATGATGAGCTTTTTAGCATATATTACAGGATTTTTTATGAAATTTGAACTTTTTGCCGATTTTGACCGATTATGCAAATTAGAAAAAAGGGGGGATGAAATTTAAAAAAAATCTCCTCCTCGGAAACTACTGGGCCAATATCAACCAAACGTTGCTGAAATGATTCTTGGATGGCCCCCTTCCAAAATTGTGTCCGGTGATCCCGACTTTCAACCAAGATGGCCGCCAAGCTCAAAATAGAAAAAAGGGGGGATGAAATTTTAATTGTCCATTGCTGCTTTAGTGTAAGTCAAAATGAGCTCAAATTTTAACTGCAGCTACATGGCAAGAAGTAGTTTAGCATATATTCCAGGTTTTTCTGTGAAATTTTTCTTTCAGCCGAGATATACCGATTATGCAAATTAGGCATATTTTGATAAAAGATCACATTTAAATCTTCTCCTCTGAAACCGCTGAACCAAATTAAACCAAACCTGGCAGGGATGGTCCCTGGGTGGGTCCCTTTCAAAATTGTGTCCGACAGCCCCGCCCTCCATTCAAGATTTCTTCAAATGGCCAAAACTGCTCTATTTTAAGCCAGAATGTGCCCAAATTTTAACTGTATAAGCATAATGATGAGCTTTTTAACATGTATTACAGGATTTTTTATGAACTTTGAACTTTTGCCGATTTTGACCGATTATGCAAATTAGAAAAAAGGGGGGATGAAATTTAAAAAAAATCTTCTCCTCTGAAACTACTGAGCCAATCTCAGCCAAACTTTGCTGAAATGATTCTTGGATGGCCCCCTTCCAAAATTGTGTCCGGTGATCCCGACTTCCAACCAAGATGGCCACCAAGCTCAAAATAGAAAAAAGGGGGGATGAAATTTTAATTGTCCATTGCTGCTTTAGTGTAAGTCAAAATGAGCTCAAATTTTAACTGCAGCTACATGGCAAGAAGTAGTTTAGCATATATTCCAGGTTTTTCTGTGAAATTTTTCTTTCAGTCGATATATACCGATTATGCAAATTAGGCATATTTTGATAAAAGATCACATTTAAATCTTCTCCTCAGAAACCGCTGAACCAAATTAAACCAAACCTGGCAGGGATGGTCCCTGGGTGGGTCCCTTTCAAAATTGTGTCCGACAGCCCCGCCCTCCATTCAAGATGGCCACTGTTACTAAAAATAGAAATTTCTTCAAATGGCCAAAACTGCTCTATTTTAAGCCAGAATGTGCCCAAATTTGAACTGTGTAAGCATAATGATGAGCTTTTTAGCATATATTACAGGATTTTTTATGAAATTTGAACTTTTTCCCGATTTTGACAGATTATGCAAATTAGAAAAAAGGGGGGATGAAATTTAAAAAAAATCTCCTCCTCGGAAACTACTGAGCCAATATCAACCAAACTTTGCTGAAATGATTCTTGGATGGCCCCCTTCCAAAATTGTGTCCGGTGATCCCGACTTTCAACCAAGATGGCCGCCAAGCTCAAAATAGAAAAAAGGGGGGATGAAATTTTAATTGTCCATTGCTGCTTTAGTGTAAGTCAAAATGAGCTCAAATTTTAACTGCAGCTACATGGCAAGAAGTAGTTTAGCATATATTCCAGGTTTTTCTGTGAAATTTTTCTTTCAGCCGAGATATACCGATTATGCAAATTAGGCATATTTTGATAAAAGATCACATTTAAATCTTCTCCTCTGAAACCACTGAACCAAATTAAACCAAACCTGGCAGGGATGGTCCCTGGGTGGGTCCCTTTCAAAATTGTGTCCGACAGCCCCGCCCTCCATTCAAGATTTCTTCAAATGGCCAAAACTGCTCTATTTTAAGCCAGAATGTGCCCAAATTTTAACTGTATAAGCATAATGATGAGCTTTTTAACATGTATTACAGGATTTTTTATGAACTTTGAACTTTTGCCGATTTTGACCGATTATGCAAATTAGAAAAAAGGGGGGATGAAATTTAAAAAAAATCTTCTCCTCTGAAACTACTGAGCCAATCTCAGTCAAACTTTGCTGAAATGATTCTTGGATGGCCCCCTTCCAAAATTGTGTCCGGTGATCCCGACTTCCAACCAAGATGGCCACCAAGCTCAAAATAGAAAAAAGGGGGGATGAAATTTTAATTGTCCATTGCTGATTTAGTGTAAGTCAAAATGAGCTCAAATTTTAACTGCAGCTACATGGCAAGAAGTAGTTTAGCATATATTCCAGGTTTTTCTGTGAAATTTTTCTTTCAGCCGATATATACCGATTATGCAAATTAGGCATATTTTGATAAAAGATCGCATTTAAATCTTCTCCTCTGAAACCGCTGAACCAAATTAAACCAAACCTGGCAGGGATGGTCCCTGGATGGTTCCCTTTCAAAATTGTGTCCGACAGCCCCGCCCTCCATTCAAGATGGCTGCTGTTACTAAAAATAGAAATTTCTTCAATTGTCCATTGCTGCTTTAGTATAAGTCAAAATGAGCTCAAATTTGAACTGCAGCTACATGGCAAGGAGTAGTTTAGCATACGTTCGGGGTTTTTTTTGAAATTTTTCTTTCAGCCGATTTATACCGATTATGCAAATTAGGCATATTTTGATAAAAGATCACATTTAAATCTTCTCCTCTGAAACCACTGAACCAAATTTGTGTCTGGTGGTCCTGCCCTCTGACCAAGATGGCTGCACAGCTGTACTTAGTTTAACATAGGACCCTATGGGAAATTCACATAAAAACCATCTTGTCTGGAACCAGTAGCTCAATTAAAACCAAACTTTGATGGAATAGTCATTGGATGGTCCTCTTGCAAATTGATGTCCGGCAGTTGCGCTCTCCCACCAAGATGGCCGCCACAGTGCAGTTGCGTTGTTATTGAAAGCAACTTTGATCCAGGTGAGTGATTACAGGCTCCTGGGAGCCTCTGGTTTCACTATGATTGGAGATATTGTCTTGATTTTTGGTATATGGGTGTATACTGATGAGTTTATACAGATCAAGTTTACATTTCGTTCCGGTCCAATGATTTTTGGCCGAGTTATGGCCCTTGGACACTATGATTTGAGATAATGACTTGATTTTTGGTATGAGAGTGTATAATCATAAGTTACAGATCAACTTTGAAATTTGTTCCGGTTGAATGATTTTTGGCCAACTTACAGCCGTTGGGCTTTGTAATTTGCAGGGGTTTCAAAGTGGGCCGGTACCCGGTACTTTTACCCGCCTGAGATCGTGTATAGTACCGGCAGAAATTACTGAACCCCCAAAATTAGCAGTGGTCAAAACCACAAGTACGATGGTCGATAGGCTTGTGGAATATTTTTCATAAAAAATTAATGATCACGTCAATTGCTGAATTCTCGCATTCAAATCGAACAACTGCGTCACGACCAAGTTGATGGGATATTCCCTGTTTTAAAAATAACTTTACCTTAGAATCGTAAATAGCAGTTTGCGCATGCGGTAAATAGATATGTTTTCGCCCCAATATCTTTTCATCCTGTGTAAAACTCGCACCGGAACAAAGCTGACATCATTTCCAAATAAAAAAATGACCGATTACAAATTATGTTCAAACACAATTTAGTGTAATCTCCAGTAATATAAGTATGATCATTATGTATTATGAATATATGACTACACAATATTTTGTGCGATTTTTTTTATCCATTTAAAACCCAGGGTCGAATCATTCTGGGGCGTACTGTCTTGTTGCTTAACTCCGTCCATATTGTTTAACTTCCGGTATAAAAAAATAAAAACCTATGGCTAATTTATTTACATATTTTGACGGGGCCCTACCACGGTTGTTCACAGAAATGAAAGTGTGCTGAAAAACCTTTTTAAAAGGGGGTACGAGGAGATAAGGGATAGAAAATTACTAGAAATCTTGAAAAAGGACCGGACATGGCTCAAATACGAATTACATTGTAATGTCAAAACGCCGGCCCTCCTTTTTTTCAAAAATAATTTAACTTTTGTGATTCAAATGTTAATAAATGTCTTCCCGCAAATCGAAAATAACAATATATATTGTTTTTGTTTAATTATATTTGTATTGATCTATTCAAAAATTATAAATTTTATTAAAGATTGATGATTGCAAATTAAATTTATATGTTTCATCAAGGACGTATTCTATATACGTCCTTGGTTTCATTAATTATGACACTTATATGTCTTGATCCTGCCAATGGTCTTTGATGAGTTTAATTACTGGTAATGAAGTAAAAAAAACACACAAGCCAAGGTATTGTGAAAAAGAAAAGGACAAATCCAACAAAAGAATTTTGAGAAGTTTAAGCTTTGATAACAATGGCTTGGTCAAGCCTAGCTGCGAAACCGTAGCTCTTTATGGTCCTTTTGGGTTTTTTTAAGATATGGCAGACTATCTATGATTAATCTTGGCTGAAGTCTGTAAACTGAAATATTCAATAAAGAAATTGGGAGGGGGGGGGGGGGGAGGGGATTTTTCTTTCAAAAACACTTAATGTTTTGCAGTCTCTGAAGTACATTTTTTGGACCACAAAATGCTAGATTTCAGGAGCTTCTGCCCCCTGGACCCCTTATGGCCCTCAGCCTAATTTTTTAGGTACCTCCTAAAATTTAAGAAGTACCTCCTATTATAAAAAACTTTGAAACCCCTGAATTTGTTCAAATATTTAGTTGTCATCACTTTATTTCACTATGATTTGAGATATTAACTTGATTTTTGGTATGAGAGTGTATAATCATAAGTTACAGATCAACTTTGAAATTCGTTCCGGTTGAATGATTTTTGGCTAACCTACAGCTGTTGGGCTTTGAGATTTGGACAAATATTTAGTTGTCGCCACTTTATTTATCTATGATTTGAGATATTGACTTGATTTTTGGAATGTGAGTGTATAGTGATGAGTTACTGATCAAGTTTGAATTTCGTTCCTATTGAATGATTTTGGGCTAATTTACGCACCTTGGACTTTTAACTGTGGCCAAATATTTAGTTGTCACCACTTTATTTCACTATGCTTTGAGATATTGACTTGATTTTTGGTATTTGGAATTACAATGATGAGTTACAGATCAAGTTTAGCTTTTGTTCCCACTGACTAATTTTGGCCAAATTACTGTCCTTTGCGAACCTCCTTAATATTCACGGCGGGGACATTCGTGTCGTTCCAACACATCTAGTTTCTATAGTGGGTCTTGTCTTCTTACTGTTCTGCTTTTAAGAGGGAAATCACTTATAGATTAGAATAGCCTGCAATTTGTGATATTTTACCTAAATTAATTACAATGTGTAACATATACATGTATGTGATATTTCTTCAGATTATTAATCAAGTGAAGATATTGTTAAAGGAATTGTGTGCTGCTCACAACTTACCACTACCAGATTCTATAGGTTTACTTGGCGGGCCAGTATCAGACAAGGTATGTCATTATAGAAGTAGAAGATAGTAAGTATCAGGGGTTCAAAATTATTTTTTAAAGTGAAAGGTCCTGGACCTGTCAGTTTTACATCCGGAGATCCGCCTTATTGTTAGGAAGGTCTGTTTCTTCTGAAGACTACACAAATATGAGTTATTACAATTTGTGTGGTATTAGATCAAGACATGTTTAGTAATATTTCAAAATGGGGAGGGGGGGAGGCATATAATAAAATCACTGGTATGCAGGACTCCAATAGTCAAGGTAGACAGAAATAAATATTTGACATTGAATAGATGCCCTTTAGGAAATTTGGAATAAAAAAAACAGTGCAAATCAGATCAGAGATGTTTAAAACTACAGTCAAACCTGTCTTAGCCGGTCACTCATGGGGAATGTCAAAAGTGACCTCTCAAGAGAGGTGACCTCTTAAAAGAGGTTCAGTGAAAACGGACCAAAGTTGTCATCAGATGGATTGCCAAGCACTTTCACGTAATACATTTTGTACATGTATTTATGGATGTAAATGAACATAAGTTATGTTGAATAATGTAGTTCAAAGTTTATTTTTCAAATGCGTATGCATTAACGTTTACACATACATTTGTCTGTATGTAAATAAACAGTTTGATAGATCGTAATATTAACCCGGTGTCGAGTATAAAATACCAATGCGGATCGATAAAAATCTGAAGCGTCCCCGTGCATTTCAACGAATTTTGAATGGCCAACCTTCGCATATATAGAATTAAACATTATGATTAGAAGAATGAAATTTCCTGACAAAACGTTAAATTTCAACTTCAATCACTCGCCGAAAGCTATAAATAGCCTAATCACACAATCAGCATGTGTTTACCTTGATCTGTTACCGCGCGTTAAACGAATGTTGACAGAAATATATGCTGGGAACCAGTACTTCATAATTCAATAATTTTCAAAATCACGATTATTTATTTATAAAACTGAAAGATTAAAACGGTATTTTCTGTAGTAAGCAACTTTAAATATTTAATATAAATAAGAAATAAACCCAAATAAACCAAAACAACAATAATAAATCATCACGTGAACATCTTACCTGTAAAAAAATGGCGGTCTTACACAATAACGCTAATCGTGACTTTATGCATTTAATATGAAAAATCTATTATTATGAACTAGTAACAGGTATGGAAAAAGACATCCACGTTAGTCACAAAGGGCAGGGCGCTGCTACAAATAGAGAAAAAAGGCAGGGCATCACTCGGACAAGGGCTGGCGCTGTGCCCTGTAAAAACGGGCTAGCGAGAACACTGAGAACATATTAAATACGAGAGCTAGGATTTTATGCAACAGAAATGAGAAAATAATAAAGCAAGAGTTCGTTCTGCTGAAAGTAGCTTCGGACAAAAAGTTTGGTCAACATTTCTCATAGCACAGAGTCGGATTTTGTTCACTTTCCAATGGGCCATTGTTATTTATTATTGAACAAAATTAAAGTTTCTTTAAAACTCGTAATGTATTACTTTTCAACAAATCACTTTCAAAATACTTAACGACCACTTTTCTCACTTTTCATTTTTTAATAGCTTCATGTTTCTAATTTAACGTTAAAATACGGCTTTGAAACATCTTGTCTCCGACAAACTTTTATTGCACCTGTTTTCATAAAGATTATTTTAATGAGCCTCAATGAACACTGTTTACACCTATTCAATTGTTTATTAGGATCTCTTTTTATCTATGTTTATTTAACATTTAAATTACCGACTCAATTAGTTGTTTTTCCCTTTGGCGATTATTTATTATCTTAAAAGTAACTGTATCACGTGATCGATCGTACACATTATGTCATGTGATAAGATGTCCAAAATGGCCGTTATTAGAAGACGATCTCACAATTCACGCATGAAAAGAGTTAAATTATATAGTAATATTAGTTGGGCGGGTCTCAAAGTGACCGTTAGACAGAGGTGACCGTTTATTTGAGGTGACCGGTAAGGCAGGTTAGACTATTTACTAAATTTGGGCAGGGTAACTTCAGAGGGTTTGCAAAACAATGTTTCGAGTAATCACCATTAACTTCTCTCAGGAGTCTCCCCACTTCTCTCTTGTCATCCATTTCTCCATGTGAGCTCTCTGAAAAAGAAGTCACTTCTCCCTCTAATTTGAAAGTAGTGAGAGCCCTGATAACAAAAATGTTGGTTCCTTTTGCAAAAAACAAATATATCTGTTTGTAACCTTTACCATTATATATCATCTCTAATGCAGATTTTTAACAAAATCAGCAGATCTACGATTTGATACTATTGATGTTTAAAGAGTTTAATAAACTTGGCAAAAGATAGTGACGCTTGAAACGAAAATCTGAAGCTCCACGAGCACAGCTAATACCCAATGTAAAAGTCTGAAGTCAACAGTGAAAGGTCATGGACTTCGTACCTACATAATTTTGTATGGGACACTGGAATAAATGGTATATAATATAACCCATCATTATGCTCTTGACAGAATAGAAATGCTGTTATTTTATATAGATGTACAACCTATTCTTGTGTCTAACCATTGAAATAGAGTAATGTAACAGAAACTTCTATTCAAATTTTTGTTAAGCCAAGAACCATCGTAAATGATTGATTGCCATTTCACAACCCAATCATTATCAACAATATTTTTCTCTGTTCTTCTCCAGCACATATTTATACTTAGTCCTATTAATTATCAATTTTACTCCATATAAATCATTAAAATGCCTAAATAAAATGAAATTTAAAAGTTTCAAATACTTGAAGAAAACTGCAGAATCCCAAATTGATTTCCAAGCAAAGTAATAAAAAAAAGCAGTTACTTAAATGATTGATTGATTGATTTTTGGTGTTTAATGCCACTTTCAGCAATATTTCAGCTATATCATGGCGACCAGTTTTAGTGGTGGAAGAAGCTGGAGTACCCGGAGAGAACCACCGACCATGGGCAAGCAACTGGTAAACTTTATCACTTGCGGTTGCGAGTCGAGACAATGTGAGCTTTTGCCATCACTTAGTGTCTGTCGTCCGTTAACTTTTCACATTTTAATCTTCTCCTCTGAAACCCCTCAACCAAATGAAGTGAAACTTGGTAGGAAGCATCTATGGAAGGTCTTCTATAAAGATTACTCATTTTATCCCGATCCATTTACAAACATGGCCGCCATAGGCAATTCTTGTTTGTGATTGGCCGATTTTAAAAAAATCTTCTCCTCTGAAACCGCTTGACCAACTGAACTGAAACTTGGTAGGAAGCATCTATGGCATGTCCTCTATAAAGATTGCTATTTCGTCCCGATCTCTTAACAAACATGGCCACCACAGGCAATTCTTGTTTCTGATTGGTTGATTTCTAAAAAAAACTTCTCCCCTGAAACCGCTTGGCCAAATGAATCGAAACCTGGTAGGAAGCATCCTTGGAAGGTCCTCTATAAAGAATGATCATTTAGTTCCGATCCGTTTACAAACATGGCCGCCATAGGCAATTCTTGTTTCTGATTGGCCGATTTAAAAAAATCTTCTTCTTTGAAACCACTTGGCCAAATGAACCAAAACTTGGTAGGAAGCATCTATGGCAGGTCCTCTATAAAGATTGCTAATTTCGTCCCGATCTGTTATCAAACATGGCCACCACAGACAATTCTTGTTTCTGATTGGTTGATTTCTAAAAAATCTTCTCCTCTGTAGCCGCTTGGCCAAATGAATCAACATTTGGTAGGAAGCATCCGTGAAAGATCCTCTATTAAGATTGCTCATTTAGTTCCAATCCGTTAACAAACATGGCCACCACAGGCAATTCTTGTTTCTGATTGATTGATTTCTAAAAAAATTGTCTCCTCTGAAACCGCTTGGTAGAAAGCATCCTTGAAAAGTCCTTTATAAAGATTGCTAATTTAGTTCTGATCCGTTGACAAACATGGCCGCCAAAGGCAATTCTTGTTTCTGATTGGTTTATTTCTAAAAAATCTTCTTCTCTGAAACCGCTTGGCCAAATGAATCGAAACTTGGTAGGCAGCATCCTTGGAAGGGCATCTATAAAGAAGGCTCATTTAGTTCCGATCCATCAATAAACATGGCTGCCACAGGCCATTCTTGTTTCTGATTGGTCGATATCTAAATATCTTCTTTTTTGTAACTGTTTAGCCAAATGACCAAAACTTGGTGGGAAGCACCTATGGGAGGTTCTGTATTAAGTTTCCTCAAAGCAGAATGAAAGGTGAGCGACACAGGCTCAGCCCACTGAGCCTCTAGTTTGTAATTTACAAAGCCAGGCGCGAACGCACGTCGTATTGGTGATAGGCTTGTATGAGTTGTTAGGTAATCCAACTACCTAACTCATTGAGCCACCCGGGCCCTCCCAGTTACTCAAAGCGTATCTGGAGCACAGATCATATCTAGTATTCAGTTTAATCGTATATGTAAATACATGAACTAAAGTTCTACACTATTCATAAAAGATAAGAGGAAATGCTCTAATCATTTTTATAACTATTATTTAAGGAATCAGTATTAAAACCTCATGAGAGTTCTGATGAAGATGACGATGAAGAATTTATGGCAATGGAGGATGACACACATCAGTATAAATTTATTTGTTTACATTAGTTGATATTAAGAACATGTTGTCTATCAGTTTTATTTTTTTCCCTTCCATTCTTCAAATGGCAGGATTGTGAAGACAATCTTATTTCTATACATTGTCTGACTTTGTATCATTGTCTTCTAATTTTAACAATGGAATTATTATCTTACATTGGGTCTAAGGTCTGATTAAGAAGTAAATTGTTTAAGACAGATAAAAACAGGTGTTTTTTTAGTTGATCGAACTGAGAGATTGCTGTCTAGTTAAAGCTTAAAATAGTGAAATGAGACAATGGTCTGAAGTACCTTGGGTCCAGTATATTACTGTGTCCAACACATTATGGTGTCCAGAAATTTACTTTGTTACTGTGTCCAATCTTGCTTTTAATATACACTTGTTCAACTCTCCCTTGTCGACATGTTGGAGTTGTATCATGCTGCTCTTGGGATAGCCCTAATATTTGATGTTGACGATACATTGAAGATGGCTACCATTGCTGGAAAAGGTTTAACAGGATGCAAATAGGTAGTGGTGTACCGATCATCGGAAACATCGACTAATCAGTCGGACGTCATCATACGATCCGATGATCGATTCTTAAACCTTGTGGTCGATTCTGATTCTATAGTGTCTAACATATATATGCTTAACTTTGTTCTTTGGTTTGTTTTTTTTTCTGTCTCCATACTGACAAAAATATTGCAGTTTTATCCCAGCTGGTTTTTTTTTGCCCTCATACTGACAAACATCTGGCAATTTTGTCCAAGCGTACTTTTGACACTCAGTCAATACACGTATTTGGACTAGTCTATTATTTATCTACTTCCCGGAATAGTCCATTTTATATCAGGTGTTACACATATGGAAAACGATCTTTTGTTTTGTTCTAAGTTAATGTTTACAAATGGAAATATTGTAGTTTGTAAATATATTTTTTGATTTTATTTAAATCTTTACTTTTGTCAAACACATATTTGGATTAGTTTATTATTTATCTATCTATATCAGGTTTTACACATATGGAAAACGATCTTTTGTTTTGTTCTATTTTAAAGTTAATGTTTACTAATGGAAAAATTATAGTTTATAAATTTATGATGCAATTTTATTCATATCTTTACTTTTGTCAATCATACTCTTGAAATAAAGGCTATTTGATTAATTATAGTCAGTAAATACATTTAGCAGGCAATTGTCACCGATGATCGATCATCGGTCGATGTTGATATAACGATCATCGATCTTGAAAATGTTACCAATTCCCATCACTACAAATAGGAAATATTACAAAATCTTCTTCTCAGAAACCAGAAACCTTATTGAAACCGAGCGGTACATACAAGTGATCATTGATTAATAAACAGATAATGTATAACAAGGTAAGCGATACAGTCTTATGTAGTTATCTAGTTCTTCTCTTTCAGTGAAAGCAAGTTTAAGGAAAATGTGGATGGAATAGACACAGAAAATGTAATAATCTTGGAGAAGTTGAAGCAGAATCAACGAAAAGATTACTTACAGGTAAGTTGAAGCAGAATCAACGACAAGATTACTTACAGGTAAGTTGAAGCAGAATCAACGACAAAATTACCTACAGGTAATTAGCAGTAATGTTGGCAGATGGGACCTTTAGGCAGTAATCATATGGTAGTTAGATTTACATCTAACTATGAAATCCTTCTTCATCACCACAAATGTTTATGAGTTTGACTTCTGTCAATGGCATGTTGTACTCCATACAAACTTGTGATAGAGTTTGTCAACGACTTTTTCTGCATTTTGTGCCATCTGATTGAAATTTGACAAATATTATGTTTCATATCCAGATGATTGATTACAGGCTAATTTAAGAAATAATTCATGGCAGGCATAGAGTTGTGCAAATTTACACATGGGCTGGGCCTTTATATTCGAATTTTAAAATCGTATAAGAATATAAAGGCCCAACCCATGTGTAAATTTGCACAACTCTATGCCTGCCATGAATTATTTCCATTCTAATAGGACAAATACGGTAATTTTTAACCATTCGTGAACTGTATACACACGGCATTTGGTGGCTGTTCCATTTACCTCCTTCGGAAATTTTGAATTATTTGTATTTGAACGAGATATTTTAAAACAAAGATATGGATGTTAACATGAAAAACATATTTATTGTGTATTTTCCAACATAGATTCGATTGAACAATTCCTGCGTAAAAATATTTAAAAAAAGTCAGAGTTCATTCGTTCATCATTTCGTGCACTAACAAGATGGCGGAGCGGTGTTGTCAAACATAATATCGAACACTGGAACAGTTGTTAATAATCGACAATTATTGTTAGATATGAAATAAAAATAATAAATGCCGATGGAAAAAAAACTTGTATTGTTGACATAAAAAAAAAATTTCGGAATAAATACTTAAGTAACCATCTATCGACTTTGACTTTTGTAATATATCGTCATCCTGTGACGTTTACAAGGGATGCTGATTGACACAAGCTGGTTACTGATTTATTTTACGATTTTGTGAGCATTTTACTTGTTTTAATAGCAAAATTCAAAATGTCATCAAATTGGAAAATATCAGTAACTTAATTACATCACCGTCTAGTTATCAATGTATACGTAGAAAAACAAGGTTAGTCTATTTTGTTATTTATGGCCGACACATATCAATGGAATGTATGTGTGCGTACTGCCACTGGGGATCCCCAAGTCTAAATTTTCAAAACAAATGATAAAAAAATACTTAGTTACAGAATATTTATTTATAACTTGGGGGGAATTTTTATTTTAAGGACTTTTAAAAATACGTTATATGCCGGTGTTTTGTTTGTTTACACTCGGTCGTCATGGTAATTTCACAGCGGGAGTCACATTGGAACAGCCAGATTTGTTGTGTACTGCACTTGCGCTAAATATAGAGTTGTTGAGTATTAACATGTGTACCTTATTAGAGACGTCATATTAGAATAAGCAAGAACCTCTAGTTTTCAAAAATAAAATACATGAATATCAGTTTTACAGAAATTAAAACTTATTGGGAGATCATACTTATTAGACAAAGGATATGTTTCATTGTTTGATGTATTCAGCAAATTATGTCGTAAAATAGCTCCCTTTTAGTCAAAATGTTTTTCCTACAGGTACATAAAGGTTTGAAAATTATTTTCAATTGCAATAGAGATTTTTATTAGATTTTGATAAAACTTCATAACACCATAATGCAATATTGTGAAACTTTTTGCAAAATTCACATTTTTTTAATTTACAGGGATCTGTGAGTGGTTCTGTTCTAGCCACAGATCGTCTTATGAAGGAACTTAGAGATATATATAGGTCGGATAGTTATAAAAAAGGTAACACTATATTGTTGATATTGATGTCTGATAACAGAATCATTAAATGATTAGATCTATTCTACAACAACACATCAAAGGTCTAATTTACCTGACTAAATATGAATTCTCCAAAACATCTGAAATTGGCTCCATTTGCTCATGAGTATATTAATTTCACAGAGTTTTGAATTGCCTTCAGTGTTGGTGATAATCTTAACTTTTAGGTTAAAAGAATGCTAATTTCATTAAGGGTTCCTACGAAATCATTTATTTCCAGAACATTCCTATAGTCTTGAGTCAGATCATGCTGTCCGAGCTGAAATAACCATATTTTTAGTTCCGCTTGTTTTTGCTCTCCTTTTTTTTGCTAAAAAGGGTTGTCAATTGACCATTCCATTTTAATTGTCAAGCTTTTTAAATGGATTGCTCCATTTTTAACTGCAACAAAGCCGTTTTGATCATCGCTACAGATATTTACCATTGTATATTACCATATTGTGTCTCCAAGTAACAAGGGAGGATCAAATTTTTACTCTTAATCGGAAATAATGTTAATGTTCGACCAATCGCAGTGACATATCCCCACACAATATAGGTTGAGATTTTCAATAGATAATTTGATATTTCAATATTTCAATTGTTTCTTTGATATTAGTGCAAACTGTTGTTTCTTCAACTACAAATTTGCCTGAATAAAGTCCTCCTTTATGATCGTGTTTACAACCACTTACTCAATATGGCACAGATTTTAGCAATGGATAGAATTTTTTTATATTGAAATTATTTCCCGTATTCCATTCCATTCCGATCAAAGTATGGTTGACTGGGATTGAAAGGGTATAATAGCAATTTCAGTGGTAAGTAGAATTATATAATGTGTTTTTAACGTTGGTGAATAAATAACAGGTTCACTGATTTTCATTGTGTTGTCCCTTTGCAATGACAATAGAACGTTATAAAAATTGAATGACTTATCAGTTGTATGCACATACAAGTCTCCTGTCATCATTTTGGACAAAAACAATAGCTGTCTAGCCTAATGTTAAATCTCTCTAGACATTAAAAAGACATATATGGTGGAATTTTGGATAATAAACACCAAACGTATTTTGCGCATTATCTTGGAATTGGGGTTTTAGCCATGAACTATTTTCATTTATTAACAGAGATGAGTAATTACTCAGAAATAACGGTTTTCTCATGGGACACTTTTGGGTAACTCAGTGAGTAGTTCCTATAATCTATCGGACAATTTATATTTTCTTTGCACTTAGACAAACACATTTCCATACAACTTTTAAGATATTGCAGTGAGGTATTCTCTTCTGGGAAAACCTCCAATAGAAATAGCCTTTCTGCTTGTGGAAAATGTGTATATTCAGATCATTTACACATGTAGAAAATGTTCTACAAAATGT
Organism: Bathymodiolus brooksi; assembly: GCA_963680875.1. NCBI lineage: Eukaryota > Metazoa > Mollusca > Bivalvia > Mytilida > Modiolidae > Bathymodiolus > Bathymodiolus brooksi. Next base: position 89,731,092 of record OY804577.1, read on the forward strand.
GAATGTTTTTTATTGGATCATTTATAGTCAGTCACATGACCTTAGCTCTAGAAAATTATTGATGTGTTTGGTGACAACTTTAAAATTTCTCCTGGACTGGAGGACAACCGTATTGTATACCTTGAAAACCTCTATTTTGGTTTAACAGAGGAGTAACGATAGTATTGTCACCATGACAATCCATATTTTGTTTCAACAGAGGAGTAACCATAGTGTTGTCACCGTCGACAATCTCTGTTTTTCATTTAGTGCATAAATAGTATATTTATCCAACAATGTCAAAAAGTCCAAAACAACTGCCAAATTTACTAAAAAGTAGCAACTCTCAGGTTGACATTTATTGATGTCCACCTAAGAAAGCTGTATTTGTATATTGTCTCTGATCATCTGTGGATGTTGATTTCACAATTTTAATTCCACTCACTATTAGACATGTACATGTATAAATACAATGTTAATTGAATGTTTATATTTCAGGTATTTATTCTGTAGATCTAGTCAATGACAGTCTCTATGAGTGGAGTGTTAAATTGAAAAAGTAAGTGTCCAGAAGTAGAGAACAATTATTTATGAGCATTGTTGAAAACAAAAACGATAAAAATAAATTGTGAGATACAAGAAAGAGAAAAATATCTGAGACAATAAAAGTAGATACATGTCATTTTTAAAACAACTAAAAGCACCACATACATTATATTTTACAAACATGCAAATTTTATGTTTATGATTTGATAGTGGGAATGAATAGACCTGAAACACTGCTCACTAAATGGTAAGCAAACATCATCTGACTATCGATGCAAGAAAAATTTGAAGATACCAAAGTGTTAATCAGAAGCCGTAAATGTAAGTTGTTTGTTTGTCTAATCAAATTTGATTCACTCAAGTTATTGTACATTGTCTATCATATCAACTACAAATCAATAATAACAAAATAAAAAATCCAGTGAATACATTACGCATCGGTGGTGTAATGGTTAGTGTGCTCCCCTTGAGTGTGGTAGATTGTGGGTTCGAGCCCCGGTCGGGTCAAACCAAAGACTATAAATTTGGTATTTGTTGCTTTTCCGCTAGGTATGCAGCAGTAAGGAGAAAGAGCAAAGACTTGTTGGCTCGGAATCAGGATAATGTATTTGAGTGGGGAGAAATGGTTATTTGAGAACTGTTGTTTCAGTGAGTTAGCACTATAAAATTCCAACTAAGTGTGTTGGTCTAGTACAAAGTGGACCTCATCATCATGTCATTGAAAATTAACTTGTTTGTGCTATGATATAGCTGAAGAAGTGCTGAGTTGGCATTAAACAACAATCACTCACTTCCAGTGAATGTATGGAAAGTACATATTACATCATATAGCTAGGAGGAGGACTTTATTATTTGACAATTGAGATCTTGTTAAAATGTATTAAAAATAGTTTTGTTAAGTTGTATGCATAAATATTGCTTAAGCATGGAATGCATATATTTATAGGGTTGATCCTGATAGTACTCTTCATGGAGATTTAGAAAGTTATAAAGAAAAAAGTGGAAGAGATCATATATTGTTGAATTTTACATTTAAAGTAAGTACAATGTAGTCAGTGTGTTAACACACCTGGCCACAAGAGTTTCTAATGTTATTGCTGTGTTAACACACCTGCCCACAAGAGTTTCTAATGTTATTGCTGTGTTAACACACCTGGCCACAAGAGTTTCTAATGTTATTGCCTGGTTTCTATCATTGTCTGTAGCTCCATCAATCCGTCTTTGTACACTATTTATAAAATGTACTCCTGAAATCACTGGGAAAATTGGAACCAAGGTTGGTTTAGGGTGTCTTCTTTCAAACTAATATCTATAAATAAAACATAGGGGTAAAATCGAACATAAAATTAAGAAAAAAACTTTAAAAAAAAATCCTGTTAAAAGCCAATTGCTACCAAACTTTGGGAAATGACACATTTATGGTTCTCTTTTAGAATTGTGGCTGATGACCTCAACGACCATGAAACAAGGCATCCCTTGTTGCTGAAAATAGAAACTTTGGCTAAATATTAATAAGAAAATCAAAAATATTCTTGTAAAGGGCCAAATTCTGTCTAACTTTGGGGAAATGATACATTTATGATTATTCTTGGAATTATTGTTATGACTACATGGTCACCACCAAAAATCTTCTCATCTGAAATCACTGGGCCAATGTTAACGAAATGCATGTATTCAGATCGTAAATGACTAGAATATCCCTGTTATAATGGCTTATAATTGTATATACCCAGTTTTACTTTCTGTGACTTTACTGGCACCTTTTCATTTCCTCAATGCCTATTGTTAGGCAGATATTAGTAACAGTTCACTGTTGCAGTTTTTTTACATATATATTTCTTCGAATTGATTGTGACAAGAGCTTCAGGTTGTATTCCAGTGGATTTCCTCCATCAGATATGGTTTTCAAGTTGAGCATGATTGCAGTAAAACTGGTACAGCAAGCAGTCCTTGTCAACACACTGCCTTCGTATCTTGCTGCTCCTGGAGTAGCCGTTTATTCCATGATCTAAATTTGCACCCATAAACCCACCCCAGTGACACCTACATTATTTATTGTTTGTAGACGTGTCCACATTATAAATATAGCTGAAATGCTGCTTACGTCAGATTCAACAACAATTAATCAATTCAAGTATATTTATTGATCAAGAGTTTGAAAATACCAAAGGGGTAATCAGAATCTGTATATCAAAGAAGAACAGACAACACAATGGCCAAAAGAAAAAGTACAAAAGGACAAACAACAATCTACAAAGCATAGACAAAAAACTAAAAACATGTTTTGAGGCCAAAAATTTAATTTGTTATTATTATTACAAAATATGTTGATGGCTTATATCACAAGTAGTATATGTTTTACAATGTAAAATTAAAATTTTACTCATTTTAAAACAGATACGAAAAAGTGCCTGATTTGTTTGTACATGTATACATTTTATTTTGTCCATTATCCCTGACAAAATCTATATCATCATGATAATGATGTCTTCATAATTTGTATTTCAGGATAATTTCCCCTGTGAGCCACCCTTTGTAAGAGTTGTCACCCCTGTGTTACAAGGGGGTTATGTACTAGGAGGGGGAGCAATATGTATGGAGCTTCTAACTAGACAGGTAACACTAATTATTAAATAAACTTCTACAACTTGCACATGACTATTGTATAAGGTGTCTACTGTTTTTAGCTCATATGAAAGGGTCAGGTTGGCTATTGCCATCACTTGGCATCCGTCCGTAAACTTTTATACCCTTCACATCCCATCTAGCACAAAGGTTATCAGTATACAATTAATACCTGCACTTAAGGTGAACAATTATGATGTTCACCATAAGTGCAGGCATTAATTGTTTTATTATACTGAAACTCTATTTTTTTTACATCATTCTTATTTCGTTTGATAAATGCGAACATTTTTGTAAATGAACAGCCAGAATGGTTCCACTGGGCACACCGGCGGTGACCATTTTATACATACTTACGTCAAGTACACGTTTTAGATCATGGTCATTTTACCGATATCGTAAACGCTTTGGCGATCTAGATCACTGTTCCCCCGGTCATCAGTAAAAAAACTGATGACCGGGGAAATAGAGAAAACAAGGAATTTAGGATTTATTAGTTAAAATATTTTCTATTGAAAAAAGATACTGAAGTATAATAATTCAAGTTAAGGAATTGTGCTTTTTATTGTTACATATAGTATAATCTTATAGCCTCAATAATGACTTTAATGATATGAATAATTTAGACATTTGATGATGAGCATAATTCAGACATGATGATGAGCATAATTCAGACATTTGATAATGAGCATAATTCAGACATGATGATGAGCATAATTCAGACATTTGATGATGAGCATAATTCAGACATATGATGATGAGCATAATTCAGACATTTGATGATGAGCATAATTCAGACATTTGATGATGAGCATAATTCAGACATATGATGATGAGCATAATTCAGACATTTGATGATGAGCATAATTCAGACATTTGATGATGAGCATAATTCAGACATGATGATGAGCATAATTCAGACATTTGATGATGAGCATAATTCAGACATGATGATGAGCATAATTCAGACATTTGATGATGAGCATAATTCAGACATATGATGATGAGCATAATTCAGACATTTGATGAGTATAATTCAGACATTTGATGATGAGTATAATTCAGACATATGATGATGAGTATAATTCAGACATATGATGATGAGTATAATTCAGACATTTGATGATGAGTATAATTCAGACATATGATGATGAGCAGAATACATACATATGATGATGAGCATAATACATACATATGATGATGAGCATAATACATACATATGATGATGAGCAGAATACATACATATGATGATGAGCATAATACAGTTGACTCTCGTTGTCTCGAACTCGGTTGACTCGAATTTCCGGTTGAGTCGAATTTTTATCGAAGTCCCGAACTTCGTTGTGTATAAATATATTTAATTTGACTCCTGTTGAGTCGAATTCGGATGAGTCGAAATTTCGGTTGTCTCGAATAAAAGTTTTGGTCCCGAGATGTAGAAAACCATATTATTTACATTCGTTAAGTCAAATTTATCTGTCAAAACATGTGTATTACCTTGGGATTAAAATCGGATCACAGGTGAAACATCCGGTCATTGACTTTGACATTTTTGCCTTAGGCTATTTCACATGTTTATTTTAACAATCTGTCAAATTAATTAGTGATAATATTTGAATTGCCTTGGTATAATCTATTATGACACAGGTTAAATGTGTACAATAACAAATTATCGATTTATAATAAGTGCGCTTGGGTCGGCATACATCAATGATTGTGAAAAGTACACAACGGAAGCGTTTTATCTATTGATTTATTTGTCGGAAATTAATTTTCATTAAAGATGTATAATTTCTCAATTTTGAGAGATTTGAAAAAAATGTCACTCTTAATTAACTGTTGTAATAAAAGGGAAAATCACGCTATTTCTCAGAATTGGCGTTATTTTCGGTCGAGAAAAGTTTTCTTTTACACTTTATTGAATCAATGCAACACAACAGATACACATAATCATACACACACAAAAAAAAGATATCTAGCAGTTATCAGTCATTCCACAAGATTCAAAGAATTTAACAGAAAAAAAAACAGCAACACAAACATCGAATAAGTTTTAAATCGTTCCGAGAATCGAGACATGCGATGCTGGTTTTAGCTCTTCAAAATTTTGCTCAAGTTCTCTCCCTTTCGTCGTTAAACAAACTACACTTCCGGTATTTCCATAGCTCCTCTTGAGTCGAACTACGGTTGACTCGAATTTTTTCCATGGTCCCATCGAATTCGAGATAACGAGAGTCAACTGTACATACATATGATGATGAGCATAATACATACATATGATGATGAGCATAATACATACATATGATGATGAGCATAATACATACATATGATGATGAGCATTATTCAGACATTTGATGTGAAAAATATAATACCAACAATAATACCAGTGACCAGAACATGAATAGCTTGTAATTAACTATTACAGATGGCAATGACAAAAGTTGATTGAATTGTATGACATGGCATGGAAAAGACACAAAAATATGGCAGGGTTAAACTTGTCAATGTGATTCAAACCTTCTCCTTTGATATATAAACTTCAGTAGCCGAGCAGTCAGACCAATAATGAATCGATAAACATGACTAATTCCTATTATTTCTATACTCCTATATACTATAAGAATTTAAGTTAATTAAAACATATAGTCAAACCTGCTTTAGTGACCGCCTCTATTGAGCAATAATTTGTATTATGTCACCTTATTATACCCCCCTGCAAACGTAGTTTGGTGGAGGGGTATATAGGAATCAACCTGTCTGTTCGGACCAACTTCCAAATCTTTTGTCCGATTTTTATGGAATTTATAAGATCATGATGTGTGAACTTTGCAGTATAAATGATTTTATTGTCCATTGAGTTTTACCCCTGTTATGCCTCTTTGGACTTAGAAATTTTGAGACAATTCACCATGCACTTTGTCATAAGTCTCCCACATGCTTAATGAGATGTTTGCGAAACTTAGTATATTGCGAGATCCTAATATGAAGATGTGCACATTAGTAGTATATCCCAGTCCATTGAGTTTTACCTCTGTTATGCTTCTTTGGACTTGGAAATTTGACATGGAATATATATATATATATATATATATATATTTATAATCCTAGTACCTGCTGAAAATAAGAGAATTCGTATAGCTCTGTTTTTGATTTACAACAATCCAAAAACTGATACAAACAAATTTTTATATGACATAGAGAGACTCGTATCATCTTTACCTTGTGGAATTGCAGTTTTCGTCACAGGAGATTTCAATATAAACATTCTCAAGAAAGCCAGCATTACAAACAAGTGTATTCAGCTTATGAACTACTATGGATTTCAACAAATTATCAAATTACCCACCCATAGAAGAGGAGGCCCTTTAGATAATTTTTATACTAATATTGGATCTGAAAGTACTGGTATCACATTCAACACTATTCCAACTTACTACAGTGACCACATGCTGCTTTCTATTGCCATTCCTAAATGGAATTTACTGCAATAAACAATATTAACTAGTGTAATTAAATTAGGTACTTTAACATTAATACATTAAGCAAAATAAATCTGGTCTGACATCTAATGGGACATAATTGAACTTGCACATTTATTTCATTCATCATATGCTATTGACCTTGTGCAACTCTTCTGGCAGTCTATGAAAGTTTATATGTTGTTAGATCCACATGTGCCGATGTTGAAAGGGTGGGTGGGTCCATCGAGTTTTCCCAGAATTATGTGTCTAAAAGTTGTGTTCCAAATATGTTTTGGCTCAATTAAGATGATGGGGACGCAGGGGGTATTAATCCCATGTAGCGGACAGTTAAGTTATTTCATTTATGTATCAAAGCGGGACTCCTGCGTCCAGCAGTACCTCTAGTTTTTATTTCCCTTCATTGTGGAATTTATATCAAATAAACCTGTATTAAGTGACCCCCTGTCTTATGTGACCATATTTCACTGTCCCCTTGGAAGGTCACATAAGACAGGTTTGACTGTATATGGGCACTTTAAAAAAAAATGGCTCCTACTGCTATAGCTGTCTAATTTACTAATTTTTATGATTTTATTGGATCTAAATAGTTCAAAAGATCTGTAATGATTTGATGTTTGTTACTGCAAAATTTTTTTTAAGATATTTAGAATAACAAAAAAAAAATGTCCAAAAAACATGTCAAAATTGTCAGGAGTGCAACCCTTTTTTGTGACACTTTAAAAAATCCTTAATTTTCAACAACCTACCACAGTGCTAAATCAAACAATATTTTATCAAAATGTATTTCATCACAAACTTTGATATGTTGACATACTTTAAGATAGCAATAGATCATGCTTCACATTTATCATTGCATAGCAATTTGGCTTTGTAAAAAAGATGTACCTAGTCAGGAGTGCAACAAACATTTATGCAAGTTTTCCTAAATTACATTGTAGAAATGTTGTCTTTTAGTTTTCAAAGATATGGGGTATAAATAAATCTTAATACATCATTGCTGCTTCAAAACCATAGTTAAAGGATACACTAAAATCGGTAGTAAGGCCAAGAATGTCACATTAAAGGCAGCACCCTCAAATGTCAGGAGTGCAACATTTGATATTTTCTTAGACATATTTTCTTTTAAATGTAACTAAAATCACATTTGTCTTTCTATTTCAACAGAGACTGACCAAGAGAACAGATAAAACCCATTTACCTGTTTGAGATACATAAAATATCTCTCACAGAAGCATTTGATTCATGTCAGGAGTGCTACTAGTTTTAAGTGATCTTCTACACAGTCTAAATTATAGCTTTTTATATGGATGATTTAAATAAAATGAGATTGTGTCAAGTTTAGAATACCATAATGTTTGAAAAAATTAAAAGTGCCAATAGCATTTTATGTGCTTTTAATTTTATGTAATAAAGCATTTTTGTTCATTTTAAATGGTCTCATGCTTTAATATCTATTAGGTATTAATACTAGAGACATTCTCTGACATGGGAACATGTTTTCTAGGTTCATTAGCTATTGGAGATTAATTGACTTGATAAAGTTTATGATAAATGCATTTATCTATTTTCTTATAGATAATTTATGGTTGATCATATAAATGTTGCACTCCTGACATAGATATTTAAAAATCATTGAAATTTGATATAATCAATTTTCTAAGTATCCTAAAAATACTTGTAATTATACAGTAAACATCTATTTTCAATATTAATTTAAATTGATACATTTTTTAAATGTTTTTGTATAGTATATTTCAAAAATAAGTTGGAATTTTCAAGAAGTATGGCTGTAAGCAAGTTACAAATAACTAGAAAAATGTTACTTTAAGAAACAATTATCATTAAAACTTGGTAAAACTAATGCTTGAAAGAACAACTGATTTTTTCCCCTGTGAATTGTTTTTAAGTTAATAACTCTTCTTTTTCTTGATGGCAATATAATGTCAGGAGTGCAACATGTCCTGATAAAATAGTACCATTGATAAAATAATGATAATTTATAATAAATTGCCTTTTCTAGCCTATGACAATATTCTAATTATTTCTTTATGATTTATCTAATATATTAGAGTGGTATAATACAAATTTTCAAATGTTTGTATTAAAAATATTACTGCTAAAACTGGGTATTAAAGAAGTGGTATGGCAAAAAATTGTTACAAATTTCCAAATACTGTCATTTGAACTCATTTCTTTACAAATATATCATTGAAACAGGTGAAAATTATTGTATGAGTTAACAGTAACATCACTGTTGAATGTTGGCATTTTAAAATGTGATATTTTCTTCTTTTTTTTTCTTTACTATAAAATGTCGGGAGTGCAACAAAAATAGACAAAATGTTTTTTCTACAACCAATTATTTTGCGATCGTTCAAAGAATCAATGTGATTTTTTTTATACAAATGGCTTTATCTTTAAAGTTTGAAAATTTTGCTGTCTTAAGTAAAAATATTCGTTATTATTTTGATAATAAAAACTTTATCAGGTAGGTTGGACAAAAATATTGAGAATTTTTCATAAAAAATAGCTTTTAAGAAAAACTACAACTACCAATAACCCAATATTTTGCACAAAAAGTCATTTATATCAGTTGCATTGTTTGAGAAACCATTATACAAAATAATATAGACTAAAGATTGTTTAACTGATATAGAATAAGTATGTGTTTTACATGTTTTTTATGCCAATTTGTGTTCAATAAAAGGTTCTTAAAAATGTATTGCTTATCTGTTCATAGTTTCTTTCTTGTTTCATTTACTACAATGTATACAACATTGAAAATTATCAGCAGAAAGTTTTTAGAAGTGAGTTTAATTTGGACATTTTTTTCACATGTTGGAGCCATTTTTTTTTAAACAGCCCATATATTTTATTATAATAAAAATAACTACTGGACTTTTGTTTTATTTAGGGCTGGAGTAGTGCCTATAATGTAGAGTCAGTGATTTTACAGATATCTGCCACACTTGTTAAAGGGAAAGCCAGAATACAATTTGGAGCTCCTAAAGTAAGGTCAATTTATTTACAAATGTACAGTGAATTATGTCTTAAGGTTTGAATTATTAAATCATTTAAACTGTATAAACCGAATACCAGTAAATTTCAAACAAAATGCAGTGCTCTGTTTTTAGTGGAAACTTAGTGGAGTGAGTGAGTGATTATTATCCCCTCGCCAACGAAGTTGCGAAGGGATATAGTAACGCTACCGTCCGTCCGTCACATCCTTGTGAACACTCTAGGATCAACATCCTTCAATGGATTTTGACCAAACTTGGTACATATTTAGTCCTTAAGAGAATCTGGAACCCTATTGATTTTCAAGGTTAAAGGTCAAGGTCACCAGGTCAAATTTTTACCACATAACATCCTTGTGAACACTCTAGAATCAACATCCTTCATTGGATTTTGACTAAACTTGGTACATACTTAGTCCTTAGGAGAGTCTGGAACCCTATTGATTTTCTAGGTCAAAGGTCAAGGTCACAGGGTAAATTTGTTACCATGTAGCATCCTTGTGAACACTCTAGAATCAACATCCTTCAATGGATTTTGACCAAACTTGGTACATACTTAGTCTTTAGGAGAATCTGGAACCCTATTGATTTTCCAGGTCAAAGGTCAATGTCACCGGGTCAAATTTTTACCGCATAACATCCTTGTGAACACTAGAATCAACACCCTTCAATGGATTTTGACCAAATTTGGTACATACAGTCCTTAGGAGAGTTTGGAACCCTATTGATTTTCAAGGTCAAAGGTCAAGGTCACCGGGTGAAATATTTACCGCATAATATCCTTGTGAACACTCTAAAATCAAGATCCTTCAATGGATTTTTACCAAACTTGGTACATACGTAGTCCTTAGGAGAATCTGGAACCCTATTGATTTTCAAGGTCAAAGGTCAATGTCACCGGGTCAAATTTTTACTGTGTAACATCCTTGTGAACACTCTAGAATCAACATCCTTCAATGGATTTTGACCAAACTTGGTACATACTTAGACCTTAAGAGAATCTGGAACCCTATTGATTTTCAAGGTCAAAGGTCAAGGTCACAGGGTCTAATTTTTAGGCGAGGGGATATGCCACGCTTTGCATTGCCCTTGTTGTTTAATGCCAACTCAGCAATTTTTCAGCTATATCATGGAGAGAACAAGTTAATTTTCCATGAGATGATGATGAGGTCCGCTTTGTACTAGACAAACAAGCTTAGTTGGATTTTTATAGTGCTAACTCACTGAAACAACAGTCCGCGGATAGACATGTCGCCCCACTCTAACACATTATCCTGATTCCGAGCCAACAAGTCTCTGCTCTTTCTCCTTAATACTGTGTGGTTAGCGGGGAAGCAACAAATACCAATTTTATAGTCTTTAGTTTGACATGACCAGGACTCAAACCCATGATCTACCGCACTCTAGACGAGCACGCTAACCATTACACCACCGATGCGGTTACTTTATTTTCTATTTATATGAAAACATCATGGGACATACCTCTATGATGTAATATATCTGTATGTGCAGAGAAATTGGTATTATCCCTAACTGGTGTTGGCGTGAATGGATATACATCTAGATATAAATTGTATCTTTAAACAGGAAGAATCTATTTTTGCTTAGTATAGTAAACACTTGTTTTACAAAACACTAAAAGCAAGACAACTCTATAAAGTTTCAATTGATGAGAAATCAATCTAAGGTCTACTCGACATTGTTAATGGAGTTATGTGTTGATTGATTTAGTATTTTCCATATATCCATGTGAAATGATTTCTTTGCAATTAATTGTTTTGTGTTGTTTATCATTTAATGGTACATATATATTCTCCTTTCGCTACTAGTCGATTACGATATTTCTCCACTCGAGATAGTTACTTTTTCAAATTTTTAAGTTCAAGCTTTCCAATTGAAAAAATTTAACTATCGAGAATGGAGAAATATCGTACTCCACTGGTAGCAGAGGGAGAACCTGATTCTCCTATGATCAAAATGTTAAAAATATTTTTAAGTGGTTAATTTCCATTGTTAGTGACCGTTAAAATGAATTTGGTGTGAAAATTTCATGCAAAAATTTAACCACTGATTACATCGATTAGGTAAGACTTGAATTTCAGGTAGTTGATGCACAAGTGAAAAATATCCATGCGTTATGAAAACTAAAAAGAAATCCTTGCAACTAAATGAACAAAAACATAACTGGAGAACCCGGGCATCGATCCCGGTCCCTCTCACATGCTAAGCTAGCGATCTACCATGTGAGCTAGTTCCCCTATTCATGAACATAAATAAACCATGAAAAAAAAGTTTTTGAAGTTATGCAAGAGTACCTTAGTACTAACACAAGAAAATGTACTGCTACAGATACAATTCATAATTTAACTGGTTATGCTGTATAATGATGTATCATGTTTCATAATTTTGAGGTAACAATTTTAACACAGGATTTTATCACAGAATAAATAGAATCGTGTGTTCTACTTGTCAACGGACAAGTAAGATACGTAAATATTTCCACAAACTGGGTTGTATTTGGGAGTCAAAATCAATATCCTTTGTGACAATAGACACTGACTGTACATGTTGTGACAATAGACACTGACTGTACATGTTGTGACAATAGACACTGACTGTACATGTTGTGACAATAGACACTGACTGTACATGTTGTGACAATAGACACTGACTGTACATGTTGTGACAATAGACACTAACTGTATATGTTGTGACAATAGACACTGACTGTACATGTTGTGACAATAGACACTGACTGTACATGTTGTGACAATAGACACTGACTGTACATGTTGTGACAATAGACACTGACTGTACATGTTGTGACAATAGACACTGACTACATGTTGTGACAATAGACACTGACTACATGTTGTGACAATAGACACTGACTGTACATGTTGTGACAATAGACACTGACTGTACATGTTGTGACAATAGACACTGACTACATGTTGTGACAATAGACACTGACTGTACATGTTGTGACAATAGACACTGACTGTACATGTTGTGACAATAGACACTGACTGTACATGTTGTGACAATAGATACTGACTACATGTTGTGACAATAGCCACTGACTACATGTTGTGACAATAGACACTGACTATACATGTTGTGACAATAGACACTGACTATACATGTTGTGACAATAGACACTGACTGTACATGTTGTGACAATAGACACTGACTGTACATGTTGTGACAATAGACACTGACTACATGTTGTGACAATAGACACTGACTACATGGTGTGACAATAGACACTGACTGTACATGTTGTGACAATAGACACTGACTGTACATGTTGTGACAATAGACACTGACTGTACATGTTGTGACAATAGACACTGACTGTACATGTTGTGACAATAGACACTGACTGTACATGTTGTGACAATAGACACTGACTGTACATGTTGTGACAATAGACACTGACTACATGTTGTGACAATAAACACTGACTACATGTTGTGACAATAGACACTGACTGTACATGTTGTGACAATAGACACTGACTGTACATGTTGTGACAATAGACACTGACTACATGTGACAATAGACACTGACTACATGTTGTGACAATAGACACTGACTGTACATGTTGTGACAATAGACACTGACTGTACATGTTGTGACAATAGACACTGACTGTACATGTTGTGACAATAGACACTGACTACATGTTGTGACAATAGACACTGACTGTACATGTTGTGACAATAGACACTGACTACATGTTGTGACAATAGACACTGACTGTACATGTTGTGACAATAGACACTGACTGTACATGTTGTGACAATAGACACTGACTGTACATGTTGTGACAATAGACACTGACTGTACATGTTGTTACAATAGACACTGACTGTACATGTTGTGACAATAGACACTGACTACATGCTGTGACAATAGACACTGACTGTACATGTTGTGACAATAGACACTGACTGTACATGTTGTGACAATAGACACTGACTGTACATGTTGTGACAATAGACATTGACTGTACATGTTGTGACAATAGACACTGACTGTACATGTTGTGACAATAGACACTGACTACATGCTGTGACAATAGACACTGACTGTACATGTTGTGACAATAGAAACTGACTACATGTTGTGACAATAGACACGGACTGTACATGTTGTGACAATAGACACTGACTGTACATGTTGTGACAATAGACACTGACTGTACATGTTGTTACAATAGACACTGACTGTACATGTTGTGACAATAGACACTGACTGTACATGTTGTGACAATAGACACTGACTACATGTTGTGACAATAGACACTGACTGTACATGTTGTGACAATAGACACTGACTGTACATGTTTAGACAATAGACACTGACTGTACATGTTGTGACAATAGACACTGACTACATGTTGTGACAATAGACACTGACTACATGTTGTGACAATAGACAGTGACTGTACATGTTGTGACAATAGACACTGACTGTACATGTTGTGACAATAGACACTGACTACATGTTGTGACAATAGACACTGACTACATGTTGTGACAATAGACACTGACTGTACATGTTGTGACAATAGACACTGACTGTACATGTTGTGACAATAGACACTGACTGTACATGTTGTGACAATAGACACTGACTACATGTGACAATAGACACTGACTGTACATGTTGTGACAATAGACACTGACTGTACATGTTGTGACAATAGACACTGACTGTACATGTTGTGACAATAGACACTGACTACATGTTGTGACAATAGACACTGACTGTGCATGTTGTGACAATAGACACTGACTGTACATGTTGTGACAATAGACACTGACTGTACATGTTGTGACAATAGACACTGACTGTACATGTTGTGACAATAGACACTGACTGTACATGTTGTGACAATAGACACTGACTGTACATGTTGTGACAATAGACACTGACTGTACATGTTGTGACAATAGACACTGACTACATGCTGTGACAATAGACACTGACTGTACATGTTGTGACAATAGACACTGACTGTACATGTTGTGACAATAGACACGGACTGTACATGTTGTGACAATAGACACTGACTACATGTTGTGACAATAGACACTGACTGTACATGTTGTGACAATAGACACTGACTGTACATGTTGTGACAATAGACACTGACTGTACATGTTGTGACAATAGACACTGACTGTACATGTTGTGACAATAGATACTGACTACATGTTGTGACAATAGACACTGACTGTACATGTTGTGACAATAGACACTGACTACATGTTTAGACAATAGACACTGACTGTACATGTTGTGACAATAGACACTGACTGTACATGTTGTGACAATAGACACTGACTGTACATGTTGTGACAATAGACACTGACTGTACATGTTGTGACAATAGACACGGACTGTACATGTTGTGACAATAGACACTGACTGTATATGTTGTGACAATAGACACTGACTGTACATGTTGTGACAATAGACACTGACTGTACATGTTGTGACAATAGACACTGACTGTACATGTTGTGACAATAGACACTGACTGTACATGCTGTGACAATAGACACTGACTGTACATGTTGTGACAATAGACACTGACTACATGTTGTGACAATAGACACTGACTGTACATGTTGTGACAATAGACACTGACTGTACATGTTGTGACAATAGACACTGACTACATGTTGTGACAATAGACACTGACTGTACATGTTGTGACAATAGACACTGACTGTACATGTTGTGACAATAGATACTGACTACATGTTGTGACAATAGACACTGACTACATGTTGTGACAATAGACACTGACTATACATGTTGTGACAATAGACACTGACTATACATGTTGTGACAATAGACACTGACTGTACATGTTGTGACAATAGACACTGACTGTACATGTTGTGACAATAGACACTGACTACATGTTGTGACAATAGACACTGACTACATGGTGTGACAATAGACACTGACTGTACATGTTGTGACAATAGACACTGACTGTACATGTTGTGACAATAGACACTGACTGTACATGTTGTGACAATAGACACTGACTGTACATGTTGTGACAATAGACACTGACTGTACATGTTGTGACAATAGACACTGACTGTACATGTTGTGACAATAGACACTGACTACATGTTGTGACAATAAACACTGACTACATGTTGTGACAATAGACACTGACTGTACATATTGTGACAATAGACACTGACTGTACATGTTGTGACAATAGACACTGACTACATGTGACAATAGACACTAACTACATGTTGTGACAATAGACACTGACTGTACATGTTGTGACAATAGACACTGACTGTACATGTTGTGACAATAGACACTGACTGTACATGTTGTGACAATAGACACTGACTGTACATGTTGTGACAATAGACACTGACTGTACATGTTGTGACAATAGACACTGACTACATGTTGTGACAATAGACACTGACTGTACATGTTGTGACAATAGACACTGACTGTACATGTTGTGACAATAGACACTGACTGTACATGTTGTTACAATAGACACTGACTGTACATGTTGTGACAATAGACACTGACTACATGCTGTGACAATAGACACTGACTGTACATGTTGTGACAATAGACACTGACTGTACATGTTGTGACAATAGACACTGACTGTACATGTTGTGACAATAAACACTGACTACATGTTGTGACAATAGACACTGACTGTACATGTTGTGACAATAGACACTGACTGTACATGTTGTGACAATAGACACGGACTGTACATGTTGTGACAATAGACACGGACTGTACATGTTGTGACAATAGACACTGACTGTACATGTTGTAACAATAGACACTGACTGTACATGTTGTGACAATAGACACTGACTGTACATGTTGTGACAATAGACACTGACTGTACATGTTGTGACAATAGACACTGACTGTACATGTTGTGACAATAGACACTGACTGTACATGTTGTGACAATAGACATGGACTGTACATGTTGTGACAATAGACACTGACTGTACATGTTGTGACAATAGACACTGACTACATGCTGTGACAATAGAAACTGACTACATGTTGTGACAATAGACACGGACTGTACATGTTGTGACAATTGACACTGACTGTACATGTTGTGACAATAGACACTGACTGTACATGTTGTGACAATAGACACTGACTGTACATGTTGTGACAATAGACACTGACTGTACATGTTGTGACAATAGACACTGACTACATGTTGTGACAATAGACACTGACTGTACATGTTGTGACAATAGACACTGACTGTACATGTTGTGACAATAGACACTGACTACATGTGACAATAGACACTGACTGTACATGTTGTGACAATAGACACTGACTGTACATGTTGTGACAATAGACACTGACTGTACATGTTGTGACAATAGACACTGACTACATGTTGTGACAATAGACACTGACTGTACATGTTGTGACAATAGACACTGACTGTACATGTTGTGACAATAGACACTGACTGTACATGTTGTGACAATAGACACTGACTGTACATGTTGTGACAATAGACACTGACTGTACATGTTGTGACAATAGACACTGACTACATGCTGTGACAATAGACACTGACTGTACATGTTGTGACAATAGACACTGACTGTACATGTTGTGACAATAGACACGGACTGTACATGTTGTGACAATAGACACTGACTACATGTTGTGACAATAGACACTGACTGTACATGTTGTGACAATAGACACTGACTGTACATGTTGTGACAATAGACACTGACTGTACATGTTGTGACAATAGACACTGACTGTACATGTTGTGACAATAGATACTGACTACATGTTGTGACAATAGACACTGACTGTACATGTTGTGACAATAGACACTGACTACATGTTTAGACAATAGACACTGACTGTACATGTTGTGACAATAGACACTGACTGTACATGTTGTGACAATAGACACTGACTGTACATGTTGTGACAATAGACACTGACTGTACATGTTGTGACAATAGACACTGACTGTACATGTTGTGACAATAGACACTGACTGTACATGTTGTGACAATAGACACTGACTACATGCTGTGAAAATAGACACTGACTGTACATGTTGTGACAATAGACACTGACTGTACATGTTGTGACAATAGACACGGACTGTACATGTTGTGACAATAGACACTGACTACATGTTGTGACAATATACACTGACTGTACATGTTGTGACAATAGACACTGACTGTACATGTTGTGACAATAGACACTGACTGTACATGTTGTGACAATAGACACTGACTGTACATGTTGTGACAATAGACACTGACTACATGTTGTGACAATAGACACTGACTGTACATGTTGTGACAATAGACACTGACTGTACATGTTTAGACAATAGACACTGACTGTACATGTTGTGACAATAGACACTGACTGTACATGTTGTGACAATAGACACTGACTGTACATGTTGTGACAATAGACACTGACTGTACATGTTGTGACAATAGACACTGACTGTACATGTTGTGACAATAGACACTGACTGTACATGTTGTGACAATAGACACTGACTACATGCTGTGACAATAGACACTGACTGTACATGTAATTGTAAAAGCAAATACCATAAACTGGTGGTCACACAGGCTTATTTCAAGGTTTGAATTTTGATATGCATGAATTAATTAAGTGGATAAAATAAACCTGAATTAACGACTGGAATGAATTTAATTTTTTTCAATATCTTTTATATTTTTTGATAAATGCAAGTATTTTATTGCTATTAAGTTGAAATGTAAATTTAAACAGGAATACTAATGTCTTTTATTTTGTTTTACAGAACCAGTACAGTCTTGCAAGAGCCCAACAGTCTTTCAAATCTTTAGTTCAAATACATGAAAAAAATGGTATGTTCTAGTTAAGATTTTGATATGATAGATATTGTTATATTATAGCAGTAAGTTTTATTGATGGAGTAAAATAGATTAACTGTACAAATCACTGACAACTTATTATATAGCATTGTATTAAGTATATCACATCTCAATCACAAACCTTAGTACTAATAGCCAATGATTACATTGGTAGATGAGAATCCAACTACATTACAATCATGGCACAGAGGTTCTCTAGTATGTAGGAAGATGAGCCTTACCTTGTATATTACATAGAGGACATCAAGATTTGTATATGTCTCACTATATATCATGATCAAGATTTTTCCATGCTGATTATATACCACTCAGGGTTTCCGTCGGGATACACTACATATAGTGGACAACACAACATCCAGTGACTGGTACCATATAAAACACTAGGGACAACACAACATCCAGTGACTGGTACCATTTAAAACACTAGGAACAACACAACATCCAGTGACTGGTACCATATAAAACACTAGGGACAACACAACATCCAGTGACTGGTACCATATACAACCCTAGGGACAACACAACATCCAGTGACTGGTACCATATACAACACTAGGGACAACACAACATCCAGTGACTGGTACCATATAAAACACTAGGGACAACACAACATCCAGTGACTGGTACCATATAAAACACTAGGGACAACAACATCCAGTGACTGGTACCATATAAAACACTAGGGACAACACAACATCCAGTGACTGGTACCATATAAAACACTAGGCGATGTATGTTATGCTGTTGGTGTTTATCTTCATTTTCACCAATTTTTCAGCTATATCTAGATTTATTGAGGGATAAGGGAGGAAAACTAGTATGGATATAACTAAATAATCAATAAATGTCAGACCTTGGGTACGTGTGTGTGATAACCTCATCACTTGAGGTGGGTATCTGGATGCCAACACAAATGTCTGTGGTGTTAACCTGTGGTCTAAAGTTAACAACTTTAACCACTCAGCAGTCCAAGGTTCATTTAAAAGGTAGATTTTATGTTTCATGTACATTGTAGATCATTTTACTGAATTTGAAAAAATTTACAACTATGCCATGGATGAGTAAATTTGCATAATGCAAGCGACTATACTCATTTTCGCAGATATAAAATCTACCAATATCTGTAGAGATACAGTGAAACCTGTCTACACTGAACCTCCTTGGAACCAACTTTTGTGTTGGAAATAAACAGGTTTTCGGTTTATACAGGTTAAATTAGCAAAGATTTTCTTTATTGGAACTTTTTTCTATTTATAGTTTGGTTTATACAGGATTCTGGTTTATTGAGGGTTTGGTTTATACAGGATTCTAGTTTATTGAGGGTTTGGTTTATACAGGATTCTAGTTTATTGAGAGTTTGGTTTATACAGGATTCTAGTTTATTGAGGGTTTGGTTTATACAGGATTCTAGTTTATTGAGGGTTTGGTTTATACAGGATTCTAGTTTATTGAGGGTTTGGTTTATACAGGATTGTAATTTATTGAGGGTTTGGTTTATACAGGATTCTAGTTTATTGAAGGTTTGGTTAAGATAGGTTTCACTGTATGATATTATAGGATTAGACACTGTTTTTTAGGAAATTATCTATGTATAAACTCCGGCAGCTCACTCACAAACTGTATAAAATGTAAAGTTTGTGAGTGAGCTGCCAGAGTTTATACATACATAATTTCCTAAAAACACAGTGTTTAATCCTTATAATTCTTATTCTTGGACATCGTGTTTGTTTTCGACGCTAAATACTATTAAAGAAATACCCAAGGAGAGCCTCAAACAATGGACATACAATACACATACGATTGTAAACTGAAAAAAATCTGCGAAATGTTATTGATGACTTTGGAACATAACCAACATGACGTCATTGACGTCATATGAAGACTTCCAGTTTGAAACGTAAAGATTAGACGTTATTTGGCTTCGTGTATGCTTCAAGTTTGATACAATTTAACTAAAATAAGTTTTCAAGGTAAGCTTTTTAATTATTTTTGTGTATTGTTGTAATTATGACATGTTCAAGATGGCAGATCCTTCCAGCAGAACCCCTTAGTATCATTGCTCATAGATTTATATGCGTGGAATGACCGAGGAAAAAAGTAGTCTGGCAAACGGAAATATTGATTTATAAATTCCTTTCGAATGACGTAGAATAAGTTACGATATCCAATCGGATTACGAGTTATTGATAAATTCTAGTAAGAGTAAAATTATTACTATATAACACTTTGTTTTCTAGGCTGGTTTACACCTCCAAAAGAAGATGGATAGCACAGGTGTAGTCATTGTGTCATCCAGTCATAGTAAAAGCTTATATGTGATGAGAAAGAGAATGAAGACTTAAACATTCACATGATCATCAGATATTACCATCATCATCATTCCCTGTTGATTGGAAGTTTGAATGTAAATGGATGATTACTCTTGCATAATCATCCACAGGACAATGATTCTCGGTGTAAAGGCCTTGTACATTGTGAAATAGTTATCCTATTAGTGGTTAATTAAAACAAATTGTTAATGAAGGATACTAAAATTATACTGAAAAATATGGAACTTTATGAATCCAATGAATTTCATATGTCTTTACTTATATGAGAAAACTTCGAATCCTGTCAAAATGTGGAATACAAATTATAAGTACATGTATATTGTTAGGTAAATATTTTGAGTATATTTTGTACAAAAACCTAACGGTAGGAAAGATTCATTGATTAATAATGGTTGTTATTATAGTCATTTAATTCTGTCAACCTAATATTAGAGAACAATACAGTTCATTTAATTCTGTCAACCTAATATTAGAGAACAACGGTTCATTTAATTCTGTCAACATAATATTAGAGAACAATATGGTTCATTTAATTCTGTCAACCTAATATTAGAGAACAATACGGTTCATTTAATTCTGTCAACATAATATTAGAGAACAATACGGTTCATTTAATTCTGTCAACCTAATATTAGAGAACAATATGGTTCATTTAATTCTGTCAACATAATATTAGAGAACATTACGGTTCATTTAATTCTGTCAACCTAATATTAGAGAACAATACGGTTCATTTAATTCTGTCAACATAATATTAGAGAACATTACGGTTCATTTAATTCTGTCAACCTAATATTAGAGAACAATACGGTTCATTTAATTCTGTCAACATAATATTAGAGAACATTACGGTTCATTTAATTCTGTCAACCTAATATTAGAGAACAAGACGGTTCATTTAATTCTGTCAACATAATATTAGAGAACAATATGGTTCATTTAATTCTGTCAACCTAATATTAGAGAACAATACGGTTCATTTAATTCTGTCAACCTAATATTAGAGAACAATATGGTTCATTTAATTCTGTCGACGTATTATTAGAGAACAACACGGTTCATTTAATTCTGTTAACATAATATTAGAGAACAATACGGTTCATTTAATTCTGTCAACATAATATTAGAGAACAATACGGTTCATTTAATTCTGTCAACATAATATTAGAAAACAATACGGTTCATGCTTGATTTCAGGTCATTATATTGTTAGCCAAAACACTAGGATTAGTATAGTTTTGCCCATGTCTCTTATATGTGTTCAGCTTTTGCATGAGGTTCATAACAAATATTAATTGCATCATTATTTCTGTGTATGAATAATATTTCATCTTAGTTCATTATAAAGTCAATTAGTGTCCATGGAAAACTTGTAACATACAGTAATTAATACTGAATCACTGATTTTATTTTATTTTTGACTTTTGTTTGAACAAGTGTTAAAATGTTTTTTTTTATTTTTTTTAAATTTACTGGAGACCAATGTCAACAGATAGCTAGATTGTGGAGCTATGTTGTTGCCTGGTAATGAAGAGAATTGTCTCTTACTAGCTAGTACAAGTATATCATTATTTGGGTAATTCACAAAAGGTAGAGACATTTATATATGAATTCTCTTACAGAAATAATGAAAATTCCAGGAATATATTGGTTTACAGTGAGTATTGTCCATTTCATTAGTGTTATGTAATATACATGTATTCATGCTGTTTAACAGTGACATAATTTACCTCAATAAGATTGTTAGTACATAATATATAATTGATAAAATTGTTTTCATTTTTAAGAAACATCATTTTATTATATTGACTTCCCATGCCATTAGTTTACTTTAGTGTTACAGAAAACTGAATTTTATTTATATAGATAAGATGCTATTTTAAGTTTTGTATAGTCTGGATATCTGGTTGACAAAGATTTGTCTCTTCTAAGATTAGGGATGTAATATCTGCAGTAGTGTCATGGTTATGATTATCTGTTGTCTATTAAAACCACCTTTCTTTCACGAAGGAGGTATAACATGTTGCCCACTTGATTTGAACCATAGGTTAGAAAGTTTAAACACATGCATCCTGGTTTTGTCCTGAAACTATTAGAAAGTTTAAACAAATACACCCTGGTTTTGTCCTGAAACTATGAGAAAGTTTAAACAAATACACCCTGGTTTTGTCCTGAAACTATTAGAAAGATTAAACAAATACACCCTGGTTGTGTCCTGAAACTATGAGAAAGTTTAAACAAATACACCCTGGTTGTGTCCTGAAACTATTAGAAAGTTTAAACAAATACATCCTGGTTTTGTCCTGAAACTATTAGAAAGTTTAAACAAATACACCCTGGTTTGTCCTGAAACTGAGAAAGTTTAAACAAATACATTCTGGTTTTGTCCTGAAACTATGAGAAAGTTTAAACAAATACACCCTGGTTTTGTCCTCATATACACCCTGGTTTTGTCCTCAAACTATTAGAAAGTTTAAACAAATACACCCTGGTTTTGTCCTGAAACTATTAGAAAGATTAAACAAATACACCCTGGTTGTGTCCTGAAACTATGAGAAAGTTTAAACAAATACACCCTGGTTGTGTCCTGAAACTATTAGAAAGTTTAAACAAATACATCCTGGTTTTGTCCTGAAACTATTAGAAAGTTTAAACAAATACACCCTGGTTTGTCCTGAAACTGAGAAAGTTTAAACAAATACATTCTGGTTTTGTCCTGAAACTATGAGAAAGTTTAAACAAATACACCCTGGTTTTGTCCTCATATACACCCTGGTTTTGTCCTGAAACTGGGCTACTCCACAGCTATCCTGGCATTACAGTTGTAAGACTATTTGAGTACAATATTCACACCCATACTCCAAAATTGTGCAATGTGAACAAAGTATTTATTTGATACAGTGTTCTGATTGACTCTTATTTTCGAGTACGAGTGAAAATTCATTATCAAGAGTTTAATGACTGTAAGACTTAGTTACCATGGTTACAACTGACAACTGGCTGAATGTGGCATAAAGTAAACATTAACTCAGTCTTATATTTAATCCTTTTCTATTAGTTCAATGTAAAATAATGCAAAAATAGGTAGAAACAGTAGAGGAATTTTTTTTTTTCATAGGTTTTTATTAACAACTGATATCATTTTTATACGACCGCAATGCAAACATGTACTGAGTAGACCCATATGTAATAAAGCTTTTAAGTGATTTGAGACAGGTTGATGTGTTTCAGGTGTTTCTTACGCCATTGAAACTGACTGCCATGATAACACTTATTTTTGCTGAAAAAGACCCAAAAGCCTTTGAACTTGAGTGTATAATTAGGAACAAAAGTGATGTTCTGTTGACATAACAAGCCAGAAGCAATAATTCATTACTATTTATTTAATGCTTAAAGATTTTATCTTCATGTTACGTGTTTGAATGGTAATACATGTACATGTACAAGTTTTATTTTTTATATTTTAGTTATTTGATTTATGTTGTGAACTTGAAAAGTACAATGTCATTTTTTTTCCTGTTTGTCTTGTAGTGGTGTGCCCATCAAAAAATTCTTCCTGTTTCTTTTTCCATTGATCTTTTTTAGTGTTACTGTATTTTGTTTTCATTGTTCAGTCTTGAAAAAGAAAGTGTTGCCACAGGATGTAATTTAACTTATTTAATACAATAGTAAACATGTA
This sequence comes from Bathymodiolus brooksi, assembly GCA_963680875.1. Taxonomy (NCBI): domain Eukaryota; kingdom Metazoa; phylum Mollusca; class Bivalvia; order Mytilida; family Modiolidae; genus Bathymodiolus; species Bathymodiolus brooksi. Next base: position 89,755,716 of record OY804577.1, read on the forward strand.
ATTATTAAGGGTCACAATTATTGCAGTTTTGTTTTGTCAAATACTGCAAAATGTATGTGTAAATGTAAAATTGCATATCAGAGATGTAAATTTGCCTGTTTGAAATATTTCTGTTGAGAGAAGAAATGTTAGAATATTGTTATTAATTGTGTACATGATGCTGAAAATACACAATCATATTATTTCATATGAAATAGAAAATAAAAAAAAATATTTCTTTACTTACTCTTTGTTTAAATTGTTCCCAAGATTATCTGAATATGATCAGGTGATATATTTTATAAATAGTTGTGTTAGCTCATCTGACCCATAGAACCTTTCAAGCTATTGTCATCAATTTGCATCTGTCACTGCTTGTATCCATTAGCTTTTCATATTTCAATCTTACATAACCACAAAATCTTTGATAGGGTTATATTATGATATGGGTATGTTGTTGTTTTTCATCCGTAGCACAATGTTTTTATGCCTCCGCGACGAAGAGTCGGGGGCATATTAATTTACCCTCTGTCCGTCCGTTCGTTCGTCCGTCCGGATATAGATACATGGTTTGTCCGGCTATCTCCTACAGTTTTAGAGCTACAGCTTTAATATTTTGCAGGATGTTTATACACCTAATGGAGGTGTGCATGTCCACAGGGTTTTGATTTTCATCAAATATTCTCAAAATGACAGGTAGTTGGACTTGGTCATTTTTTTCATACTAGCTGCATAAAGGGAACATGGTTTGTCCGGCTGACTTCTCTTACAGTCTTAGGACTACAGCTTTAATATTTTGCAGGATGTTTATACACATAATGGAGGTGTGCATGTCCACAGGATTTTGATTTTCATCAAATATTCTCAAAATGTCAGGTAGTTGGACAGTCATTTTGTTCGTCCATCCGGATATAGATACATGGTTTGTCCGGCTATCTCCTCCTACAGTTTTGGAGCTACAGCTTTAATATTTTGTAGGATGTTTATACACATAATGGATGTGTGCATGTCCACAGGATTTTGATGGTCAGGCGGGGGCATCATTTGTGTTTTACAGACACATTTCATTTTTTTAAAAATCACTCCTAACAAAACAACTTTGTCCATAATTATCAAGTGCGGGGGCATACTTCTTTTCTAGTTATGAACCTGTGGTGAATAGTCAGAGGCTATATTGTTTAACCCCTATCTGTCAATCAAGTGTGTCAGGGTATAGTGTGTATGCTTTATGTAGCTAGACACTTCTTCAGATCTTGTTTACATTTGTAACTCCATTGATTATCCATACTGTTCACTTGTACTACATTATGTATTGTTACATATTTGTACAAAATACATATATACAACCTTTTCCCAAAATATAACAATTAGAATGGTGTCAATGTCTGGAAAAGACTGGGCTTGTTTCTAAAATTGTCATATGGGAGGGTATAAGATTTGTGGAGTAACAATTTACAGTTTTATATTAATACTCAACCGTATCGGTGGTGTAATGGTTAGTGTGCTCGCCTCGAGTGCGGTATATCATGGGTTCAATCTCCAGTCTGGTCAAACCAAAGACTATAAAATTGATATTAGTTGTTTCTCTGATAAACATGCAGTATTAAGGAGAAAGAGCAAAAACTGGTTGGCTCGGAATCAGGATAATGTGTCTGAGTGGGGTGACATTCCTATCCACAGACTGTTTCAGTGAGCTAGCACTATAAAAATCCAACTAATCGTGTTGGTTCTGGTACAAAGCGGACCTCATCATCATCTCATTGAAAATTAACTTGTTCTCGCCATGATATACAGTCCATGGACATAAGTATTCGTCACCTTCGATTTTTACTATATATTTCATATAAAACCACATTTAAAAAAAAAAAAAATATTTTAAAGCTATCTCTGGGCAGATTTTTATGAAATTTATTTCAAGACATGCAGAATTCTTTGAATTTTATTTGTTTATCTGATAGTAATTTTTGCCTGCATGGTTTTTGTTTTCTGGTGATTGAAACACAAATGTTGATTTTTACGATTTTATTTTTGTTAAAACATATAGCAAATTTGACGTCAGAAAACAAAAATTGTCTTTAAATCATGCTAAAATAAAGGCAATCTAACGGAAAATCATGCTAAAATAAACAAATAATCTAAATAGTTCTGCTTCTTCTGGTGCAAAAATGATCAAAATCCGTTTAGAAATGACTTCACAATAAAAAAAATTGAAAAATGTGGTTTTATATGAAATATATAGCATAAAATCGAGGATGACGAATACTTATGTCCATTGACTGTAGCTGAAAAATTGCTGAGTTGGCATTAAGCAACAATCACTCACTCCATTTATACTCGGTGTCACCCAGTTTCATCAGCAATAAGGTAAAACAATACTAATGCAAGAGACTCACAAAAACCAGAGTTAAGAAAAGATAAACTTCTCTTCCATTTGTCATGCAAGAACAGGAATACAACTTAAATTTAACTATAGGCTCGCCAGAGCCTGAATTGCTCACCTGAACAAACCTTTATCACATGATGAGAATGGTTTTGGCCGAGGACTAGCTCCTACTTGTGCTCTTACAGTTCAAATTTAAGCAGATCCTGGTGTGAAGGTGAGTTTGGTCAATTTAAGAATTTTCTACTTTTAGTAATGGCAACCATGTTGGATCGAGTTCAGACCAATCAGATATGGAAACCACTCGAGAACTATTCCCCAAAATTTTGATTCAAATTGGCAGAGAAGTTTCATAGAAGAATTTTTTAAGTGATTTTTTTGTGTATATCCCGACCTGATTATATAATTAATCGATCAGTTTTCGAACACTAATCGATTGATGAGTTTGGCTAATCAAGCACTTATCAATCAAACTCTCTCAGGAGTTTGCGATTAGTGATCAATTATTTTGATTAGACTTATTTGATCGATAAGTGATTGATAAATGATCAATTTGGATGGATATTGAATTTGTACATGATACATGTATAAGTAATTTAAAAAGCTGAATTTGAATTCACATTGTAAAAATTCATACATATACAAGTACAGAAGTGTAAATATCAACATTTCATTAAAACCCTAAACAATATATATACATGTATATGTTTTGGTATTAAGATTTTGTCAGTTTCCATACAAAAAGTCCTATACACACCAACAATTTGCATGGAACACATTTCATTAAGAGATAATTTTCATAATTAAACAGATTTTCTTACAGCTTTAAATATACCCTCTGTTTTGCACCTGACACATGTGTTACAACTGAGCATTACAAAGTATATCCACAGCAAAGACATTTATGGTACATGTATTATTCCAGAATTATTGAATAATAAATGCTTTATTCCACCTTGACCAGATGACCCGGATATACATTGGAAACTTGATACATTCAGTTTACAGATGACATATAGACTTGTGTATATCTTGTTGTTTAAAAGGAATGTTTTATTATACCCCCACTCGCAGAGTGGTGGGTATACTGGAATACCCTTGTCCGTCCCTAAACCTTGTGTACGTAACTAGTCATTTGTCTATTGTTGGATTTTATTCATATTTGGTATCTTGGTTGGCCATGATCTGAGCATGTGCATATTATACCGATTTCACAGATGGTTGATTTTTGCAAGAGTTATAGCCCTTTTCATGTTTGTTTGACCATATGTCCGTTCGCACATCTCGTGTACGCAACTAGTCATTTGTCTTTTGTCGCATTTTATTCATATTTGGTATCTTGGTTGGCCATGATCTGAGCATGCACATATTATACCGATTTCACGGATGGTTGATTTTTGTGCCAACTGCCCTGGGAGGATACACATCTCTTTGATTCCAACATTCTTTACACTCCTTTATGCCTCTACACCACATTAAGTCCCACTATAATCTAATACTTTACTACACATCAACTTATGTAGAGCGAGTGGGGGTATCACAGCACGACAACGCATGCAGTTTCATTTGTTTCAATATTTACGAATATTAACTAATACATTATTTTGTAATGTACCAGTAATTAATTTTAATTCAAATATTTTACAAATACTTGCAACATTTCAAAATTAATTAAAAAGCAATATGATGAGACTATTTATAAGCATATTTAAAACTTAATTGACATTATAAAATTAATAACTGCATGCATTCTTAAGAGGATGGACTGTTACATATTGATTTTTTTTTTGGTGAACCCTTTTGCTTACTGTTTTTATTTCCACATCATGTAACTTAATCCAAATTATATCAATATACAAAAAAGTATATTACACCAAAGGTTACAGTGATGATGGTAAAAACATAAAAAGTTACATTCACTCACTCTTTCTACTATCTTAGACTCCTCTAATACATGTAATCTATTCAACCATGCCAAAATGTTTAGATGAAACTGTTATATAAATATGAAGATGTCACTTATAAATACATAGATCAGATAAATGTCATATACCAATAATCTTATTATGTGAAAGTTGTATTTAACCAAAGATTTGTAGATAACATCTACAAGTAATTAATAGATACACATCCCATATGTCACTGAGAATGTTGTAAACCAAAAATATACATGTTTTTTTGGTGTTTATAATACAACAAATAATTCTGGTAGTGATGCCTGTAGTGAGAAAGCTGACAAAAGTAGTCATGAGACTGATGAAGCAGGATCCTTACATATTGCTGCACAAAATATAGAAAGTGAAGCAACCAGAAATGCTGAAATTCAAAGTCAAAAAGGGCAAAAGCAACACTGAAAAAAGTTTAAGTGACAATCAATCAGAAACTGGCAACACTGTAGTACAGAGGAGATTGACATAAATGTGACAACTAAACTTTTTATGAAAAAATTTAAAAGTATGGAATTTCACAGAGACAGGCCCAAAAATTTTTCTCAGTCAAATCTGTCAGAAACAAAAATAAAAGCAAAAAGACTGAAAACATCCAAAAGTATTTCTTACTAGAAGAATGTTCCTCTATAAACAGATGGAAAATGGTATAAGGTGATCATTCTGTCCAGGCAAGCACAGTACAGAAAAATGCACAGCAAAAAAGTAAGTTCACAGTTACATTTTATGCATAGCTTTATGTTTGTCAGTCTTGTAATTAGTCCAAACCATTTCTAAATAATAAAAAACAAAATTTTGTGATAAATATCATTCCTTCTGATATCTTTTCCATGCATAAGTTCTGTCCTTTAAAGCAGAAAAAATAAAATTGTGTGGTTTTCATTCAAATATTTTCTTGTTTTATTTCAACTTAGTCTTATATTAATATATAAATATATCTACTGATTAAATTAATTAATTAGGCACATAATACATGTCAAGTTTGCCATTAGTTGTCAGTCCAGAAATTATAGCCCTTGGAAAAAAAATGAAGTCTGGGTGTTTTCAATATTCTTATTTGCAAAAAATTCTTGAATACTCTTACAGTACATGCATAGGTGTCAAACCACTAATTCACCTATCAGAGCTTAGAACATATACGAAAGTAGTCCCTTTTCAAGAAAAAAGTTCCTTTCACTTTGCAGTATTGTGAAAACTACTGAATGGAGTGGACTAATTAAAATTGATAATTGAAGTTAAATATATAGGGATTATTTTGAGCCCAAATTTGATAGACTTAGTTGTATTTTAATACCTCTATGGAGGATTTGATGCATGACCTATAAATACTGAATTTCTTGGGGATGACCGAGCTATTTTTAGAGTAGGTGTTTTCCGTAGCATGGCATTTCACTGCAAGACTCTAAACATGCCCTGATATTTTGACAGAACGTAGAGGAATCATGTACGTTTCAGAAAATATATGGTCTTGGAAAGGTTAAACTTAAGATAAATGGCCAGGTAGGCTCGAAAAAACACAAATTTAGTAGAAAACCTTAAAGAAATTAATTAGTGGTTTCACACCTATATATATGACACATTGGAGATATGGAGTGGAGAAAAATATTATATAATATTTGTAACTAAGTAATATTGTAAATAGGTCAACATTTGTATGTACCATTAAATATGTTAGGGACAGACCATTTTAATTTTACTGATTTCTTATGTAAAAAATTATTCTGATTTTTGTTTTGTGCAAAAAAAAAAAAATGGCTTGGGGGAAAAAATAACATACTATCACATAATGTTGTATCAAGTACGCCTTGCCATGAGTGGGAATCAAACTCGCATTGATTGCACAGGTAGTTGTAAATCCAACTACCATATGATCACGACTACAACAGCCCTTAATCATTGGATTGCAATTACTATTATTTGGCATATATCAGTCGGTTGTGTCTCATTAAATTTTTTTTTAATATGTGCAGAATATACTGGCCCAATATATATTGTTTAAAACTATAAATAAAACACTAATAATGATCTTTTCCATTTAAAACTATAAATAACACTAATAATGATCTTTTCCTGTCCTGTGACAAGGTAAATTGTTACAAAAGTGTTTAATTACCAAATTGTGACCGAAATGTTTATTGTTAAAGGAAGTTTTTCCCTCTTTTGAGCTTAACTGTCCAAAAGCAGTCTGAGCTATTACCATCACTTTGTGTCTGTCTGTCTGTTATTAACAATTTACATTTCAATCATCTCCTCTCTACTGGGCCAATTCAAACAAAAATTTACAGACATGATGTACTAAACTGAAAGGACCTCTATAAGACTACCTCATTTTGTTTTGATTGGACAAAAAACACATTGGCAATTCTTAGTTCTAATTGTCTGAATCTTAAAAAATCTTATAGGAAAGTGAAAGTCTAAATGTTTTGTAAATTGGTAGAAATTATTTTTTGAGGTCTTCTATGAAGAATTAATTGTCATTCATCTTGAAAGAGCAAAAATAGTCAGACCAGCTATTTGTAAAACAAGGGAGTGATACATTTGTACATGAAACTCTGGTTTGGGATATGCATAGCAATTGTCTTGACATGTGCCCAGATCAGTGATAACAAGCTACTTTTTTTTTAATATAACTGGGAAATATTAATGTCATATTATGATATAGGTCTATTATTGTTGCCTATCTGTAGACACAGAGGTTATGAAAATTGGGAACTAATCTGTTCTAATTGACTATCCCTCTTGAAATTTTGTCTATTATTTTTATTATTATTTTAATAAATAAAATTAGTATTTTTTTTTTATTGCAGTGGCCTCTTATGGTAAATATCATTTAAACAATATATAGAATATATAGAATATAAATAGATATATGATCTTTAAATCAAACATAGTTGAACAAGCCACAGAAAAAGTAAAAATAAAAAATGTTCTACCAGGTATTATTGTTGCCTTTCATCTTAGTTGTGGTAGTTGTGAAGCCTTAATTTCATATGCTTTAAAATGTTTGAAAGTGTAAACACCTCATTTTTCATCAGTACCCTCTAAAACTTTACCATTTCCTTTATTAAATAATCAGCTGAATTCCCAAAGTCCCCCCAAAAACCTGAATCAAAATACAGTATTAAGACTACAAATCTCATGAAGTGTCTGGTCAACACCAAAATATTAAAAATCTGCACCACTCACTAATCAATACAAACATGACCACATGTTAATTTGTTTAACAGATGATGGGTCATAACATCAAAATAACAGTTAGTAAACCCAGATTAAAATTTATGGTGTTAATTAGCCCAGGCTGTGAGAGATTCTTGACCCCGTGTGATAAATTTCAGGGAAGTCTCAATTCATGCAAACATAAATTTGATGGTGTAGAAATTCTTTGAGAATTATAATAAGTTTGAATATGTTGGTAAAATAAAATCTGATAAAAAGAAGACATCAAAGTACTGAAAGGAGACATCTGAGTTGTTGTATGTAACATCTGAACCAAACAATAAGATGAAAAAAAAATGGCATTTAGGGTTAATGCTATAATGCCATCATGTGCAACATATGGACATGTTCCATGCCCATTAAATTTGGCATTTCATGGCATGTGCAAGCTGTCTTAAGAAGTTAGAGATGCTTATGAAAATTGGTGATAGGAACCCCTCCCCTCCCCCTCTTCTCATTTTGGTGGATTGCATTATTTGTGCAAATACGGGTAAAATAATGAATGAATTTCAAAAATAGAAGACAGAGAATTCTTCAATACTAATAATTTTGCTGGGCTGCATTAGTGGTGCATTTGATTTTTTAGACTCAAAAGATTTTTGTGGATTTTTTTCCACTATAATGAAGAAAATAAATCGGTATAATTGTAATTGGAATTTAGAGTTTTATTTATCTCCTTGGAGTAAAACGTGACAACTATTTATTACCCAATTTTCATTATGTTGGGAATGAAACTACTTTTTATTTTACTAAAACCATATATATTCTTACTCAACTTTTTATCTTGTATGTTATTTTATTGAGGAATTATTCTCATACAATATAAATAATATCCAATAATTTGATTAACAAAAAATATAAATTTGAATTACTCAATTAGATTTGCATAAATTAGAGATCACAGGCACATTCCCATTTTTGACATAAATTAAAAGAACCAAAACAGGGGAATTTCAAAATGTTGACTTTTTTTTTAATTTTTCATCCACTTTTAATGCAGTTTATTTGAAAAATGATGGGCCTTAGAAAATGCTATTTTCTTTTCTTTGAATTGATTGTTTAATTATTATACCCCCCGCAAACAAAGTTTGGGGGATATATAGGAATCACCCTGTCCGTCCGTCCGTCCGTCCATCCATCCATGTACCTTGTAAGTGCAACTCCTCCTAAACCGCTTATTGGATTTTTATGAAACTTTACACATTTGTAGTACACTACCTGCAAATGTGCATGAAGGAATATGGTTGCTGTCCAAAATTTAAAAGGAGAGATAATTCAACTTATACTTTCACGAAAAGGGGGGGTCGTGTGTGACCTTGTAAGCGCAACTCCTCCTAAATGGCTTATTGGATTTTTATGAAACTTTACACATTTGTAGTACACTACCTGCAGATGTGCATGAAGGAATATGGTTGCTGTCCAAAATTGAAAAGGGGAGATAATTCAACTTATACTTTCACGAAAAGGGGTGGCATGTACCTTGTAAGCACAACTCCTACTAAACTGCTTATTGAATTTTTATGAAACTTTACACAGTTGTAGTACACAACCTGCAGATGTGCATGAAGGATTACCGTTGCTGTCTAAAATTTAGAAGGGGAGATAATTCAACTTATACTTTCACAAAAAGGGGGGTCGTGTACCTTATAAGCGCAACTCCTCCTAAACGGCTTATTGGATTTTTATGAAACTTTGCACATTTGGTAGTACAGTACCTGCAGATGTGCATGAAGGAATATGGTTGCTGTCCAAAATTTAAAAAGGGAGATAATTCAACTTATACTTTCACGAAAAGGGGGGGGCATGTACCTTGTAAGCGCAACTCCTACTAAACTGCTTATTGAATTTTTATGAAACTTTACAGTTGTAGTACACAACCTGCAGATGTGCATGAAGGAATATGGTTGCTGTCTAAAATTTAGAAGGGGAGATAATTCAACTTATACTTTCACGAAAAGGGGGGTCGTGTACCTTGTAAACGCAACTCCTCCTAAACGGCTTATTGGATTTTTATGAAACTTTACACATTTGTAGTACACTACCTGCAGATGTGCATGAAGGAATATGGTTGCTGTCCAAAATTTAAAAGGGGAGATAATTCAACCTATACTATCACGAAAAGGGGGGCATGTACCTTGTAAACACAACTCCTACTAAGCTGCTTTTTGAATTTTTATGAAACTTTACAGTTGTAGTACACAACCTGCAGATGTGCATGAAGGAATACCATTGCTGTCTAAAATTTAGAAGGGGAGATAATTCAACTTATACTTTCACGAAAAGGGGGGTCGTGTACTTGTGGCGACCCCTAGATGTATGTTCTTGGTTAGTTTATTTTGGAGATGGGATGTTGTCTCCTTGACATAACTCCATATCCGTTCATTTTTCATAGGTAACTTGCTAATATACCTGTATTCCAAAGTTTGAACATCATAGTATTGCAAGCGAGGGGTATCACTCAGTGAGGTCACTCACAGTTCTAGTTTTCTATTATATTCCTTATAACATTTACTGTCTTATGTTTTTTATTCAGATTTGACCTAGCTAGTATAGTGTCTATTGTGGACCCCTTCTCTATGACAAACTTATGAATGAGTTGGATATAATACAGGGCGACATTGAGGCGAGTATATAGCTATGGCAAGGAGATATCAGAGATATGAGGGGAAGATTCCTCATTTGATTTTTAAAAAGAAATAACCATTAGAACCAATTCTTGATCCTGAATATCCCTATTTGAAATTATTCCATTTTGAAACCAAATTCTTCAAAAAGTAAACTTTTGATAAAGATTGATAACTGCGACATCCACCACTGCTAAGTTTCCTAATTTGTTTCTGTTTTGAATGGTCATGGTAGCTAGTGTCACATACGTTCCCATTAATGCACCCCATGGGTAGTCATATTATCAACTTCTTTGAAACTTACAATTTGCCAATTGGGATCAAACTATATAGGAAAGTGTATGGAAGGTCTTTTGTAAAGATACCTCACTTCTTGCTGATTGGATAAAGCAATTATTTATTCCAATTTCTTTTCTCTCTCTTATTTACGACTTAATACACACAATATAATGTAGTAAGTTAAGGATTACATCCATAGTGTGTGTGTTTGTTTCATTATGGATATTATTTTACTGAACAGAATGAATTGTCCCTTACTGGCAATCTGATTTTTGTTTTTTTATATTTTCAATGGAAGAATAAAAAAATGTATGTGTCTTGTCTTGACCTGAGGTAATACAAACAATATGATAGGCTAAATATAATTTAACAGTTGCAAATTACCAGCAGCAAAATATAAGAATGTTCCCTCAATTATTAGATTGTAATATATTTAGCTTTTTTATTATTTATTTTTTCAGATGGAAGTTTTCCTGACTGCAAATAGAAGGATCTAACTGCAATTGGAAGATGAAGATCAAAGACCAATAGCCTAGTCATATTAATCTGTTTAAATCAGAACTGATCATAATCGATCATGTATCGATCACTTATCGATCAAATAAATCTAATCAAAGTAATCGATCAAACTCAGATCGATAAGTGTTCGATTAGCCAAACTCATCAATTGATTAGTGTTCGAAAACTGATCGATTAATCAAGTCGGGGTATATACGACTCATTTCCATAATTGACAAAAATGTAAATTTGCATAAAACAAGGAATACATGTCATTAAAAATCTTATAACCATGCTCTTATGGTGAAAATTTGAGCTTAAAATAAACCTGCTTTGGCTAAAATGATAATTTTCTATTTTTAGCAATGGTAACCATCTTATATTGAATGTAGTTTAGACCAGTTGGACACACTTTAAAAAGGAATCACCCAAGGACTATTCCTGCCATGTTGGGTTAAAATTGTCAAATTGGCCAAGTAGTTCTGCAGAAGATTTTTTAATTATTTTTTGCTTACATGCTTTGATTTCGTAATTGGCAGATGAGGTGTACAACATTATGTGATAAAGTTTGTCAGTGACTTGCGACAGGTTGGTGGTTTTCTCTGGGTCCTCCGGTTTTCTCTACCAATAAAACTGACCACCACGATATAACTGAAATATTGTTGAAAGTGGCGTAAAACACCACCAAACAAACGTTAATTGGCAAAGGTGTGAACATGACAAACAAACAAAAAACCTGGAATATATTGTGTATATCCATTAATTTGCATGTGTGTATCTTCTCATATGTAAATTATGTGACCATAATAGTATTATTTTTTTTACTAATGAATTAATTTGTAGGATTGTTAGTCATGAAATGTATAGTTCAGCCTGCTGTGTCGCCATTTTGTTTGAACAAAATTAGTAGGAGTTATGGGACTTTGACTATTTTACACATTATGTAGCATAGCAAGATCTTGTGAACACAACTCCTCTGAAACCGTTCTGCAGAATGTGTTCATATATGGTAGGATTGTCATGTAATTGAGCCTGTTATGCTGCCATTTTAGTTTGACAAACTTTGTGGAATATGGGACGACTTTTTTGGACATACTGTATTATATAGTTGCATCTTGTGCATCTAAGTAGTCTAAAAAAGTTACTCTTACAAGAACTTTGCTTTCACACTGACACCATTATGCTTTGGTTAAGGATAAATGGCAGTAGACAATCATCATCATTCCTCTTTATAATTATTTTATTTACTTACATGAGGTATATCAACAAAGACAATGATTATAATAATCACCTCTATTTCATCACCCTCACAGTAAATCTTTTTAAAAACAAAATTAACATAAATATCCAATTAAAGTCAAACATTTAGTAGACTTTTCTGCTTGATTATTCAAGTGATAGGTAATGTGTGCATAAATTAAGAACGATATTTTCGATTTTTGTTAAATTAAAACATGTATCAGGGGCAATATTTATTTCAATATATTGAACACTCTTCCAGAACTCAAAATAATAAAAATGTAACATAAATATGATAAATGTTACTGATTGAAAATATAGTGTAAACCTGTCTTCCGTTTTATATTAAAATCAAATATAATCCACAAAAAATAATGTGGATAGCACAGAGCTTACTGAAATTTAACACCACTTTCAACAATATTTCGGATATATTGTGGCGGTCAGTTTTATTGATGGAGGAAACCAGAGGACCTGGAGAAAACCACCAACCTGCTGCAAGTCACTGCAAATTTTATCACATAATGTTGTATCGAGTAAAGCTCGCCAAGAGCGGGATTCGATCAAACTCACAACTTTAGTGGTAATAGGCACTGATTGCATAGCTAGTTGTAAATCGAACTACCATATGATCACGAGCACTACAGCCCCTAGCTTACTGAATTAAATAGAATAATTTGCTTGGAGCATTTATCAATATTTCAAATGGAAGAATAAATATTTCTAATTTCAGGAAAAAATGCTTCATACATGTACCAAATTCGTATTTGCAATTCATTAATTATCAACAGCTTTCATTTTGAGGAAAATGGTCAAGGTCAAAATTTAGGACATCCTATACGGCTCTTTAAAAGCTGGAATAAAGCTGGAATTCCAGCTCCAGTAAAAAATGCTGATCTGTTATCTAAGTACATTTATAAATATCCTTAACATGTGCTTACAAATAATATACAATGTATAATGCATAACAAATAAATATATAAAAAACACAAACTTAATACTCTGTTTACACAAATCTGTTTCACACATTGCACTATCACATATAACTCATTAGTTACACAAATCTATATCTCACATCTCATGACTACAATTTCAACCCATTGGTTACACAAATCTGTTTCACACATTGCACTTACATGTTGTTTACAGAAATATGTTTAACACAGTTCATTACAACGTGCTACACCTTGTTTACATAAATATGTTAAGCACAGTTCATTACAATGTGTAATTTATTGCTGACACAAAGCTGATTTACTGAACAAGTTACATAAATCTTTTTTTACTCAACTTAATACTGGTATTGTGCTGTTGACATAAAACTGTGTTACTCATCTCATTACTACTGTTTTATATTAATATCAGTAACCAACCATTTACACATATCTGTTTCATTTATCTCATTAGTTACAGTTACATATTAGAAAAGTGTATAGTAAACAATACATACTTTTTGTGCTATAAAAATGCATGATATCTAAATTGACAATTATCATTATTTCTGACATGTTTAAATTGGAGTAAGGTCTAACCTCAATATCTTGAATTAAGCTAAGTGACCAACGATTTAACTATTATATATAGTGCATGTGTGGGTATGTAAGTATGGGTGTTTTTTTCACACAAAACAAAAATCTTATTTTTATCTTTCATGACAGTTAATTATTTTTTCTATAGACAGAAAAAACACAGCCTTACTCCCATCACCCCCCCCCCCCCCCTCTCAAAAAAATATAATCGGTTGTTCCAGATCTAATTTTGTGTGCAAGACACATTCCTGGATTACCGGTAACCATCATTCCTAAAAAACTGGAAGTAAGAATAAGGTCCTTTTATATATTAATTACTTTTATCTAAATTTGCCCCGGTAACTCAAATACTTAGCTAAAATTAGCCAAAATAGTAGGTTCCTTTAACTCTGACACAAAATTAGCCGAAATAGTAGGTCCCTTTAACTCTGACACAAAATTAGCCGAAATAGTAGGTCCCTTTAACTCTGACACAAAATTAGCCGAAATAGTAGGTCCCTTTAACTCTGACACAAAATTAGCCGAAATAGTAGGTCCCTTTAACTCTGACACAAAATTAGCCGAAATAGTAGGTCCCTTTAACTCTGACACAAAATTAGCCGAAATAGTAGGTCCCTTTATCTCCGACACAAAATTAGCCGAAATAGTAGGTCCCTTTATCTTTGACACAAGGGTGCCACCATGACAACTGTCTCTGTGTTAGCACTTTCTTCTAACAGCTTATAATAAAATGATAATTAAATGCTGCAATCTTTAATAAAATATAAGTAGTTTAAATAACTATTTAACAAGATATTTATGACACACACTCCAGAAGCATTGAACTGAACACAATACACATCCATACCAATGTAGTCCACAGGAAATCAAACAATTTTTATACTGTTGTTTGCAGATTTCATTAATCACTATAAAAAAAACATGATATCTTGTAAAAACAATCTTTGTGTAAAAAAAATGTTTTTGTAATTTCATTCACAATCAAATTCTACCTTTAATTAATATTTATCTTTATATAATTATACAGTAGAAATGAAAACTGACAAAACTAAGTGTCTGTAAACCCAGAAATATAACTACAATGTATATTATCATTTAAACTCATAAATAATCAATATAGAACAATGAATTTGTTTATGTGGAGAATAAGTTTATCACCTCTTATCACAAACAACTACAGAATGAATCTTGATATGAGGTAGTAAAATCTGACATAGCAGTATACTTTATATTACAGATTTACAGGAAGATAAAACTTGAAACAATGGTATTATGATTTTATCAGAATCATGATTTTTGCAGATAATGTGCATATTTTCGGCAAAAATAATAACTCATCATGTTTCACGATACACACAACATAAGTCACACCTTTCATAAAAATGGAACTACTGTTCAAATTTCAGCTCATATAGTGGATAAAATGTAGCTTTCTTAGCTCTGTAAGTGTGTTTATTTATAGAAACAGCAGCCATACTGGATGATTGGCAGAATCACTGGATAGAATTATGAAAGTAGACACCCTAAGGATGATTCAGGCCAACTTCGGTTGAAATTGGTCTTGTAGTTTAAGAAGAAGATTTTTGAAAAAAGTTTACAACAAACAACCATGGACATGAAGTGATGGGAAAAAGATAATGCGACCCTTTTGGTCAGGTGAGCTAAAAATGGCTAATGTGTCCATAGGACATGTATACCTCCATTTCCAGATAAAGAAAACAAGAACATAACTGTAAAATGCATAATAGCCAAATTTTAACTAGACCTTTGTATTATACTTAAGACATGTTATGTAAACTAGAAAACATCTACAATATTGCATAACTTTTTAGAGAAGGTTGGTGTATTGAACAGAACTGCAGGTATTTGGTCAGTGGGCTATTTTAGGTTATGTGGCAGGGGCATAAAGATTATGAAAAATAATAAAAGCAGTGGAGATAAGCTCTTAATGGTGACCAAAAAAACTTAAATAACAGCAAAACAATTCAACATGTACTTCAGTGTTAAGCATTTTTTTGCAATACTATTAATATAACATAAGGGTAAAAAATCACTTCCCTACCTGTACATAGTACTAAAAGGCTGGCAAAAAATTTCCAAATATTTCAGATCTCAAGGAAAATCAACAACAAACAAAATCAAGAAGGTTGCATTAGTACATACAACACTAACACAATGTTTTACTTTCCTGATACAAGTATACAGATATGATTTACATAGATATGTTTATATATCAGATCTTCAAAAAAAATGTTTATTAAAATATATACCGGTACGTCATGTATATCAAACTAATTTAAATTTCAGATCTAATTTCTTGCTGCAGATAAGACCTTCATAGATTCTTAATTTAGAAAATCAATAAAATAATAGTAATAATACAAAAATATAGATATATATATATTACTTTACTTATATCTTGATATGTAATCATAGGAAAACATTTTTATCCATAAAAAAAAATTGCATAAAACTGAATATAGAGAAAATTAGTCAATTGTAAATATGAGCAAAGATATTATTTCTTTTAATATTAATAACAAAACCATATTTCAGTCTTTGCCATAATTTTTTCTACCTACTTGCCCGAAAGCCAAATTTAGAAAAAAAATTATATTTATTCAAACAAATTCTTTCATAATTTTCACTTGTTCCGAATCCAGTTTTACTTGTCATGGGCTTCGAGCAAGTGGGTTAGTGCGAAGACTTATATTTAAATTAATAATTCAGTTTGTTTTAATAATAATGGTCCTCTATGTTTATTATATGTTAATGAAGTACAGACATCACATTTTTTTTACCTTACAATACATACATATAAATGCACAATTAACAAATTTGTAAACTTTTTAGATATAATATAGCAATAAAAACATTATATCTTGTAGAACTGACATTGTGTTCTAAATCAAAACAACAAGACATAGAGATTCAGCTTCATTTCAATACACAAATTATTAAATATTTGAATATGGCAATTAAATGTTTAATATGTATGTATAGAGTGTTGATATAAATTATTATTCATAAAGCATAGATATAACCCCCCCCCCCCCCTCCTCCAAAGATAGCAGAGTGTTGAGGGTAAATTGGCTTTCAGACATATAGTTTAAATGGAATCTCCCTAATATATTTTATATATCAAGTTTACTTGTTTTAAATGTACAAAAGTTACATGTTATTTATCTAAATACAAGTATATAACGTCCTATATTTTTATACATTAATAGTGCTCATGAAAAAAAATACTAAAATGGTTTTGTACAGCCATAATTAAAATGCATGAAAGACAAGTTTTAACAACTTACTGCAACAGAGAAAAGGCAATTGTCATCACTACACAAATATAAAAAAATAAAATTTCGTTGTTTAATAACAATATTCATATAGAACAATATCACAGTTATTCTTTAAATGTGTTAAATTGCCCACCATATAATTTGTAGTTATTTTTATTGCACTTTCGTCGTTTGTAAATAAATAATTGTTAAAATTTTGTATATTCTGATGCTTCAATTTTTTTTTCTTGTCCATGAATCTGGAAAGTAAAAGTATTAATATTACTAAAACAGATATAGCCCAAATATTATTTGTAAAACTTTTGAAGCTAAATTTTTCAAATACGATGTATTGACTTGAAAGAAGTTCTTATTTTTATGAAAAACAAAAATGTTGCTTTTATCCATCAGATTATACAGAAATTTCAACCTCCTTATCCAATATGGATACATGTCCTGAGGTCTACATATCAATACAACTTATAAACTTCACTGTTAACCAATTAATTAATTACAAACATGAAAGCTTAAGCAATCAAGTTTTCTAAATCGTGATGAGTTCAAATTTAAATCATGATTGAAAAGCCTAAACAATCAAGATTTCTAAATCGTGACGAGTTCAAATTTAAATCATGACTGAAAAACTTAATTGATCAAGATTTCTAAATTCGTGACGAGTACAAATTTAAATCAAGTATCTTAAATAACATTTAATAATAACATTAACAAATGATATTTGATTGACGTATCTTTCAGTAGATCTGGTCCAACTTTAAAAAGATAAAGATCATGTAGATGATGACACTGTTATCCAAATTTTATCTCAGAGGCCAGAGTTTCAGGACAATCTATAATGACTTTAGCGAGCAGTTTATCTATGTAAGCTTGCATATCTTTTTTATCATTCTTTAACACTGCAAATAGAAAACAAAATGAAATCAATGCAACTTATTTAAGGTTAGGGTTATGGTATTTAATGCAACTTTCAACTATATTTCGTTAGTGGTGATAGGTACTGATTGCACAGGTAGTTGTAACTTTAACAACCATGCGATCACAACCACAATGGCCACTCTTAAAATTCAAATACTGTACGTCAGCTCAATGGGAAATCATGTGAAGCGTGATATGAATATGCATAACAGATTGTCGTGACAAAAATGATTTTTCAAAATGGTTGCATGCAATTGTTTGGTACGTTATTCTAGATTTCCAATATCATAAATTTTTCTAGGGACATAGTTAATTTAAATATGAATATTTTCCTATGATCCGAAAAAACCCAAAATGTTTTATTCAGTTCAAATCTTAACACTATCAGATAAAGTCAGAAGGTATGATCTGGGTTTAATTTTTCAGAGGAGTATAGATTTTTAGCTTCTAGAAACAAAAATTGACCATGTCAGGCATGCTTTTTGATGAATCAAGACAAATCAAGACGACATCCGGAATTCTTGCAGAAGACATCACAAACATTACTACTGTAAAGCTTGGTTTACAATCAGCCTAGTAATTTTAGAGGAGATTTTCAAATTGTCAAAAGTTTAGAGGAAAGACGCTGAAAGATGTCAAAAACTGACATGATGCTTTGGGTCAAGAGAGATATAAATATATAGTCTGTTATGCTCTATAAAAAGCTTTTGATCTATAGTCGAGTCAATGCAGAAACTTAAAATAAATAATAGGCAATTTGTATAATACAATGTATAAATATGATTGTGTATAATTATATTTGAAATAATGCAGGGGTTGATAAATCTGTTGTGTAGATAAAAGACAATTTGGTCAATTTTGATAAGACTCCATGAATTTGACTAAATAATAATAGTGCTGTTACAATAATATTACAGTTATTGAAAAATAGTGCATTTGAATTGATTTTATTTCCAAAATAAATAGTATTCGTTTCTACAATTAGATACATGTTAAAACTATACTGTCCTTCCAGGTTCTCTAGATCTCTTACAGGAACATTTAGGACACCATTTAACAGAACATTTAGGACACCATTTAACAGAACATTTTAGGGCAATTTTAAGAGAATTTCATGTTCTATCTAATTTTGAGTCAACATAAACAGCAGAGTATTAATTTATTTATAGAGTTATAGAGGACATAAATGATCTTGACAACTTCTATGTTACAATGAAAAGAACTATAAAATACTCATCCTGCTTCATTTAAACTATTAAGATTTGTTGCTTACTCACCTTCTATTTCTTCTTTGAGAAGATCAATCTGTTCATTTTCTTTCTTTAACTGAGCAAGTTCTGCTTGTAATGACTTAATGTTAACTTGTGGAACAACTGCTTGTACTATAAATAGAATAATCATTGTTGATCTACAACATACTGGTATTTTAAATCAACTGTCAAAAAGATAAAATACATAAACGTTCCTATCTAGTATAGCTTAAAGCATAAAATATCCTTTCATGCAGTATCTATAGAATATTTTATGACGGAGAGTATTAAACCATGTATCATTTTCCTCAACAAAATGCACTGTAAATGTAATAGAGGTTAACGTCGGACACAGCATGATACGAATGCAGCAAGATTGACAATGATGGGGCAAGACAAAAACTTGTAACTAGATTAACTAGAGTTCACCCCGGTTTTTAGTGGGTTCGTGTTACTCGATCTTTAGTTTTATGTGTATGTTTTGTAAATCCTTGTCCTTTTGGCCATTGTGTTATCTGTACCTGTTTCAATTTATGGATTCTGATTACCCCTTTTTTGGTATCTTCAATCTCTTCTTAGTTTCCACCAATAAAAGGACAGAAAAACCCCCCAAAAAACTCCTGAATGAAGGGACAGATATAAATACATGTATGTACAAAAATGTATACTCAGTTTTCTCATACCTGGACCTTTAGACTGGACCATAGCTGTACTTTCACTTGCTCTTCGTATGTGTTTTAAGAAAGTTTTCTTTGATTTGCCATCTAAATTTTCTGAGCTGCCAGCATGAGGCAATGTTACCTGTAGAAAGAAGTTATTTAATCAATCAACAAGTGTCATAACCTTCAAATAATTAATTAAATAATCTGTATTTCATTTGACTGTATTATTAGAATTACAGACAAAGAGTCATTGAATACATTTAAATTATATAACAAAATGTATTGAGCAAGATATGAAAGGTCAGATAAGACAGGAAGTCATTATGAAGAGACTGATCTCATGAGGTAGATGCTAACATGTGGGTTATTACTTTTGACTTTGAGTGTACCTGATGAAGATTATTCCAGAAACATGTCATGTGGGTTATTACTTTTGACTTTGAGCGTACCTGATGAAGATTATTCTGAACGTACCTGATGAAGGTTATTCTAAACGTACCTGATGAAGATTATTCTGAACGTACCTGATGAAGGTTATTCTGAATGTACCTGATGAAGGTTATTCTGAACGTACCTGATGAAGGTTATTCTGAACGTACCTGATGAAGGTTATTCTGAACGTACCTATGAAGGTTATTCTGAATGTACCTGATGAAGGTTATTCCAGAAACATGTCGTGTGCACTAAATTTGATATTTACGTTTTTAATTTTTGATTGATGCATCTAGATCTTATTCTTAAAAGTTGTACTATAATAAAAATGATTTATAACAAAAAGAAAACGATCTTTTAATACTTCAAAATGTTCTACCCATGTCTAGTTGTGTCTAATTATATGGACACTTTTGATTTAATTTGGTTTTTCAGTCAATTATAAAATTGTGTATTTAGTGTCAAATAATCCACAATAACTCTGCCAACAAACTTAAAATATATATTCTCTAACGGTCATAGAACTTTTAGAAAATTAATTTCACTTTCTTGTGATAATGAGTACTGTACTTACACTCATTTTAATCTTAGGTGAAGTTGGAATAGGAAAGACCTGTTTTATATCTTCATCTCCTATAGAAAATCTAGTATTACTTGTATCTTGACTATCACCTGACACTGCTCCATTTGGATCTACATATCTAAAACTGTTTTTTAAAGTTCCAATTCCTCCTGATTCTGTTTCTAACATAATATCACCCATCTCTGCAGAGGAAGGTTTTGTTTTTAAAAATATTCTAGATGAAGATTCAAATTCAACATAATCTGTATGATCAACTTCACAAATCAACAGTTCCATTATATCAGCTTTAGACAAACCAAGATTTTTTCCTTCAATCCTAACTCTCGTGCCACCCTCAATTGGTCCTTCTATTGGAGTCACACTATGAATGATGGGTACTTTACCAGTGGTATCTAAACCAGATCCTATACTACTAGAACGTGTGTTTGACACATTTTTATTTTCATCCTCCTCACGTGTTGGACTTTTTGCAAATGAAAGCAAATCGTGTATCGATTTTGAAAATTTCTTGTTCATTGTCTGAAAAGCATTACTCTTCCGTTTCTCACGTGTATTCCTAAAAATTGGTGATGATGTCATACCATTTTTATATTTTTCAGATGCGTTTTGTGTATCACGTTTTGGAGTACTAACAAATGGAAAACAAGAAGGTTTGAACTTAGAAACAAAGCACTGATAAATGAGTTCTCCTTTAGGATTAGGACATTTTTTATGAGGTTGTAGAGGGCTTTTTATCACTTTCCCTGGTGGACCTTGTAATGTTGTGACTGGAATGTTGATTTGACCAATGGTATCTTCTTTTTCTGTGACTATAAAGAAAGCTTGGTCTAGCGAATTATTGACTTGGCTGAAAAAGATCAAAAGAAAATTCTAATATAAAAAAATGTATAAAAATGTAGTAAAAAATATAATAATATACATATGTATGTCATTTATAAGACTAAAAAAAATACTATTACTAAGATGTCATATGTTTGTTCATTTGTTTAATGGTATTTAATGCCATTTCAACAATATTTCAGTTATATCGTGGTGGTCAGTTTTATTGGTGGCGGAAACTGTAGGACCAGGAGAAAAGCACAGACCTGTCGCAAGTCAATGACAAACTTTATCACATAATGTTGCACACCTGGCCCTGATCGAGATTTGAACTCACAAGTCATATTGTCCAGTTCTCAATAGACGCAGACAAAATATAACTACCATATTCCTTCAGTTAACACTGTCACATGACCAATTAGCTAGCCATTGTTTTATATATTGTGAAGTCTGGTGTGTTGGTGCAGTCCCAGAGTTGATGCACTACGATTTACGGTAATACCTGTAAACAATAATCCTATCCATTTAGAATTCAGTATGTAAAATATTTGTTTAAACTATTTCCTGTTAATGGTGTAAAGTTGACACATTTTGTTTCTTTACTTTTGGGAAGTCAAACTAAATTTTGATGAATAATTAAGATAGAAAACATCACTTGGAGAGTATTGACTATATTTTAAAATATGGCTATAAAAATTCACAAACTAAAGTGTTCACATTAAACTAGTAGTTTCATAGTATTGCATTAAAAAAATCATTATTCATGTCTAGAGCTATTTTCAAACCACATGCAACAACACACTGGACACGGACATTGAGA
Organism: Bathymodiolus brooksi; assembly: GCA_963680875.1. Classification (NCBI taxonomy): domain Eukaryota; kingdom Metazoa; phylum Mollusca; class Bivalvia; order Mytilida; family Modiolidae; genus Bathymodiolus; species Bathymodiolus brooksi. The sequence continues at coordinate 89,778,183 of OY804577.1, forward strand.
GTAGAGAAAAACAATGGGAGGTAGGTGAGGTCTGTTTTTATTTAGCTTACCGTATTCCGGTAAAAATGCATAATGCAATGAAAGATATAAACAGTGTTTAAAATGAAGTCTGAAATACTTTTTTTCTTTTCATAAATAAATCCTAAGTTCATTGGAATGAGTCCACAGAACTGTAAGGTGCATTAATATCATAAGTTCATCAGACAGAGACCAATGAACTCTACGGTATGGCAACATCCTGAGTTCATCAGAATGAGTCCACTGAACTGTAAGGTGCACTAACATCCTGAGTTCATCAGAATGAGTCTACTGAACTCTAAGGTGCAGCAACATCCTGAGTTCATCAGAATGCATTCACTGAACTCTAAGGTGGGGCAACATCCTGAGTTCATCAGAATGAGTCCACAGAACTGTAAGGTACACTAACATCCTGAGTTCATCAGAATGAGTCCACTGAACTCTAAGGTGAGGCAACATCCTGAGTTCATCAGAATGAGTCCACAGAACTGTAAGGTGCAATAACATCCTGAGTTCATCAGAATGAGTCCACTGAACTCTAAGGTGAGGCAACATCCTGAGTTCATCAGAATGAGTCCACAGAACTGTAAGGTACACTAACATCCTGAGTTCAACAGAATGAGTTCACTGAACTCTAAGGTGCGGCAACATCCTGAGTTCATCAGAATGAGTCCACTGAACTGTAAGGTGCACTAACATCCTGAGTTCAACAGAATGAGTCTACTGAACCTGAACTCTAAGGTGCGGCAACATCCTGAGTTCACCAGAATGAGTCCACAGAATTGTAAGGTGCACTAACATCCTGAGTTCATCAGATTGAGTCCACAGAACTCTAAGGCGACTAAGGTGCGGCAACATCCTTAGTTCATCAGAATGAATCCACTAAACTCTAAGGTGCGGCAACATCCCGAGTTCATCAGAACAAGTCCACTGAATTGTAAGGTGCACTAACATCCTGAGTTCAACAGAATGAGTCTACTGAACTCTAAGGTGTGGCAACATCCCGAGTTCATCAGAATGAATCCACTAAACTCTAAGGTACAGCAACATCCTGAGTTCATCAGAATGAGTCCACAGAACTGTAAGGTGCACTAACATCCTGAGTTCATCAGAATGAGTCTACTGAACTCTAAGGTGCGGCAACATCCTGAGTTTATCAGAACGAGTCCACTGTACTCTAAGGTGTGCCAACATACTGCACAATACTGTAATGAAAATGTTGAGTCAACAAAACAGACCTCCTGGGCCTTATACACCCATAAATCACTCAATTGTGTGTGTGTTGGGGGGGGGGGGGGGGGGGGGGGGGGCTCAACAAGTGGGTTTTGATTAATCACACTACAGTACCTTCAATTTCAATTTTCCTATTTCAATATCTACATATTCATTCAAGTATTTCAAGATAATGAAGATTATATCTAATATTATGACTGCTATTTTTATCTACAGGAAACTTGTAAGGACGTCAAATAACTTAGTACAAAATAAATACAATTGATCAGAGAATGGTGATCTCCCTTATACCAGTAATATTCTATATCTTTTTTTTATTTAGAATTGAATGTTTTAACATGAAAACTAAATATGGTCATACTGTCATTTGAAACAAGCTAATAATTGTTTTTTATTTCCTCAAAATTTGGTAATAGATGAATCTCGTTTCTTGCATTTAATTGAATGTTTATTTCACTTTATGAATAAGGTCATGTTTGAGACTTGAGGGTATCATGACTGATACAAGTTAATAAAATTGAAACACAAAATCTGATAACATCAATGTGATTCAACAAGGTGTAGATTTACTATCCCAGGGCTACACAGTACACACCTAACATAGGAAGTTATAACCTCATTAAAGTCATGATCTGATACACAAATACCATAGAAATGTGTATTACATAGTTTTTTTTTAATCTGATACACAAATACCATAGAAACGTGTATTAAATAGTCTTTTATGTACTAGTACATCTTTAGGTAATATTTCAGCTGCTGTTACAGATTTCTCGATTAAGCTGGGGACAGTCTAAATAAAATCATATCATTGACACAATCAAGTCTTTATCACTGTACCAAAAGACTTCTCTGGGAAAGTTTGATGTTTCATGCATTTATTGTAATATACAATTTTTATTAAATTTGATAACTTTTGTCCAGTTAAAGCTATTAAAGATTTTTGCAATTATAAACCTCTTGCTGAAAGGAAATTTAGGAATTTTGGGAAATTTAAGTAAAAATAGAATATTAATAATAGTTTATTCCCATTGCTCTCTTGCATAAATCTACATAATTAATTGATACCCAAATATACCCTTTCACCACAAAAAGTAATTGAAAAGTTCCTGTGAACCCTTCCAAACAAAAATCTTTTTTCAAGATGTATTTAACATACATAACAGATTCTTCATTCCACTCTGGGCAGCCATTAGGATCCTTCACAACACATGTTCTGTATTTCCTGCTGCCAACACCAAATATCACAGAAAATTTATGTCGACCTGAAAAGACAATTCATTGAATAACTCTGATGCTACTGTCGATTAACCAAATATTGAAAATTTTAGCTGGCCTACATGTAGAATAAAGAGTGAATTGAAAATCATATGGTTTTCACCAAATATCACAAAAAAAATTTCAATGCACTAAATATATAAAACCAAAATTCATTGTCAGTCTGATCAATGATTGATTGACTGGCATTTAATGTCAAATATCTCCTATTTCTATGCTTGTTCATCTATCTAGAAATTGTCAACTACCAAGTTTCGGTTCATTTGGCCAAGCGGTTTCAGAGGAGAAGATTAAAATGTGAAAAGTTAATGGACGACAGCCACTAAGTCACTTGAAGTGATGGCAAAAGTTCACTTTGCCTTTGGCAAGGTGAGGTAAAAAATCACTTGTTGATATTATTTCTAGTTTTATAAGAAATGATTTGTAAGTGATCACGAAAGTCAATCTTTCTGAATCAATCAGTGGCGGTGTTATTCATATCATATTCATATATTTTTCATGAAATTGATGCCAAAAGGCTTAACTTGTGCCTAAAAAATTCAAAATGAATATAACTAGTATTACTGTGAGCACAGCTCACTAAGATATACCCCCCGCTCCCCACATCTGTCCAACCTATTTCCATAACCAAAACATTACTGATTGTTCCGACCAAAAATGAAAGGGACCCTCCTCTCTTCACTGGTAAGCTGCTGATAAAATTTCAAAACATTCTGAGAAACACTACTCAAGTTATCATACGACATAGGGTAAAAATCCTATTTTCCGTCATATCAAGTCCAATAACTCTGGAACGGCAAAAGTGAAAATCGTCAAAAATGAAAGGGATCCTCCTCTCTTCACCAGTAAGCTGCTGATAAAATTTCAGAACATTCTGAGAAAAGCTACTCAAGTTATCGTACGACATAGGATTTGTCTACAGACGGACGGACAGATGGACAGACATGGTGAAACCAGTATACCCCCCTACAACTTCGTTGCAGGGGGTATACAAAGTATACAGGCTTCCTGATGGCTCAAGGGAAATAGAACAAATGCAGGAAATAACAACCCTTATCCCCTGTGAAGCTCCAATATAACATATTCAAGACTAAGTTCACAGGCTACAGTAATATATCTGTTAACAATAACCTATTTCTATATAATTTATGATGCTGCTGAAATTTGCAAAAACAAAGACAGTTTACAAACTAAGAATTGAAAGTGTAGATCGATGTTAATTAAGTAGGATTAATGGAGCTGACACTCCTTGATTATCATTCTACTTCAGGTTAGCAATGCTAGCCTAAGTCAGGTTTACCTTCATTTTATAACATCTCCTTAGCATGAGCATTGGTTAATTCTACTATCAAAGTCAAATGAGTTAAAATGATATCATTATGGTGTATGTGAGATTTCTCATTTTTCATTTCTGAGACAAAATGATTTCAGATACATGTACCATCATCATCCTATTACAAATAATTTTTACTACATTTCAACCATCATTTAACCGATTTTCCACGATTTTTCTATTGGAGTTTTGAACAGGGCAAAGATGACTTGTGAAAGTGATGCTCCTTGTAAATACATGTTAGTGCTGTTCTGATTTTTTAACCTGATATCAGATTCTGGGTTTACTCAATGCTATAAACATTCTTTTTGAAAATAAACACACAGATATCAAATTTAAAGTGCGAGACTTAGACATGTTTCTGCAATAACCTTCATCGGGTATGCTTAAAGCCAAAATATTTGAAAGCAAAATAATTTAAAAGTCTTTGAGAGCAAGAAATTCAAAGGGCCTAAACAGGATAGGCCAAAATCGGCTACGGTCACCTGTGTCTGAGCAAGGGAGGAGAAAATAGTTTAATAATAATTTCAGGATTTTGGAACTGTAAATTTTGATAAAAAATATATCTAATGAACTGTGTCAACGTTGAAGCACAGGCTACTGGGCAGATGATTTTCACAGGGACTAATAGTCCAGCAGTAGAGATAAAACATTATCTAAATAATAACAAAATGTAGTTTTAAAGATTTTTAAATAGAACCATAAATAGAGAATAATTTTGTATCTGTGGGCTAAATACAATCTTATTAATAAATGACACACATTTGAGAAGATAATTTGTACAGCTAGATGTAACATTTGGAAATAGTTTGTCTGACTAAAGCTAGTTCAGTACAGGTTGTTGTCTGACTAAAGCTAGCTCAGTACATGTTTCTACAACACTGGCCTGTAATATTATTCTTAGTTAAAACACTTCAAACAAAGAGAGGTGAAACTGAAGAGATTATTATACACACAGAACCTTCATCATGTCAGATTTGTTTTATTCAAGAAAAAAACATCTAATGTGTCCAGTAAAGAAGAAAGATAACAAAACGATTTGACACATCCACAGAAATTTGTTATGAAGACCTCACTAACATTGGCCAATTATTGTCTTTCCCAAGCTATAACTTAAATATCCTTCCATTTTAATTACAGGATAAAGAGAACACAGGAAATATTCAATGAATCAAATGTTTGCAATTTAAAGGAAAGAATTTGTGCTATGTACAATATGCAAATTAATAAAAAAAAAAATTATGAAAGAAAAATGAAAATCTCAAACAGATTTGACAACAACACATGATATTCAGTATAAATAAACCAGAAAGCTACAAATATGTTTCAATTAATTTTGAATCTTTTTCTCTTTAGCCATTACATGATTAACATATGGGTGATTTTCAAAAAAATGAAAACTTTTCATTTTCAGAGAATAATTTGAATATTAAATGATATGAAAGAAAGGTAAATATCTTAAAACAAGCACAATGGTAACAGTTATCTTCATGCAAAGTGTCATGGAGATTGCTCTTTCGGTTAAAAAGTTATCCTCTAAAAACTGGTCAAATTTGTCAGGAGTGTGACGTTTTAGCGTGACAAACTTTAAATTGCCTTAACTTACCTCGATGATAGAAAAAATAAAATAAAAAATATATCAAAGAAAGATGGTATAGTCCGTTTGGCCAGCCTAAAACAGGACTAAAAAATTAATTAAAAATCAACAGTTCAACTTATTGATTTGTTTTCTTCACACATTTACTTGTATATCATCTACCTACTGGGACAAATAATTTCAGAATTTTGACACTATTTTCCAAAAAGTTGCCCATTAGGTCTCTATGTTAAATATTTGTACCAAATGTGGATATGTGCAGAGGGAGTTAGTATGCTTGTTGTAACCAACTTCCAGTGTAAACTATAACAACAACACCTGTGGTTTTATTTATATTTCACTGTCATGTGATTACCTTATTTGAATATGTTGCCAGAACCCAAGCATGCATGAGATGTTCATTTCACTTTCAAGTGACAATAGGTTATTCTATAAACAAACCCAAAGATTTTCACCCAAAGTCTAACTTTTTACATTTTATTGGAAATTATTTTAGAAATTTAAAAGTAAAAAGTATAAATGCAAGCCTTTGAATTTTAAATCTTTTTCTTTAAATTCTAAATAAAATCACTTTTGTTTTGGTGTTTTCTAAAGCCTAGTATGTGAACTCAAAGAACATGGTTATAAAGTAAGCCTATGTGTATTGACAAGATATACCATGTAAATAGCCCATGCTTTGCATGCTTTGTGTATACTTTTAGAAAATGAAAACAAGTTTTATGTATGTTATTTAAGCATAATAAAAAAAAAACAAGTAATTAATATATATTTTTTTTAAATATAATAGAAAAAATATAAAAAAAAGTAGAAAAAAACAACATTTTTTTTGTCTTTTCATAAATTAATATTTACAAATTAAAAATTATCTGCCCTTATTTAGAACTCTACCAATACTTATATAGAAAGGATAGTCATGCCTCTCAAAACTTCAGATGAAAAACAGGATTTAATACTAAAAGTGTTTGATTATTTTGAAGCCGAATTAAAATTGTCACTTGGTGAAAATGAAATGAACATCTCATGCATGCTTGGGTTCTGGTGACATATTCAAATTAGGTAATCACATGACAGTGAAATGTAAATAAAATCACATGTGTTGTTGTTATAGTTTACACTGGAAGTTGGTTACAACAAGCATACTAACTCCCTCTGCACATATCCACATTTGGTACAAATATTTAACATAGAGACCTAATGGGCAACTTTTTGGAAAATAGTGTCAAAATTCTGAAATTATTTGTCCCAGTAGGTAGATGATATACAAGTAAATGTGTGAAGAAAAAAAATCAATAAGTTGAACTGTTTATTTTTAATTAACTTTTTAGTCCTGTTTTAGGCTGGTCAAACGGACTTTATTCTATAATTTCATACCATTTTACTTCAAATATCTAGATGTTTTGTGACCCTATGATTTTGCAACAAAAAATTATTCTATTTTTTAAATTAGTGTACATATGCGAATAAATTTAACTTGGAAAATTGTACAAATGTTAAATTAAACCTTAATAGTTTTTCATTGTTGAGATTAATTAGTTCAGAAAAGTCAAAATATGTTGTAAAAAGACATTAGTTATAATAATTTAGTAGTATTAGACTGGATGAATATGATAGTTGTAAAATTGGGCTTGCATAAGGAGAGACACAAAAAATGTCAGGAGTGTGACATTTTATCTTAATTGTATAGTACTATGTTGTATGCTTTAATAGTTCACAATTTTCTTTATTTTCCAAAAGCTCCAGACCCAATCAAAGAAAAAAGTTGGAAATAGCTCTGATATATGACATAGCATAGCTAGGAAATCAAAATAACTAATGTCAGGAGTGTGACACTTTTAATAGGCATATCTTTTAAATAAAAAAAATAATAAACCATGCTTCTACAAACTTCCACAATGTTTTCAATTTAATTACATATAAACAATAAGTAATAATTATAGTATTTTTGTATATTGCATGACACCTTTCTCATAATAAGTGATGATAAAGGGTTATATTATCTTAAAACATGTCAAAATATGGATTTTTTCCAAATGAAAAATTGATGTATGTTGCTTTAGATAAACAGAATACTTACTTTAATATATCTTGCCTTTCATAAAACATTTTCATTCTTTTGATATAGCATTTTTGAAAATTTATCAATAATTTTTCATTCAACAGTAATATGTCACACTCCTGACATAAAAAAACATTAAATGTCGATTGCAATTGCAGTAGGAAGTTTTTTTGCAGAGTAAATTATTGAGAAACATGGGGAAACTAATTTGAAAACCACTAAAAAGTAATTTTATACTAAGAAAAGATGATCTATTACTAGTTTTAATAAATTTCAAATCCATTTTAACCATTTTTGATAAGATAAATTCCTAAAGGGCAAATAATTAGCACACTCATCATTAGAAAAAGCAAAAAACATAATTTTGAATCTTCTTTTAATATTTACTGTTAACTGTAAGAAATATAAGCTTTTGAAGAAATAAAACTTTTAGTTTGGAAAGAATAAGTTGGTTATATTATTTTCGAGAGGGAGTCAGGAGTGTGACAATTTTATTTAAGAAATAGATTATTTTGTAAGCATATAGCCTCTATAAAACTGCTTGTAATTGTCTCGGGGAATTATTTAATTCTCAATAAGCACTATACTCTTGAAAAGATGTATAAATGGTTGAAAATTGAGTTGTCATTTTTTATAATTATGATAGTATTACTTAGAATATGATAACATATGATTGAAATAACATCATAACAATGCAAAAATGAAATATATTCAAGGGAAACCTTTTTTCAGTCAAAATATATTATGTACTACTACTTAAAAAAGTTATTGTGACCAACAATGATTGCATTTAGCTTGATATTAGGTGTATTTATCTTTTAGAAAAATGTGTCAGGAGTGTGACAAAACATTAAAAAAAATGGACAGTATTTTCATTTGGTTACCTCTAGTTTATACCACCAATGATCAACTTAACTTAACTTTTGTTATATTTATTAGGCATATATAAATAATTGATTTACAACTATTAAGCCTCATTAGATCATATTTTTTATGCTTGTATGAAAACTTTAATTACCAGATTTTTTAAAATATACAGTAAAAATAGTGTTTCTTTGATATACTGAAACTGTTTTCTCATGATATATACAAAGTTTGGTACCAAAATGTGTCTATTTCATATCATTATCAAATGGAAATACATTTAGGTCTCTTACCATACCCAAAAGAAAATGATACCTCTGAGGAAGTAAGTCTGTATTTGTTATCATTTTAACACTTTGTTGCTAATAAAAGTTGAAAAAAAATTTTTGTCTCCATATTTTGCACTGAGCAACTGAATTTGAAAAATATATCATATTGACATTATTTTACGACCAAAATTATGTCAATTTGTCCAATTTGAAATTTCACCCTCTATGTCACACAAAGTCTTCATTTTTTTGAAAATCACCCATATGTGCCATTCAAAGCATTTGTGGAAAGTAAACAATTAGTTTGTTTATTACCACAAACAAAACATTTAACATAAGAAAAAAAAACTTATGCTCAGAATCTGTATAAAAATAAACAATCATGGTCCTGTAATCTTGTATATTTTTTATGTTTATGGATTGAAAGTCTTATTTCTGTGTTTAAATGAATTTTTTTCTTGGACTATAGTAAACCGACCACGTTTCAGAACAAAAATGTGGATGCTTGATTGATGGATTATTGATTAATGTCCAGCGAACAGTATTTCAGCTATATTTAGGATAAGAACAAGTTCAATAATATATAGAACTTATATAGAAATGAGAAAAGGGATGGCTCAACCGGTTAAACGACTTTAGACTCACTGAAAAAGTAGGGATGAAAAATTTGGTCTTTTTTAGGGGCTGCAATGCACCTATTCTTTTTTGAAATATATAAAAAAGGTCTTTAGCATGCAGGTAGCATGGCACGCTCCTAACATGTTTCCCATTATGGTCTCCGTTCAGGCTTTCCGTATTAAAACTCAACAACACCTCCCCATGGAGAACCGTGGGAACCTTCACCAGTGGATGCAATGGAATTACAGTACGTAATATACCAGACACATGAAATATGTATTAACAAATATAACAATTCATTTCCTCATTGATTCAATGATGACAGAAACAAATGGAAGATCATATTCATTGTTCCCTGCTATTTTAAGTAAACGTACATACTCTAGTTCTGGAACAATAAAAGGAATATTAAACAAACTTGAACTTGGTGAGTGTATTATGGTCTCTGACCAGCAGAAACATAGTAATTTGTAATTTTTGACAAATCAACATGCATAACTCCAGAACAGTAAATGTGGTAAAGTACAAAATTGAACTTAGCCATTCTCTAATGGTCCTTGACTATGTGTCACTGTTTTCTGAAACTAAACTTTTAATAACACATACCTGCTTTCTTTCCTTGAAGATCTTTTCCAGACACCACTGAAAAATACATTGCAAATTATTGCTTACTGCTTATTTGACAGAAGGATTTCAGCTCTATAAGGTGACTGTATAATTAATTCATCTTACACAACCCAAATGCTCTCAATGATATTTCATGTCTCGCACAACATGCAAAATGTAGCTGGTTTCAAATATTTCAAAACTTGTGTAGACACAGATCTGTCTCTCACCTTCCAGTTTCAAATCGTTTGTGTGAAATGTTTTTCAGAAAATAAAGTAAATCAAAGTACCAAAGTCATACTAGACCATGAAAATCATGTCAAGGTCGGCTGACACATGCCTAGCTGAGATATTCCCTCCATGATCAAGTATGGTGAGCCTATGTTGTATGGTAAAAAAGAAACTGACCAGATCACAAAAACTTAACATATACTTAAACAGAAGTTAACATAGTCAGTAGACCAGAAAAGTTAAGTCAAGGTCAGTTGACACATGTCTGGCTGGCATATTCCCTCCATGATCAATGTGTGGATTAAGTCAAAATTTCATACATGTATACCGGCTAGATGTTATATAAAATAAGGTATAAATGTAATTCTCAAATTTCCTGAAAAACCAAATAAGTGGCGTAGTGGTGAGCGTGCTCATCTCAAGTGAGGTAAAAAATGTAGATCATGAGATTAGGCCCTGTATTTGCTGCTTCTTCGCTAAGCATGTATCAGTTTCTGTAAAATATTTTTCAGAAACTACACTAAGTGAATGTACCATGAACCTTAAATTAAGTACATGTAATTATATTGGGTGTTGGACCCTTTTGGCTCCTTTTGACTCATCTATCTTGCCTGCACCCTGCAAATTGTTGGTGTGAAATGTCTTTCAAAAAAACATTAAATCAATGTACTGTGAACCTTAGATTAAGTAATTATATTGGGAGTTGAACCCTTTTGGTTCCCTTTGACTCATCAATCTAGTAAACCATAAGAGCTAGGTCAAATTTGATTAAGATGCAAAGCCAAAGGTAGGAAATTCCATAAGGAATCAAAATCGTACTTGAAATAAAAATTACAATATTGGGGTTTAGTCCCTTTTTGCCTCTTCGTATCTGGGAAATATGTTCGAATGCTCCTCCAAATTGTTTTTAAAAATTAGATGTAAAATCCTGCATTCTGAGTGCTTTCTGGGTAGTAAACATTGCCTAAAAAAAACGGCAGTTTTTTTTTTCTGGGAAAAGATTAATGTCTTGAAAAAAAATGGGAACATTTATTTTAAGACTATTAAGGGTTACAATGCTGGGGGGTAATTCTGCGTAGAATTGGACGGTACACGGAATTACCCTCAATGACTGTAACTTTATTGGGCAAGGCCCACCATATTATTTGTAAATTCTCATCACCACCGACCAACCTTTTTTTTATTTTCAGAATTTTCTCCAACCTATTTAATTTTATGTGAACTAACTGACCATTTTCATACTATTTTATTTTCATGTGTACAACTATAAATTGAAAAAAAATTCCACACAACCTTTTTGAACCCCTTCCATAAATTGTCACATTGTCGGATTCCGTATATTATTCTATTATTTATGAAGCATGATGTAACTTGTGAAAAGTTTGTGATCTAAAGAGCTTAAGTGATTGGTCACAAAGATGCTTTAATGAACGAGTAATTACATGCTATTTCAAGCGTAATTTTGAAAGCTCTTATAAACGATGAAGTAATGATTTTACTAGTAGTCTGACAGGCAACAATAAAACGGGAATCGTTAGTCCGACGGTCTCTTTGCTAGCCACGGACTAGCGGACAATAGTTAATTTCGAACCCCGATCTAAAGACGCATTACAGCAATAAACACTTAAACCATAATATTACCACAAAATTTGTATGGTCATATCAAAAATTGAAAAATTTGTTGATTATTAATGAAGCATTACATAATAAATTACCAATAACTGTGATTTCATCTGGTTCTGTTGCCATGGCACTACTGGTATCCTTCTCTATCACTGCATCATTACTTGTCTAAAAATAAAAAAATAAAATAGATGCTGGCAAGTGGCAATTACTTTTTCACATTGTACATGTAGTTTTTAATTATAGATTCAGTACATTTGTATGTAGAATTAAATGACATTCAACTCTTGTAATAGATCATTTACACATTTCAGACTTGATTCTAAAATTATACATTTCTAAACATTTTTAGAAGTTGTTTCCCTTTAATGCATGCAAAAGGTTCAATGAATATGACATATATATATTTTTGTTCTTATACTGTACACAATTTGTATGTTGTAACAACTTGTGAATTTTCTTTTTGTTATAAAACTATCCATCAAGGTTCAACAAGATGAACTGTGAGCTAATGCTCACTTATGATACCCCCGTTCTTCGGCAAACAGGAAATAGGAATCTGATGGGTCCAAAAATGCTTCCAACGATCTGGGGTACCTATATGAAGCTTGTGACCAAATATCAGATTTCTGCCATCAATAGTTGCTGAGAAAAATGCGACTAAAAATGGGCATATACAAAATGTATGTTAAATGTGTATAAAAATCAACAAAGTCGGCAAACAGGAAGTAGGAATCTGATGGGTCCAAAAATGCTTCCCACGATATGGGGTACCTATATGAAGCTTGTGACCAAATATCAGATCTCTGCCATCAATAGTTGCTGAGAAAAATGTGACGAAAAATGTGCATATATGTTCAATGTGTATAAAAACCAACTAAGTCGGCAAACAGGAAGTAGGAATCTGACGGGTCCAAAACGCTTCCCACAATATGGCTTACCTATATATGAAGCTTGTGACCAAATATCAGATTCCTGTCATCAATAGCTGCTTAGATAAATGTGATGAAAAATGTGCATATTATATACATATACAAATGTATGTTAAATGTGTATAAAAATCAACAAAATCGGCAAACAGGAAGTAGGAATCTGATGGGTCCAAAAACACTTCCAACGATATGGAGTACCTATATGAAGCTTGTGACCAAATATCAGATTTCTGCCATCAATAGTTGCTGAGAAAAATGTGCATGTATGTTCAATGTGTATAAAAACCAACTAATTCGTCAAACAGGAATTAGGAATCTGACGGGTCCAAAAACGCTACCCACAATATGGTATACCTATATGACGCTTGTGACCAAATATCAGATATCTGCCATCAACAGTTACTGAGAAAAATGTGACGAAAAATATCTTGGACGGACGGAAGGACGGACAGAGGTAAAACAGTAATTCATATGAAAAATGTAAAATTTTAGAATCTGTGAAATTGAGAATGTGCAAAAGGTCTATTAATGATGGTAAACTATAACTTATCTATTAATGATGGTAAACTATAACTTATCTATTAATGATGGTAAACCATAACTTATCTATTAATGATGGTAAACTATAACTTATCTATTAATGATGGTAAACTATAACTTATCTATTAATGATGGTAGACTATAACTTATCTATTAATGATGGTAAACTATAACTTATCTATTAATAATGGTAAACTATAACTTATCTATTAATGATGGTAAACTATAACTTATCTATTAATGATGGTAAACTATAACTTATCTATTAATGATGGTAAACTATAACTTATCTATTAATAATGGTAAACTATAACTTATCTATTAAATTAATGATGGTAAACTACAACTTATCTATTAATGATGGTAAACTATAACTTATCTATTAATGATGTTAAACTATAACTTATCTATTAGTAATGGTAAACTATAACTTATCTATTAAATTAATGATGGTAGACTATAACTTATCTATTAATGATGGTAAACTATAACTTATCTATTAATGATGGTAAACTATAACTTATCTATTAATGATGGTAAACTATAACTTATCTATTAATGATGGTAAACTATAACTTATCTATTAATAATGGTAAACTATAACTTATCTATTAATGATGGTAAACTATAACTTATCTATTAATAATGGTAAACTATAACTTATCTATTAATAATGGTAAACTATAACTTATCTATTAAATTAATGATGGTAGACTATAACTTATCTATTAATGATGGTAAACTATAACTTATCTATTAATGATGGTAAACTATAACTTATCTATTAATGATGGTAAACTATAACTTATCTATTAATAATGGTAAACTATAACTTATCTATTAATAATGGTAAACTATAACTTATCTATTAATAATGGTAAACTATAACTTATCTATTAAATTAATGATGGTAGACTATAACTTATCTATTAATGATGGTAAACTATAACTTATCTATTAATAATGGTAAACTATAACTTATCTATTAATAATGGTAAACTATAACTTATCTATTAAATTAATGATGGTAGACTATAACTTATCTATTAATGATGGTAAACTATAACTTATCTATTAATGATGGTAAACTATAACTTATCTATTAATGATGGTAAACTATAACTTATCTATTAATAATGGTAAACTATAACTTATCTATTAATGATGGTAGATTATAACTTATCTATTAATGATGGTAGACTATAACTTATCTATTAATAATGGTAAACTATAACTTATCTATTAATAATGGTAAACTATAACTTATCTATTAAATTAATGATGGTAGACTATAACTTATCTATTAATGATGGTAAACTTTAACTTATCTATTAATGATGGTAAACTATAACTTATCTATTAATGATGGTAAACTATAACTTATCTATTAATGATGGTAAACTATAACTTATCTATTAATGATGGTAAACTACAACTTATCTATTAATGATGGTAAACTATAACTTATCTATTAATGATGGTAAACTATAACTTATCTATTAATGATGGTAAACTATAACTTATCTATTAATGATGGTAAACTATAACTTATCTATTAATGATGGTAAACTATAACTTATCTATTAATGATGGTAAACTATAACTTATCTATTAATGATGGTAAACTATAACTTATCTATTAATAATGGTAAACTATAACTTATCTATTAATGATGGTAAACTATAACTTATCTATTAATGATGATAAACTATAACTTATCTATTAATGATGGTAGACTATAACTTATCTATTAATGATGGTAAACTATAACTTATCTATTAATGATGGTAGACTATAACTTATCTATTAATGATGGTAAACTATAACTTATCTATTAATGATGGTAAACTATAACTTATCTATTAATGATGGTAGACTATAACTTATCTATTAATGATGGTAAACTATAACTTATCTATTAATGATGGTAGACTATAACTTATCTATTAATGATGGTAAACTATAACTTATCTATTAGTGATGGTAAACTATAACTTATCTATTAATGATGGTAAACTATAACTTATCTATTAATGATGGTAGACTATAACTTATCTATTAATGATGGTAAACTATAACTTATCTATTAATGATGGTAGACTATAACTTATCTATTAATGATGGTAAACTATAACTTATCTATTAATGATGGTAGACTATAACTTATCTATTAATGATGGTAAACTATAACTTATCTATTAATGATGGTAAACTATAACTTATCTATTAATGATGATAAACTATAACTTATCTATTAATGATGGTAGACTATAACTTATCTATTAATGATGGTAAACTATAACTTATCTATTAATGATGGTAGACTATAACTTATCTATTAATGATGGTAAACTATAACTTATCTATTAGTGATGGTAGACTATAACTTATCTATTAATGATGGTTAACTATAACTTATCTATTAATGATGGTAAACTATAACTTATCTATTAATGATGGTAAACTATAACTTATCTATTAATGATGGTAAACTATAACTTATCTATTAATGATGGTAAACTATAACTTATCTATTAATAATGGTAAACTATAACTTATCTATTAATGATGGTAAACTATAACTTATCTATTAATGATGGTAGACTATAACTTATCTATTAATGATGGTAAACTATAACTTATCTATTAATGATGGTAGACTATAACTTATCTATTAATGATGGTAGACTATAACTTATCTATTAATGATGGTAGACTATAACTTATCTATTAATGATGGTAAACTATAACTTATCTATTAATGATGGTAAACTATAACTTATCTATTAATGATGGTAAACTATAACTTATCTATTAATGATGGTAGACTATAACTTATCTATTAATGATGGTAAACTATAACTTATCTATTAATGATGGTAAACTATAACTTATCTATTAATGATGGTAAACTATAACTTATCTATTAATGATGGTAAACTATAACTTATCTATTAATGATGGTAAACTATAACTTATCTATTAATGATGGTAAACTATAACTTATCTATTAATGATGGTAAACTATAACTTATCTATTAATGATGGTAAACTATAACTTATCTATTAATGATGGTAAACTATAACTTATCTATTAATGATGGTAAACTATAACTTATCTATTAATGATGGTAAACTATAACTTATCTATTAATGATGGTAAACTATAACTTATCTATTAATGATGGTAAACTATAACTTATCTATTAATGATGGTAACCTATAACTTATCTATTAATGATGGTAAACTATAACTTATCAAAGCCAACACTTCTTACATATACATGTACATCATGTATGTTTACTTGAAAATGTTAGAACAATGCTTTTAAAGTATTATTTTAGATGTGTTAATATGTACATGTACCTTGTAAATATGACTATGTGTATAAACTTCCATGAACTGTTAATTCAGCTAATCTGAAAAGTTCTGGTAACATACCATCTAATAAATATAAATATCACCTTGATAAACTTTCATAAACAGTAAAATGAGCTGATCTGGAGGTGCTGGTGGTTCACATTTATATAACTTTCACAAAATTGTTAAATTAATAAATCTGATAAAACTTCCTTTTTGAAATGAACTTTTCATTCTTACAGGAAGAATATATATATATATACAATGTATACAAAAATGTACCTGTATTATCAAATTTACAGACCTACTTTTTTCTTAAAAAGTAAATTGTACACTACATGTAATTTGATTTGTTACTTCCTTGTATATACATTTTATATTTAATTTAAAGAAAGACTTCCTGAATAGTAGCTGTTAGTGATTCACCATTATCTGATTAAAACCCAAATGTGACAACTTTTAATTAACATTTCTATTAATATCTATTTATACAGGGAATGGAATGCCAAACTAGAGGCTCACACAGTTATAAATTACCACTATCTATTACTGATCATTTAGAAATTTATCTAGATTTGCATTGTTCAATGAGGTTTGTTGTTTCTAAGGAGATATTTTGACATTTTCTAATTGGGTTCTTTTAATAAATGACTAAAATGTATTTCTGATCAACATAGAAAAAAATATACATGACATTTACAAGGAACATTACAGTTTTTAACCAAATATTTTGAATACAATCCTACAGTACAGACAGAGACATACCATGATAAATCACTGTGATAGAGTATCACTCATCTTGGTGATTTTGGATACATCTTTTGTTCTAGTAAATTTATCTTCAAAAATTCTTTTACATTTAGAGTGTTACTTACTACCATCTAATTATAAAAGGCATATCAAAATAAGTAAATATATTAAACAGAACAAAAAATATATCAGTATCACTAAGATGAGTGATATGTCTATCACAGTGATTTATCATGCCATTTCTCTGACTGTACAGTGTGCTAAACATTGTCTAGCTGTGACCGTTGTTAATTCCCAATCCATATAAAAAGCTAGAGGCTCACATGACCTTATATCGCTTACCAATTTATTATTCACTGTGTGTTCAATCAGGTTTCTGTTTTCTTAGAATATATGTTTTAGTATTTCTCCATAAGCAAATAAAGGAATATGAGAGTGAAGTAGGATATGGACCTCAGCATATCAACAAAGGACACAGTATTTGGCTTGACATACATACATGTAGTAAATTGTTGCAATGTTGGACACAATAACATGCTGGACCCACTGTATTTTGGACAATTGTTTTATTTTACTATTTCAAGTGTATATACAATGTACATGTATATGCTTTCCAAATATATGAAATTGCAGAAATATGACAACAGTCGTGATCGCATGGCAGTTGGATTTATAACTACCTGTGCAATCAGTGCCTATCACCACTAATGTTTTGAGTTAGAATCCTTCAAATGGCGAGTTGTACTCGATACAACATTATGTGATAAAGTGACTTGCAGCAGGTGTGTGGTTTTCTCCGTGTACTGCACCATTATAACTGACCATAACCCTAACCAACAAATAGAACTGACCATAACCCTAACCAACAAATAGAACTGACCATAACCCTAACCAACAAATAGAACTGACCATAACCCTAACCAACAAATAGAACTGACCATAACCCTAACCAACAAATAGAACTGACCATAACCCTAACCAACAGACAGAACTGACCATAACCCTAACCAACAAATAGAACTGACCATAACCCTAACCAACAAATAGAACTGACCATAACCCTAACCAACAAATAGAACTGACCATAACCCTAACCAACAAATAGAACTGACCATAACCCTAACCAACAAATAGAACTGACCATAACCCTAACCAACAAATAGAACTGACCATAACCCTAACCAACAAATAGAACTGACCATAACCCTAACCAACAAACAGAACTGACCATAACCCTAACCAACAAATAGAACTGACCATAACCCTAACCAACAAATAGAACTGACCATAACCCTAACCAACAAATAGAACTGACCATAACCCTAACCAACAAATAATGACCACGTAATATCAAATCTTTGTAGACACTACATGTAGATACAGTCATTCATTCAAATTGTCAAGGGAGAATATATATATATATTACATGGATCATTTATTAAGTGATCGAGTATAGTACATGAATTTAGACTTTCAATACAAAAGGGGAAGGACTAGGCATAATAAATATGTACCCTACATTGCATTTTGGAAAAATGTTCATGTGACAGAGTGTGTAGTTATCATTTACTGATGGAATGATTAATCAACTTTTATATAAATCATTTGTTGCATCAATCTAGAATTATTATACCTCAGATACAATGACCCTACATGTCTCAATCAACAAAGAGAAGGTGGAATTCGGGACCTAGTACTCCTTCTTCGACATCAAAGAAAAAGAAATACAATTGTAAATTCCAGGACGAGTGGAAAAAATCACACCATTGGTTATACAGTCAAGTTCGTTGGGAAATGATCTGGCGTTTTGCACTCTGTGTAGTTCCAACTTCAGTGTTGCTTCAGGGGGACTGTATGATATTAAGAGACACTCAGAGACCAGTTTACACAAGAAAGCAATCACTGCTACTAACAGGTGACAGTGTTCTGAGAGCAGCAAAGAAAGCTGTTCTAACATACCAGAGTAACATAAGTTCATGTAACTAGACTGTCAAGCTATTAATAGAAGGGTCAACAATAAATTTGTATACAATGAATGTGTCTTTATATACCATTTTACATCATTGCTTTATTATCATTCAACTACAAGGTACAATTTTGTGCGTTTAAAGGCGACGCACAAAATCTCCCCCTTAGAAGAGTTGGTAGGGGGGAGATCTCCACCCTAGCAGTTCACAGAGGTTAACAGGTACATGTACATGTATGTGTAATACTGATAGAGACTATCGTTGTTTGCTCTCATGGTCATTTTGCAATCGGATTAAAATCACATCTTTCACTTGCTCCCCTTGACTGACAAGTCACGGCTTGGTAGAGTCTGTTCTGAAGAAATCTCATCACAGGTCATATGCGAGTGACCTCATATTATGAATATTGAATGATATGATAATTAGGGTTATGACATTTTTTGCTCAATTGGATTGCTTGTAGTAAACGTTTTAATAGTCTCCTTATCACCATTTTCCTAGGATGGTAACTATAGTGTGGGGTACCCGCATGCGACTCATAATGGGATTTCCTCAGATCTCAAACACCGCAACATAACAGTAAGGGCAGCAAGTGAGAGATGTAATTTTAATCAGAATGGGTTATTCTGATTCATATTTGTGGCCGTGGGCATTTTTTCACTAGCAAAATTTATAGCTGCATATGGACCATGGTGGACTGCATACATGCCAACCCTACTGATTTATGCGGTAGTCTACCAAATTTTTAAGTCTTCTACCGCCTACCGATTTTAGATGTTTTCCTGCCGATTTAAAAAAAAATTAAAAAAATGTAAAAAAAAATTATCGTGAAACTGTTTATCCTCTGTTAAGAAGAGCTTTTCCCCTAAAAGAAAAAAATCATACAAAATGCTGTTTTAATTGACCCATTTAATAGACAGACGGCATCACAAGAGTCATTGCTTGAATTACTGTCTGTTTTTCCTGGTCACATCGTACCGCTTGAGGTACAGAGAGGCTTTGTGCTCCGAGTTCTTTGATTATCAGGCACTTGACTCAGGTTCAGTACCTGCATATGAAATAGGGGATTGTGTGGATGCCTTCTGGGTAGCGATACAAACTAAAGGCTCAAACATCCTGCCACAGGGAAACAACTGTATCCAAATTTGTGCAAGCTCGTCATGCATGTCCTTCTAATACCTCACAGCAACAGTTTCTGTGAAACCCTCTTTAGTATTGTTGAAAAGATGACAACAGACATGAGAAGTCAGCTTGGTAGAGGTAAAGAGGGACACGCTAGTGATAGTGTTTACAAAGATGTTCATGGCGTCAGAAACACTCTTTGCAGACTTTTTAACAGCAAAATAAATGTGTTCAAGGGGACAAACTGTCATGAATGGAAACCAACTGGTGACCTCTTAGCAAGTTGTAAATCTACAACATATCAGGCTCCTAACTATTGAAACATGTCATGCTTATTGTATCTTGGAAATGACGTACATCTATTTTGATTAGATTACAGGAAGTAATCTTTTACTTCTTGTATTCCATACCTGTCACAGTCTGTGTTATTAAAACTCTGACAAATATATATATATATGTAAAATGCTAATTTCCATTTTTTCATGGTTTTATCATACTATATTTAAAGTTTTGACTACACAGATTGTATATCAAAAATGCAGAAGAATGTACCATTTTGTGTCCTTCTGAAAAAAAATTCTGGACCCCCCCCCCCCCCCATCCTAACCGCTTTTAGTCTCTCGAGTGTTGGCATGTATGGGACTGTAAAAGTGTACACATTTATTATTATAGTTTTATTGAACATGAGTGTTGTAGTAAAAAAAATGTTTTACATTTCCATATTTAATGTGTTTCGTACACATGTCTGGTTCATCAATCACCTGTTTCTTGACATTTTTTGATGGAATGACTGAAAATGTAAAAGTTTTTACCTGTAAAATTGCTATGTTTATTTTATTATGGAAATAAAAAAAGTGGAAACGAACTGTAAAATTATAAATGGGTATTAATTCTAAATGTAATTACCTTAAAAACTAAATATTTGTTTTAAAATCCTATAATCTGTCGTGTCTTTCCCTTTTCGTCACACTTGTCAATTTTACGTAATTTGGAGTAAAAAGAATTTTGATTGGATAATATGAAAAATTTAACCAATCATTCACCGCTTATTATAGCCATTTCGGTTAATAGGTTTGTGTATTGTTGTTTTGACGTCAGAGTTCACAAAGGTCATACATTCATTGGAGACGTAAATAAAGCACTTAATCTTTATTGTTGATTTAGATTTTTATGCAAATACTTTATAAAAAAATTATTTGAACGTTAGAATGGAAATATTTCATTTTTAGCTCAGCAAGTGCAACCACCTTCCGTCCGTCGTCCGCTATATAACTTTCCACGATAACTGGAGCACAGGCGCTAGTGGCATGGAATTGCCATCCCCTTTTTTAAATAACTGTTTACATATTTATTTTCAATAAAATTTCTTTATCATTTCATCTCATTTTCCTTATTTTAACTTGTTCGTGTCAATATTCATACAATCTTAAATATTATTTGTTGTGTTTAAATTATGCATACGTGCCAACCCTCGAGAGACTAAAAGCGGTAGGAAGGAGACGCAAAATGGTGCATTCTGCTGCATTTTGGATATAAAATCTGTCTAGTCAAAACTTTAAATAGAAGATTTGCTACTTCCTGGTAAAAACATTGCCAGGGATCTGGATGACTGAACATCCTTAGCTTCCCCTTATGTTTTGCGGTACCTACATGCTTTGTCACATCACAGTCGTATGAATTTTAGTCATAAATAGAGAAAAATAGTGAAAATTTAGATGTTGGGGTAATATAATATATATATATAAGAGACAGAAAATTTAGATGTTGGGGTAATATAATATATATATAAGAGTCTCTTATATATATATCATATTACCCCAACATCTAAATTTTCACTATAGACTCTTATATATATATATCATATTACCCCAACATCTAAATTTTCACTATAGACTCTTATATATATATTATATTACCCCAACATCTAAATTTTCACTATAGACTCTTATATATATATTATATTACCCCAACATCTAAATTTTCACTATAGACTCTTATATATATATATCATATTACCCCAACATCTAAACTTTCACTATAGACTCTTATATATATATCATATTACCCCAACATCTAAATTTTCACTATAGACTCTTATATATATATATATTATATTACCCCAACATTTAAATTTTCCTATTTTTCTCTATGACTAAAATTCATACGACTGTGGTCACATCACTATGACCTCCATGATTGATTGAAAAATCAGTCCTGCAGAATTCACAAAATGCAAATTTATTCCCTTTCGGGAATGTTTAATGAAATGAACCTCATCAGTCCATGCTGTCTTAAATACGTTGTCATAACGTAAACGAGCCTTCTTTTTTTTCTGGCGTTTCGGACATATTCATTCAGACATTGATCTGTTGATGTTTAGGAATCATAAGTTCAAAATGTAGTGCTTCAAAACTTTTATTTTAAATACTGTTTCTGATTGGTTTAATGATAAAGAATTGACAAATGGAAGTTTCCGGTACAAATTAAGAGAGAAACGATTACGGAAAGGGCCTAAATAATTTGGATTTGTACTCATTTATACGTCGTAGAAATCTACAAGAATAATCAACATATTGAACAATTCACGATAATTTTTTTTACATTTTTTTTAAATCGGTAGGAAAACATCTAAAATCGGTAGGCGGTAGAAAACTTAAAAATTCGGTAGACTACCGCATAAATCGGTAGGGTTGGCATGTATGAATTATGTACAAATAAAACCCACTCATAACAACATAATGAGTAAATAAACAATCAAAATATGGACAATTCCGACTGTTTTGGTGTAAAATTTGTTAAAATCTATCCAGTAATGACTTCACAATATTTTTTGAAAAAAATATGGTTTTGGTTGGTTATATAGAGATTTTTTTTACATGCGCCAATACTTTTAACAGCAACTTGCATGTGTCGACCCTATGCTTCAATATCAATTATTGTGACATAAATACGTATTTTTCCTTTGATGTTTTTATGCAATAAAACTTAAAAATAGTGAACTTTTACAAACCATGGTCTAACATGAAGATCTTGATGTTATTCCATGATTTTGACGTCATAGATCTGTTATTCCATGATTTTGACGTATTAGATCTGTTATTCCATGATTTTGACGTATTAGATCTGTTATTCCATGATTTTGACGTCATAAATCTGTCATTCATGTAATTTCTGTTACAAAATAAGTTTAAATAAGTTAATTCGTAAGATCCATGATATATATAATACCTGTTAATACTTAGTACATGTATAAGGAAAAAGAGGTGAAATAATAAAGAAATAAAGAAATGATCTTGAAAATAAATATGTAAACAGTTAGTTAAAAAAAAGGGGGGTGACAATTCCGTGCCACGAGCGCCTGCGAACTAGAGAAGACAAGAACAGGAAATGAAGATCAGAGAAATGGAGAAAATCAGAAGCCTAAAATGCATCTTTTAATGATTATTGTAGATGAATAATTTTTTTAAATACTAAGCGCACTATATCATTATAAGTAAACTAGTGTTAATGGCATAGTTTGAAATAAAATAAAAAACTAATTACAGGTTTAATCATATGGATGTGTAAATTCTAAATGAACTGAGAGCCCTGTCATAGGAAATGGGGAAGTGAATTATATCATCAGATTTTTTTTTTGTCTTCCAACAGAACACCAACGACTACTCCGAACAAACTGGCTGTTGCTCCATCGAGAGCTGCATCAAGTTGTCTTTTTCGAACAAGGAAATTGCGTCATTCTCCCAAGATGAGACGCTCGTGTATATCCGACATAAGAGCGAGTTTTCATGGTACATTTTTTTGCATACATCTGATTTTACCCATACTACAAGCCGACACCCATTTACACCACCGCTGAGAATTATGAAAAGGAGCTATGTCTATCCACCCCAGGATTCCGTATGGGTTTCCCAATTGGACAACATGTATGCCATATGTACATTGTTATGGTGCTAAAAAGTTTATTACAAAAATAAATTATAACTATAATAAGATGATTAAAATATAAACAATAATAGAACATAAATAGCAAAGCCACCCCCCCCCCCCCCCCCCCCCCCCCCCCCCCCAACAACTCAGAATGAATAAATAACAACGTTTTAAAAATATTAGATTTTTGTGATATGACGTGAAGAAAAACGGATGGACAAAAAAATATCAAATTTCATTGTACTACGTATACACTCAGCTTTGTTGGGGGAAATTTTTACGTCTTCTCAAATTCTTCATAAACCTATATTTGTCTGGCAGCTCCAGGTCCCACAGTCATTTTAAACATGTCTTCAAATCATACCATTTAATCCTATAATATTTATTATTATACAAAGAATGTAATTTTGTAACCTGGGGCAAATGTTATGAATGTGCAACATCGTGAAACAATAAGATCATTTGTATCCCAAGTTTTTTTTTATGGCGTGTGACGTTTAAAGAAAGATTACCGTACACACATGATTTATGACGTGGTCTTATATTCTTAACCGTCTGTTACCCATGCAACTCGAGTATTAAGATTTTCAGACATTTACCCACCGCCGGGGGCTAGCTTCACCGTAATATCTGTCAGAGCCCCTTTCCCCCCAAACAACTATGATAGTCAGCATGTACTTGAAAAAAATTTGCTGAAAGTGAAGATAAGCACCAACAACACGATCCCTATTTTATATACTTTTCCAGGATATGTATACAGTATTTTATTGAGTTTTTATTGTGAGAAACGCGTATGCCAAAATAAAAGTAAAAAAAAAAACGTTAATGTAAACTATTGGAGTCCTACATTTTAGGACCACCATATATAATGATATCATCTTTAGCAAACAAAAGTACCAACTCCATAAAACACGCTAAAAAGAATGTTAATATTTTGTCAGATTTAGTTTAAAAACGTTTACCTCTTCTGGTATTGGACAATTCCATAATTCACTTTTCATTCTTCTCTTCTTAAAAACACAAAGCCTCACACGACACCACATTTTCCCCGGACACTAAAAATAAACACGGACACAACTTGACAGATAATCTTGTACCAAATTATTCTAATAATGTCAACATGTCGACTTGATAATGTTTTATTTACATCAAAACACTAATGGTATATTTTTGTTACTATACGTATACTCTTTTGCAACTAATAAAAACAACTTTTAGAATGAAGAAAAAGAAAATAATAATTCTCAACTTATTTTACATACCGTTGATTGATTGATTTTAAATTGTTATTTAACCTCAAGTGACGAGCATATCAGCTACCTTAAGCTTCATGTTTACCAAGAAAAAAAATTAATCCAACAATACGCGTACAAGTAAAAATGTTAGTGTCACTTGGTCAGTTGGTACAGTGGATGGATCAATGAGGGGAAGTATCAGTTACCAAAGGAAAAAATGGATATCTTTCATGAATGAGAGAAATTCTGTTTTTTCCGAGGCCTGAGTGGAACTCACCAGAACCGTGGATAGAAGACGTAGGATTTCTCACACATGTGGCAGATATATCTATGCGATCTTCAATTTTATCGAATATAAAACCCCATTTCTTAAGTAATAAACGATGGTAAAACTCCACAAACCTTAAGTTTGAATGTAAAACTTGTGATTCTTTGGGGCGCATTCCAGTGTGACGTCAAATAATTCACTACATTTATTATAGTATTGTGCAAGGCCCAGTTTTCGTGGGAGGTTTCTTTTCGTGGATTTTCCGGAAGTCTCGAGATTTCGATCGTGACGTCACATTTACGAGAGTTTTAGCTGTAACTAGGAAGCGGAACAACGTTTGTTTATTTACATTTGCTGTACAATATGCGGCCAAAACAGGTAAATTTACTTAATATGGATTAGGCACAGCCTACAGGCGAGCATCGCATCTACGCATAGACATGTGCATGTACAAATAGTAGTTTTGGGTTCTTTTCTTCCTTATTCTTGATTATTTTTCTTTGTTCTTCAATTCGACTTACCCAGTTAATTCTATTGCAAAGGAGATTTTTTGGGCCGAGACATATCGTGGACGAATTATTTTTTTAGAGCCGAGATATATCGGGGACGAATTTTTTTTTAGGGCCGATCGTTCTTTAGGGGCAAAACAAGAAGGTCTAACGATTGTCCATTTTTTAAATAAATCAATCGTTTCATGTAAAGAAGCTGTACGGTTTCCTTTCTAATTTTGTTTGTGTTATTTTTAAACTGGATAGTTATTTTTTATTCAAATTAAAAGGCTATTTCCTGTACTTCACTCCGATTGTCCATTCTATGCCGAAACTTAGAATCCATTTCCGGTTGGTATTGATCATATATTGATTCATCTCCTTACACACATGTTGCTGTTTAGCTCGCATCTTGCGATGTCGCTCTACATTTGCATCACAACTATCAGGGGCAGATCCAGGATTTTGTGTTAGGGTGGACGAAAGTCGGCGAGGGGTTTGGGGACCGCTTAAGGTCACCTGTGGGTCCAGGGCGAAGCCCCCCAGGAAGTTCCTGGGTTTTGAGAATTTAGGAAGCTTTTCCGTCAACAATTTTGAAGCAGTTTGTGAATGTGATGAAGTGTATTAAGACTCCAACGTGTCTTTTGATGGCCAGTCCAGTTTTTTCCCGGGGTTTGTCAAATATGGTTCCATTGTGGCAAAGGATTGATATTTGTTCACCTGTTTTTTTATACCTACCATGTGATTAAAAAAGACATTTCATTCTGGTTTTTTTTTCTTTTTTTTCTAAGTTTGAAATAGTCCGCCAAATAAATGCATTCGGTAAGCCAGATTTGTTCTTCTAAAGACACGTTGGAGTCCGAGAGAATCCAATATAGACCTCAGCTTTGGGTGACAATCGGTCTTGGGAACAGATCGTCGGGAGTATATATGCAAAATAGTACGAATACGACAGTAAACCAGTGGCACAACAGCTGATGGGAGCCCACATGGTTAGCGCATTCCATCCGTTTATTTTTCAGAAATCAGGGAAATCGACAATAATAAGAAATTTAGCAGTGCGCCGCCATTTTGTTTCATACCTTGTGTTTTTTTCTGGCAGTGTCTATTCTTACAACAATTTTCAACAAATTGTTGTATGAATAGCCGTGAAT
This sequence comes from Bathymodiolus brooksi, assembly GCA_963680875.1. Taxonomy (NCBI): domain Eukaryota; kingdom Metazoa; phylum Mollusca; class Bivalvia; order Mytilida; family Modiolidae; genus Bathymodiolus; species Bathymodiolus brooksi. The sequence goes on from OY804577.1 coordinate 89,805,654, forward strand.
CTTATTCTTACAACAAATAATATTACGGATTAGATAATGAGAAACGAATAATTATTACCTGTAGATTAAATATGTTGTAAGAATAGCCTCTAGAGCCTATTCTTACAACAAAAAAGATAATGTTGTAATTAATCATATATATATATTGTATTATATAGATATATATACATTTCTTTATATGCACAACATATAATTTATCATCATAGAATAAAATATTACATAAAAACAATAAAATATAATTTTGATAATCGTAAAAAGCATGATAAAAGGTTTTTTTTTAGAAAGCTTCTAAAAATCATTTAAAATGCTGGAAGATTTTAAAAGTATGAAGTTTAAATTTTGATAAAATATCTGAAATATAAAAACAATGCAATGCAAAAAACTGTTGAAGCAAAAGTCCACAAATGATCACAAATGAATTTTACATTTTGATGCATTGCCTACAACACCAATAGGTTGATTTTGGCTGTTTTTTAAGGTTGGTACATTTTAGATGGAACCACACTAAACAGTAATCACAGAAAATTGACTCTTTGACATATTTTGCAGTCCCAGATTAAATTGTCATTTTTTTCTATGATCAGGGCCTTCAGTGCTTTCCACCCTTGCATAGTGAAGTATTTTCGGACTCGTTCTATATTCACGTTTTCATCGGTTGCTTTGTTTGGTATGTGTCGCAGTAGAAGTAGCGAGTTCTAGTCGAGCAAGTTTTCGGAACCTAGATGTCCGTTTATATTATTGAACAGTTCTTTTCCTCATACTCTTGAATTGCATTTTGTAATTCGTTAAAAGATGTGAAGAGTTTGTTTTTGAAAGCACTATACATTATGTCTCTATATATGTTTTCGTATTATTACAATACGTCCATTCTACAAATGTACTATCTTTTTTGTGATTAAGTATGACGTGATATGTCAGTATTGTTCAACTAGACATGACTAAAAACCAATTACCCTTTCTCTTTATTATTGAAATAAAACAAAATCCAACTAACTTATTTAATCATTTTATTCATAAATCATATAAAAATACGTCTATTATATGGCTGTAATCATAAAATAATAATTTATACGAAAAAAGTTACAAATCGTAACGGAACCCAATGCAACTATATGTGATCGCTATTTTAAATAAAAATTTGTTTCCTCATTGAATGGATTTCGTAATATCATTTGTTGTAAGAATAAGATTCGCGGTTATTCTTACAACAATTTGTTGAAAATTGTTGTAAGCATAGACACTGCCTTTTTTTTCTAGTATTCGTGTGGACCCAGGACCCACAAATAGAGGCCCTACATCGTTACTAGCCCTGAAAATACGTACCCCCGTGGCAAACACGGGGAAATTAAGGTCCATCGGTCAAATGCCTGTGATATATATAGCAATGGCCCTTTGTGATAATTATCAAAGAACGATCACCCCTAGCAAAGCAAGAGCTGTTGGATAGGCCTAAACTCTATTGTGATAATTATCAAAGAACGATCACCTCTAACAAACCATTAAAGCACTCGATGGACAAGCACACTAACCGCGCGCTATATATATCACAGATACAGTTCTACACAATAATATGAAACCGGCACGGCCATGAATGCTCGCGCATCTGAAAATTAGCTGGCAATTTCACGCTCATCCAGTGCATCAAAAACTGTCGAAATTTTTTGGGCCGAGATTTATTGGGGACGACTTTTTTTTATGACCGAATCTAGTCTCTTTGAAACTTTTGAAACTTTGAAACTTTTTATTTCACTAAAGGCCCCACATAGGGCATGATAGTACAAATAATTATAAACAATTAAACAACATGTAATGCATGAACATATATACAAATTATGAAACATATTTATGTTTGTTGGAAGGCAATATATAAATATAAGGCATATTTATGTAATTCAAATTGCAAGGCAATATTAACACTTGCAAGTATTACTTGAATACAGACATGACTATTTTAGCATATTTTGATAAACCAATGAGTACATATTTATCATCACTGTTCATTAACTCACTAAAACTAATTGTATTTGGAACATTATATAAATACTCAGGAATAAATTTTTTCCTTTCATCTCTGAAAAAAGTACAGTTAAACAGATAGTGAAATTCATCACCCAGTTCTTCCTTATTACATAAATCACAAATTCTTTCTGATCTGTCAATACTAAAAAATCTACCCATTTCTATTGGCAATTTATGACTACCACATCTAAATTTACACATGTTATACATTAAATTAGGCGGTAATATAGTAAAGTATTTTTCCAAACCAAATTCAGATTTATACATTCTATAATTAGTACATTTAGGTGCATTAAAGATTTGCAATTTCCAATACTCAACATAAGAATCATAAAAGTACTGCTTAACTTTCTTCGATAGGTTAAAATTTCTAGGAACAAATTGATCATTCCAATAATTTATAAAACCACATTTGTTCAATATATTTTTTACACAATTTAACCATTTAGAATGGTATACATCACAAAGATCTAATTGATACAAAATATCATACAGTGTTCTAGAAATTTTCTCTTTTTTTCCATTTACAATACGTGCCCAAAAACCAATCATCCTTGCATTTATATGAACAGACATAGGCACTCGACCTAGTTCACCATATACAATATAATTTGGTGTACATTTTTTAACTTTCATAATATATTTACAAAATTCTAAATGCAATGTTTCAGAAATATCATTTTTTTCATAACCCCAAACTTCAGCACCATATAACAAGATTGGTGCAACCATTACATCAAATAATTGCAACAATATATCAATTGGTAAAGACAATTTTCTTGCTTTTCTTAACACATAGAACATGGCTTTTCTAGCTTGTTGTACAAGTCGGGCTTTGTTTCTACCAAAATTACCTTTTCTAGAAAAAATAGTACCAAGATATTGAAATTCATCTACAACTGTTAAACGTTCATTGTTATATATAAAATCTATATTTTCACTCTGTCTACTTTTGGAAAATATAACTACATTAGTTTTGGCTGTATTCACCTTCAATTTCCAAGTTTCACAGTACAAATACATTGCATTAAGAGCTGACTGCAATTCAGCTGCAGTTTCAGCAAATATAACTGTATCGTCAGCATACAGTAACAAGTACAATTTAAAATATACTTCAATATCGTCGTTGTCAAATAACAAATGTGAAATATTACAAACATCATTAAGACCATTGTAAGCATGTGACATGAATTCAGTTAAGTCATTTAAGAACACTGAAAACAACAGAGGGGATAGATTTTCCCCCTGCCTTACACCAATATTTGATGGAAAAAAATCTGAACAATTGGAGCCATCTCTAACACAAGACTTTGCATTTTTATACATATTTTGTATTATAACTAACATATTACCATCGATACTAGTACGTAATAATTTTTGCCATAACAATATTCTATCAACAGAATCAAAGGCCTTACGGTAATCTATAAAAACACAATATAATTTTTTCCGTCTAAACAGATACAGAGGTCAATAAGACATTTAAGATTAAATATGTGATCAATTGTACCATACCCTTTTCTGAAACCAGCCTGCTCTTCACACAGTAAACCTAAACTTTCTAAATAATTAAACAATCTGTTATTCAAAATATAGGTAAACAATTTGCCATAACAACTAAGTATAGTTATCCCTCTGTAATTATCAGCATTTGCTGGATCACCTTTGTTTTTAAATTTAGGGCAAATATAGCCTTCAGACCAGGAATTTGGTACGATACCACTCTCAAAAATAATATTGAAAATTTTAACAAATACAGGCATTAGCTTATCAGCTGCATGTTTCAAAAATTCGTTAAGTATCATATCGCCACCACATGCTTTATTATTTTTCAAAGATTTAATAGCATCAGTAACTTCTTTCTCAGAGATCGTTTCATTTATAACAGTATTGTACTCACTAATATTATCAGGCAAAACAATATCGACATCATTCTGCATATTACTCAACTCTTTAAAATGATTAAAAAATACATTCAATGCAACTTTCTGGGTAACAGTTTTACTTTTATCACAACCTTTATTCAGTAAAGACCAATAAGCCTTAGGATCAGAGTTACGCAGACCTCTTAATTTGTTTACAAATGACTTTTGAAACTCATTAAATTGTTTTTGTATAGTCTTTTTGTACTCTTTACTTCTACATACCATATCACAATAATTTTCATTACTACGTACTCTATAATAATACTTTTTAGACTTGCGATATGCTTTTCTTTTCGTATAACAATCACTATTAAAATACCTTTTACTACCTGAATTATGTTTGTTTGAACACTTTTTTTGTGGATTTATGTACACAAACATACCCGCCTTATCTGCGGCAGACTTAATTATATTGTTACAATCATTTACAATCTTGTTAACAGTTACAATATTAGTATTTTGAGGATTAACAGCCCCAAGACTAATTAACAGTTCATCTATGCTGTTCTCATCTAGGCTGTCCTTGAATACTGGAATACGGTCACCGCACCATCTTGGTTTAACAACAGCTTCACCCTTACGGGTGATTACAATATGAGAGTCTTTCGATTCACCCACATGAGTCATTACAATATCAGAGCTATTTAGTTCATTATCAATGTCTGTATCTTCAGTCAAATTAGAATTATTCACAATATTAGTACATAAATGCAAACAAATAGGTTTATGAATGTCACTTAATATTGGATCAAATGTTAAAACGTTAAAATCAACGACTGACCTAAATAATGTTGGTGAAATAAGTGCATAATCAATCATAGAGTTAGAGTTATTACAAGTTGGTTGGCCAATACCACAATCAGTACCAACTCTACCATTTACAAAGAAGAGCTCTAAACTTCTACATAAATCTAATAACCTATTACCATACTTGTCAATTTTATGTTTATCCTGTGAACATCTTATAGTAGGGATATTACATTCTTCTAAAATATGTAAGCTATTCAAAGGTAACTTATCATCATCTTGTAGATTGAGAACATCAAGAATATTATTATCAATAACAACATATTCACTCACATTACCAGTGTGTGCATTAAAATCACCAATTAAACAAGCCTGTAAATCATTATCAAGTAGTGTATTTTCAATGTCATTAAACATATCAATATTGCTATATATACTATTATCAGGTGGTATGTAAACCACTCCAAATAAGGTTTTTTGCAATAACAATCTTTCATCAATCGTAAACCAAAAAACACAATGACTAGAATTAGTAAAAGGGTCATTAACATGAACATATTTACAAAAGAAATCTCTCACAAAAACACAGATTCCACCCGACCTTGCTTTACAATTTTGCCGATTTACAGGTGGTAACAATTTATAACCATCTAATTCAACCTCATCATAATTATCAAGTTTTGTCTCAGTTAGACATATAATACCATAAAGAGAAATAAATTCTCTGAAATCAGGATTTCTTAACTTTGATACAAGCCCACATACATTTAGAGCTAAAACCTCCAATTTACAAAATGAATCATTTACATCTTTATTTTTTATAACTTTATTTGCTTTTTTAGACACATTTTCACACAACTGAATTCCACCATCACTATATTCCCCTCCATCGTCCCCCTACAGCTCGGCCAGACCCAACTTCTGATAATCTACATCCTGAAATCCTATTTTGAATAAATCATCTGGTGAACTAATCACTGCCTTAGTACCATTCTGCAAATAACAGATAATCTTTCCATCCCGCGTGGAGGCCGACTTGACCTCTTCACATTTACGCACCATTTGAAACAATTTAAATCGCAACTTGGTCAGATCTTCGTTAATAAAGACATTCTTGTAATCAGTGTTTTTCAGGTTTTTGCGTCAGTCTCATTCAATCGCGCTGTCGTTCCTTTATTCGAGTTATCGTTCCTTACGAAATCTCAAAAGTTAACTTCCGCCTAGAAACAAAAATTCTTGTCAGTATGTCAGAAGAGATTTAATGAATTTAAAAATATCAATACAAGTAAAACAAGCTAACAAAATGACTTTTATTACACACGGGTTCCGGGTTTCAGTGGTATCGGATGTACGAGAGAGGGTACGAGACTTCAGGATCACCTTTGCGCTTTATGTTAAGAAGATCTTCACTAGTTGAGTGTGTTAGTGTGTTACACGGAACGTGTTCACAAAGCGTCGAATTTTTTTTTATTCGTCAATATGTGCATCCATGTTTGTCAAAAAATCTTAAGTACACAATTTATACCATAAAGAGCTCGCTGACGCTCGCATATTATCTCTTGACTGTACATTGACCAATTTCCGCAGTAGAGATTGTTCTACAGAAAAAAGCGCGCGCATGTTTTTACGCCGACAGTTGAGTTTATTTTATAGACTTGTGATTGTCATATAAAGTCTACCATCTTTGTTGACATGAATTTACAACATGTTAATATTGTAGTCACGTAACTTTTAATAACCCTTGGAATACCTTGCATACAATTTGAACAGGTATCAAATTTATATGATGAGGCATAATATATACCACGCCAACATTTTTAGTGACATATCTGATAAATTTATATCATATTTATATATATAAATATGTATGGTGTCCAAAGTCACGCGATCATACAATATCATATAGTATTTTTGTGAGATTATTATCAATCGAATCAAATTAATTGTCTTTGTACATATGGTTTACATAATGATAATAATTCAAAAGGTGAGAAAAATAATCATAATACAAAACTAAATCACGTTATGCTTCCTAACGTATACAAATATGTACATTGATTTAACCTTAGCTGAGAATATTGTGAACAAGATTCAAAAATGCCGGTAAGTATTGAGTTGTGTTCTTGTAGGTTGAAAAACAACATAAACAACAAGAAATGAATACACATCTACCAAACCACAGGTACTCGGGGATAGGATCCTCCCTTTTTTCGTGAAAAAAAAATTCCCCGTTTTTTTCTTTCTTTTTGGTATTTTTGTGATTAACTTGTGCTATATCATCAGAGAAATCTCACTATTTCTTCCAGTTTACTAAAAAAAAATCGTGGCAGGGGCTGGATAGTAAACTGGAGGAAATAGTGAGATTTCTCTGATGATATGAAATAGTGAGATTTATCTGATGATATAGCACAAGTTAATCACAAAAAGAAAGAAAAAAACGGGGAATTTTTTTTTCACAAAAAAAGGAGGGATCCTATCCCCGAGTACCTGTGTACCAAACGTGGTAAACGTATGCCTTAAAGTTTGTTACCAATGTCTTCAATTTAAAGTGGAGTCTTCAAATCACATTTTTCTAGAAGTCGGGAAAGTATATCAGTCTAAAAAATTAGAAACCATACGATGAGCATGCAAATATAAACACATTTCTCAAATCTGTGGAACTGCATTGGTAGTGTAAAGGATAGATAGAGTACATTAGATCGTGTGTTCGAGCCCCGATCGGGTCAAACCAAAGATCATGAAATTGGTATTTGTTGATTCTCCGCATTTAGCACGCGGCATTTTAAGGAGAAAGAACAAAGACTGGTTGGCTCGGAATTGGATAATATGTCCGAGTGGGGTAACACTAAGCTAGCACTTATAAAATCCAACTAAGCATGTTGGTCTAGTACAAAGCGGACCTCATCATCGTCTCATTGAAAATTAACTTGTTCTCGCGATGATATAGCTGAAGCATTGTGGAGTTGGCATTAAACAACAATCACTCACTCACTCAAGTCTGTAAGTCTGTGGGAATTTGGTTTGTCATTTTTTAGGGTTGTCATAAACGTGCCACGTTTTCAGTGTTCCAGACTTTTTCAACACCATCCGTCTTAGTAAGGAAGACCCGAATACAAAGCGATGTTTATTTTGATTTTTTTCAGACTGAGAATTTATAAGCTGCAGTCTGTTTGACTCGATAACCGTTTCTTTAAATGAGACAGTCAATCAACATATTTTCCTTCACAAATGAGTCAATTGATAATCTATATTAGCGACACGAAAATAACGCTCCAATTGAATGGGTAAAGGGGATATTTATAACATTATAATAAGATATTGACAAAATGAGAATATGATTCGTCCTGTAAAAGAATCAATTGTATTTTTAAAATTGTTTGTATACAAAGGGCACAGAGTAGCCGTGTTGTTAAAGGTAGTTAACTTCTGATTACAGTAGTCTATCACAACTGAAGTGGGTTTGTGTCCCAATACCCACCCCGAATGTAAAGGTTTCCAGACATCTAAGGGTCCCGGGTGGCTCAATGAGTTAGGTAGTCGGATTATCTAACAACTCATACAAGCCTATCACCAATACGGCGTGGGTTCGCGCCCGGCTTTGCAGATTACAAAAAGGGTGCACTCGACTCGCAGCCGCAAGTGATAAAGTTTACCAGTTGCTTGCCCATGGTCGGTGGTTCTCTCCGGGTACTCCGGCTTCTTCCACCATTAAAACTGGTCGCCATGATATAGCTGAAATATTGCTGAAAGTGGCGTTAAAACATCAAAAATCAAAATCATCAACCAGACATCTACCCATGGCCGGGTGTTTCACATGGTCAGTTCGCTACAACTGTACAAATAAGCCTGGTGGTCACGTTATGGCTGACAGATGACTGAAAGTATTGATGAACACAACCAACACGAACTCGTTTAATACAATACAAGTGTGGACACAGAAATGTGCTGTCCAAAAGGCAAGTGTGGATGTCAATATTTCATATTAACTTAAAAAAAAAAATTCATGGACACAGGGGTCCTGGATTTTTTTTAATAAAAAACTAATCCTGGATTATTCTTTTTGCTTAAAGTCCGGTCCTGTGTTTTTATTTCAAATTTTCATCATAGCCCGCCCTCCCCCTCCCAAGGGATATACAATTGTATCATTAATAATAAATTCAGATTTTCTATTTAAAATAAATCTCATTTACAAAACCACTGATATTTATTCAATTTTTAACGCTGATTTAAGCTTTAGTCGCAACAAATTTTTATTTTTCTCTTTAATCTGTCGAAACATAACATTTATTTAACTGTAAAATTCACAAATAAAATTCACCCCCCCCTTTTTTCCCTTTTTTCTTGTTTAAATCTGACAATGATCAACAATATTCCAGAATCAAACAAATGAATAAATATAACATAGATTTTTTTTACATGCATCTTTTTACCATGCGGAGTCAGTGTGTTTTAAATCGGTCATCCAATCAGGACGCTCATTATTTTTGTCCAAGATAAAAATACATCGCTAAAATTACCTGTGGGTGTTTCCCCACTTCAACTCGTAAATTTAACATAGAAATCGGAGATATTTCGTCATAAAACTTCACACATGGTTTTTGTCAATCATATTTCTTGAAGACAAACAAAATTTTATTGCATTTATCAATATTTTATGAGTATCAAGTTTTTTCAACACCGTATCTGTTTCTCGATACAGCCACCCGATTACAGTGACCCGTGACCCAGATTAGCACGTTCCACCAGTTTTTTTCTTAATAATGTTGTTTAATAAATGCTAAAAAGTACTATTCTTTTAAAATCAAGATAGTCAGACCTGCCTAACACTTTCCCATTTGTACAAGCTTTTGAATCTGTGCTCATTTCCTTTGACAGTGACGTCTAGAAACCCCGTTTCCCCGCCGTTATATAGACGTTTTCAGAAATCGGTGAGTACCTAGTTATCGTTCGTGGACGCTAGGTAGTGTTACTATCGTCCGCCATTACGAAAGTGTAACAATCGGTTGTTGACACTAGTTACGATTAATCAGTATTCATAATTGGATTAGATAAACACGCTTCAGTTAATATTTTATGGCTTATTCCCGTGATTTTGGCCGAATATTTCGAAATATGGATTATTGAATTGAACTTAAATGGTTATTGTTTAAATTGTTCAGAATCACAAAGTTCAGGACCAGGTCGGACAAATCTATACGGTCATCAATATTATCAAAATTAAAAAAAGAATTAGCTAGTCATTTTGCCAGATGTGGGCTAACAGATCGATCTGTAGCTATTCAGATTTTAACCTTGCTTATGTGGCAGAATTTCAATACAAAACGGGGTACGCAACAAAAAAAAAAGGTCGGTATGGAAACCCTCGACACACATTTTTTACCAACGGTATATATTTTGTACAAAAACACTAAGTTCCCTTCGAATATATTGTACATGATTTTTATTTGTATATACCATCCATCTCTTTGGACTTTTACCTGTTTTGGAGGGGCACCCTGTCTGATTGTTTATGCGCCCGAGTCACACACACTCAGTAACTACAGAGTCCGACTCGTGTCTGGGAAGAAGAAGAAGAAGAAGAATATTGTCTTCACTTCACAAAGCCACAAAGTCGCATATTTTTATGATGTAGGGAGCACTTATGCAATTGACCAAAAAATCAATCATTTGCACAATGATAGAGTAGCAAATATGTGAAAATAATGTTCCTTCCGTATGCGGTAGAGGATAACATAGAAAGGAAAAAAACCGGAGTTAAATGTTGTCTTAAATGAAAGTTTAAATACTATAAACAAAGGAAACGGGAACAAAGTGAGCAGTGTAGGAATTATTGTTTTTCATGTAGAAGCCGCATAAAATAATTAACAATTTACAAAGAGGTATCACATTTCTGTAGATAAATCTTGAAATAAATCTTGATTCTGTAAGAAGTAAAAATGAACGACATAATGTCCTGCAACAAAATTCGGCGATTTTTTTTTCTTTTAGTTTTTTGTCATTATAATTCAGTTATATATATTTTTATCATTTTTAACCCTTTGTGGGAAGGGGGTAGAGTTTAACTGTCATATTGCAAATCAAATACATGTAAGAATTCAACCCAATACATAAATTAATTTTTTGTGTGTTAGTGATGTCTTTGCTATAACTTGTTATGCAATACACAGTTAACTATCAGTTATAATGATAGTTATCTTTCTACAATATCAATTTAACACCTTTGTTGCAAAATGACACGACTGTCTATCCCCCTAAGTGTCAAACCCGGGAAGCATCGCATCGCTGTTGACACGGTCGACCTTCAGCAGTCTAGAAAGCGCTACCACTTCCTTAACACGTCAATATTAAATTTTAATTAATCTTCAAAAACATATAAAATTAAAGAATAAATCAATATAAAACTATGAAATCCTAGCAAAGAAATTTAAAAAAGAAGACAAATGGGGTGAAAAATGCCCGTCCGGTTCACGTATCTGAAACCTGGGAGCAAATACAATGTAGTTATATTAGGTTCCTCATGAAACTTTTTTTTTCAGATAAAGAAATTCAGATCTTCAGATGTTTTAATTTGATAAAAATCTTCACTACAGAAATTGACCGACAAAAATTTTAATTTGTTTTACAATTTAACAAACAAAAAATAAATAAAAATAAAACAGAATTGAAAAATGCACCTTAAGATGTCACATTCAAAATTAAGTTCTTTCTTATAAGTTAGGCACACTTTTTATCATTATTATTTCACTTTAAATCGTATAGTAATAATTTCAAAAAGCGAATATTATAATTTATATATTTACTTTTTAATTTCATACAAAATATTAATTTGATTACCCCTTTTTTCTTATGCTTGAAAAGCAAAAAAAAAAAAAAAAGTACATGCAGTTTTTTATCAAGTAGGATTTATACTGATTTTGTATGGGGAATATAACGGTAATTAAAAAGAAAAATACATACCAGGTAATTTATTTGTTGTCATTAAATCATTGTCATTATATCTCCGTTTACAAATCACTTCACAGCAGGTGTTATCATTGAATTTCAAGCCGAAATAACAGTATATTGTGACACTTGTATTAGAGAAACCATACATTAGCGTATCGATAAACTCCGAGAATATAAGATTTTGACACTTTACTAATGGCGGACACACTCGGAAGTCGATAAAGGCCGCGCCCATGTTTTTAAGAATAAAAAGGTCTATAATAAGCGCGTGAAATCTGAAACGAGCACCTGTGGTTCAATAAACAGGACGTGCTAGTAATACGGGCTGTTCTTGTGTCAATTACACGAATGTTGGTCACGTAATTTTATATATGTTAATATATTTAATTACATTTTAAATATAAATATCATGGTGAAAACATGTATGGTCAAATGATCGGACAAATGTTGTCATACAAAAAATGATACATTGTGTAATCGGTTTACTTCCGATAAAATTTGTTAAACTAAGGTCTCACTAACCCAGCCACGTCCATGCGTGATATAACTATTAAAAGCATACTTCTAATTCCTTTTTTGTAAGAAATGAAGCAGAAACCAGCAATTTCTCGACATTCTGAACCACAGATGAACGCTTCATGCGATCGGACTCGATCAAAGGGGGACAACTTCATTTTGGAATGTACCTAAAATAATTCTGAATTATACCGACCTTTATATGCTCCTTTATGTCTTCACCGAAAACGTTTTATCCAAGAGTAAATAAGTAAATTTAATTGCATTAAAGACCAACATGCTGATTTTTATTTTTTGTAGTATGATAGAATAAAAAAAAACACATAAAACTTCCGATTGCTTCGAATTCGGTTCAATAGTTCAAATAAATTTCAGAGAATGATAATAATTCCATCAGCAAGTAAGTAATTTTTATTTAAAGTCGGAAGTAGGAGTTCCACAGTGTTGCTGCCTCATAAATAAAACTCTTTTTACCATACCTTGTTTTTGAACCTCCATTGTGTAATACCACTTCATACAAATGTAGTTTTTTCCCTAATGTAATTGACAGTTGGAATTTACTTGATGTAGACACACAAAATCAACACAGTAGACTAATGTTCAAAAAGCAAATAAGATATAATATATCTGTCCCTCCCCCCTATTTTGCCTTGGGTACAAGAAAATACAACATATTCCATTGTCAACTTAGAAACTAGGCCAAAGAATTTTGCTGTTTACTCAACTGAGAGATTTAGCCTACTTCCTAAACATTGATGTACTCTTAAAGGGATCACCTGACCTTTCTTTTGATGATAATGTACTTATTGAACTCTGTCCACCCCTTTATTTGTGGAACCAAAAGACTTGACTATTAGTATTAATATTTTTCAGTTTGATTTTGTATTATTTGCTTTGAATCTTTTTTAATTTATTGCTTAAGATGTTTAAAAGGACACCTCTATATAACAAATCACTGTCTATAAAGGGCAACCTCAGTTTTCCCATTAATGAATAGTGCATATAATTTTAACCTGTATATAAAAGACAACTGGTAATAAAGGGCACATTTATTTACAGGTTTGACTGTGTTTTAATTAAGTAACATCATTTACAACTTTTGTACCCTTATACTGTTATATGGTAATCACTAATCCATATTCTTGATTTACGTGGAATTCTAGTTAAAATTAACATTCCATGAATTATTGCTTTATTGTAAAAATAAACGTGCGCGTGCATATATAAATATATATCAACTAAGCTAATTAAAATTAGATATACTCCCATGCACCTTTTTTTTTCTAAGGGATGAGGAGGGTAGAGTAAGTGAAGATATCTAATTTTAGTTTGCTTGAAATTAATCATCCAAGGTTGCAACTGTTCTTATAAAGCGATAATTGAATTATTGGGAACTCTCGCTGTGTCTGTGTAAATTATTATGATTTTTATTCCAGTGTGAAATAAAATGAAAAACATACCACTCTGTCAGAATATATAGTTCCAAAGTCCAATAAGAAAATCGCAAAGACAGAGGCAAGATCGATACCAAACACACACATATCCGACCCCTCTCCTGTCTTGGTAACAGGCACTTCAATAAAGGATGGCGGGGTTTAGCAAATCTTATAGGTCGAAATTTCCATATTTTTAAGTTTTTGACACGATACGGTCATATAAATGTCGTACAAAATGCAAAACCCCCACATACAATTCTGTTTTGAAATGTGCAATTTGTGATACAATTTTTCGTAAAAAAATGAAATAAAGATGTAATGTATTATATTCATAATAATAAGGGTTATGCCGAGCACAGCATGTCAACAATGGAAAGTTGAACAAGTGTATATTAACATTTTTTTTTTATTTTTTGGGGGGAATTTTGCACTTATTTGCCCCTCTTGGTCGAGTTGAACTCGGAAGCTTCAAGAGATAAAGGAAATCTGTCGACACACTACAGTAAACTCTCTTAGTAAAATCAATTAAAAGAAAAAAATATGTGCATAAAAATTGGATGAAAAATAAATAAAAATCTACACAATTTCAAAATATGCGAAATTTAAAAAAATGGACCACTTGTAGACCCATTTTTGAAAAAAATGGCCCATCAATAACCCATAAAGATGAACATTTTGCAACAAAACTACATTAAAATTAGCTGAAAAATGAAAACAATCAAATTTTGAACACCCTTTTATGTCAAAAACAGAAATAGTCACATAATAACACCTTACATTTTTTTTAAGGATTTTCATAAGGAATTCATTAAAAAGTAAACCTCATCAAAATCATACGAACAATACACTTTCTAAGTAAAAAATGCTTTCGTATATATATATATATAACAATCGCATTTGTCTTATTTTAGAAGTGCTTATACCAGCGCAATAATTTTCTGATATAATATACAATGTACATGTATCACACTATTTATCATTGGTACAACAATACTGATATGAATTCCATTTAATTAATAAGTATTAAATTTCAAACAGAAGACAAGTGACAGACATGGCATTATTCTTACCTTAATGCGTAAGAATAAAAACCAGTATTTAAAATTTAGCCTATATATATGTATTTCAATTTAAAAATCATGTAAAAGCCATGGGGTTTGATTAACTCGAAAACAAATAGTTCAGTTGTGTTTATTAACTTGATCAAGTGTCATTGTTGTTCATGCATTCTTCATTCTTTATGATTCTATTGATTTTTATTTAAGCCTCTTTTTAAAAAGTTCTTTAGAAATACATTTGAAAATCAAGGTGCGTGGATTTCCCTCTCGATATGCCTCTTAATTAGGTTTTTAATGCATATTGATATCCTTAATAGTTAAGCTAATATGTAAAACCAATTATGACTTTTAAGTTGTTTGGTTTATAAGAGAAAGTTTTGGCATTTAAACATATATCCAAGGATTTAAGACAACGATGGATAATAATACACAGGTCTGTTTTGTTCTATTATTCTTTTCCTACTGTCAAAAAAGTAAAACAGAATTTATTTTTTTGCATATTTTTGTTCTAATTCACAAGTTTTTACCACACGACCCACACCTATTATTTCTAATTGAGAAGAAATAGAAGAAAAACCGTTTGTTATGAATAACATACCCTCACGACTAAGAAACCTCTAGACAGTTTCCGCTAGATTCTGTTGTCATGTCTGTGTTAAGGAGTTGGAGGCACAGGCACTTGTTTCATTAAAAAAATATATGCCCCCTCCTCTTCTTTTAAAGTAAGGAAGAGGAGGGGGCATATATATTTTGAATGAAACAAGTGCCTGTGGTTGGAGGTTTGTTAAATGAAGTATTACGTGTTGTTATTGTATATATTGACTTTGTATAACTTTGTATTTTCAACACAAAATATCGATGTTCCCTATTAAGAGGGTCATATAAATATCTGCTAAATGGGACAACTGTCTCTTGGATATCCCCCAAAATGTTCTGTCAACATATTTTGTCATGATCCTATTAGTAAGAAAGGATATGGATGTAAATGAACACAAGACACTATCCAATTTTACCCTTACACACAATTTAAGGTACACTCATACCCAAAAATGAGTGTGGAACGGCACCTGGCCTGCAGTTGAGAGGCACTCTCTGTCGATAAATGCTACATCTACATCTGGGCATTTATATAGTCTCTTGCCAGTCATTCCAATCAATTTTATGCATAAACTGACAGACAAGCAATATTCATGCAAGATATTAATGTATGCATAAGACATAAGAATCGGGATTTCCCCTTGTGCTTGACGTACAATCCCAGAAAACACAGGGCCCGGGTGGCACAATGAATTAGGTAGTCGGATTACCTAACAACTCATACAAGCCTATCACCAATACGGCGTGGGTTCGCGCCCGGCTTTGTAAATTACAAAAAAGGGTGCACTCGATTCGCAGCCGCAAGTGATAAAGTTTACCAATTGCTTGTCCATGATCGGTGGTTCTCTCCGGGTCCTCCAGCTTCTTCCACCACTAAAACTGGTCGCCATGATATAGATGAAATATTTCTGAAAGTGGCATTAAACACAATAAATCAAATCAAATCAAATCAAATCCCAGAAAACAAATACGACAGATTGTATATAAGACAGAAACTATGATGTCGTTCGGCCATAGTGATACGACATATTTACTTTTTAAGAGAGGTATACAATTTTCCTCGTTGTTATCAATAGAACTTGTGTCTTTTATAGGTAAATTTGATTTGCATATTTTGTCCTATAACCCACATCCACTCTCTGTGTGTTTGGTAGTTTTACAAAATACACTTTGAAAACAATTGTCATCATTTCGATGTAACATCCTATGGCTTTCATCCAATTGATTAATACTTTAGGTTAGTGAATTTGATATCTAGAATCTCCATCTTCTTATATTAAATCCCAATTATCAAATTTGGAATCTCCAATGATCCTTATGGGTTTTTGCTATCTTGCCACAAGTCATTTTGGAGTCCAAAGAAGAAAAAAATAGATAAAACGTTTGAAATTTCACAAAGTCTTCCCCAATGCACATAAAAATGTCTGTGGAATAAGTTTAACTTTACTGAACATTTCTTGTTGTATTCAGTTTATGTGGCGGCGATTGTAATGATAGTTAAGCATAATATATGCTGAATACCAAGATTAGCAGAGATTTTCGAGAAAGGAACGATAATGATGCAAAACCACCAACAGTACAAGCAAACGAGTAACACCACGAACTGCTGTTGTGTTCATGGGAGTTGGATATCACCAAAAGATCACATTAAATAAAACTGTTTGATTATTACGCTTGCAAAATGTTATGAAAACATTCATGAGATGTCAGAAACTGTAATTTATCACATATTTCTAAGTAATAACGGCAATGTTTTCCATTCGTAAACACCAAGGTGCCACAACGATATCAGCCCATGGGCAGATATCGGGGCAAAAATCTGATAACATGATATCAAGCCTCTTTATGAATAGAACAACATGATCTCTTGACCGCCTCTTTATAAATAGAACAACATAATATCAAGCCTCTATATAAATAGAACAACATGATATCAAGCCTCTTTATAAATAGAACAACGTGATATCAAGCCTCTTTATAAATAGAACAATGCATGCCTTTTTCCATATCAGGACTGTTATCATCCCTCAACCGATATCTATCACTCATAGTTTGGTGTGTGTGTGTGTGTGTGAAATTAATTGTGTTCTTTTTAATTCAATGTTGAAATATGTGAATTCAATGTTGAAATATGTGAATTCAATGTTGAAATATGTGAATTCAATGTTGAAATATGTGAATTCAATGTTGAAATATGTGAATTCAATGTTGAAATATGTGATAAATAGATTAATGCATGCCTTTTTCCATATCTGGACTGTTGTCATCCCTCGACCGATATCGACCCTTGGGCTAAAGCCCTCTGGCTGATATCGGTTTCTCGGGATGATAACAGTCCTGATATGGAAAAGGGCATGCATTAATCTATAATTAACACACACGAAAAAAGGCACCACTGTACCATTGTCCATTACACAAACATATGACATCATTGACCTTCCTGAATCGATCTGACAACTTGGAGGGTGTATCATGTTTATATTAGCAATATGTTTATCCTTATTCATTTTGAATCATGCCCCAGATTTTTCTAATTTTATAAGCATTGTATACAATATTTTAGTCTACAATTTTTTTTTACTAAAGATTGAGTTAACCATTCACTATTTTTACTTATTGTTATATAAATATCTTGTATGTTATATAAAACTTATACATTTTTGTACACGCTTATTTGTACACTTTATACTGAATTCCAAAATTACACAACCGACCTTCCAAATAGCGTTATATTATATTCTATCAGCGGTCAAAACCGGGTTTCAGAGTTACTGTGACACTAGCTACTCAAGGGGTGATGTGAATCAAATGTGGATTCGGAAGAACTCTAAAGATCTATTAGTGTACATGTAATCAATGTCCATCTACTCATGCAATAGCATTAAACATTTGACTTTTCTACCATCTACACAATTATTCCCCACTCAAAGCTAAAAGACACACTGAAACATTAAACCTCTGATTCTATCAAAAAGTTCTCTGAAACTAATATAATCGAAATGCTCGAGTCCTTGATTGACAACACATAGGTTATGTTTTGTGGATGTGTTTTTCCTCTGTTCGCCGACTTGTACCTTCAAAAGGAAAACGGTCTGCTATATAGATGAAGTCCTTTTACTAAATAATTCTAGGTTTGGCGATTTTGTTGATCACATCTATCCCATTGAGCTTGAAATAAATGATACAACAGAAACACCTAGGTCTGCATCATACCTTGATCTACACCTCGAAATTGACAGCGAAGGCCGGTTAATGACGAAACTTACGACAGAAGAGATGATTTCAATATTCGCATTGTGAAATTTCCATTCATATGTAGCAACATTTCAGCAGCACCTGCATATTGAGTGTGTATCTCTAAGTTGGTACGAAATTCCAGAGCTTGTGGTTCCTACCATAAATTTATTGATAGAGTGTAGTTGGTAACGAGGAAGCTAGCGAACGAAGGGTTCTGGCTTGGTTAACCGTTACAGAATATCTGTGTCAGAAATGACAAACGGATGTGTTCCGTTTTTCGTAAACACAATCCGATCCTTTCCTCTTCCATGACTTATCACTGGGTTTGTAAGAAGAGTAATACGACGAGTGGCAGTGGAGCAGGAATTGCCTCCCATTTCGTAGCAGATGAGTTCATTCCCGGTTAGTTCCGTTTGCTCAATCTTTAATTTTCTATGTAGTGTTTTGTAGATCATTGTTTGTTCCTTTGTGTTCTTTCTTTTGGTCATTGCATTTATCGCTTCTGATTTCCCCTTTGTTATCTTCAAACTTGCCTTAATGCTGGAGGATAAATTACATTACGTTGGACAGTTTTTGTTCGAATAGTAATTTAAGTTTGAGACAGATCTACCAGTTTAGAACCCATGCTGATCTATCGTCGAGTTTTTTTAATGACATTTAAATATTAGAAAGAAAAACATCTTCGTTACATAAATTTTTTTCAGACACCATTAGGATCACCTAGGAAACCCGATTTTCTACCAAAATCGCCAGCACAAATCCACCCAGATTTGATACATCTTCAAAAATGCCGCAGAGGTAAGTCTGCTTTATCAATCAAGTTTATCTTCACGTGTTACTCAATACTAATAGAAATAACGTTCTATGTTCATGGAAAAGACAGCACGTGACGGACGTTTAACAACACTTTCGTCAATATTTCAGTTATTTCGATACGGAGCGTTATTTTAATATAGGAAATCAGAGTACCGGAAGAAAACAACCAACCTTCCTCATTTCACTGTCAAACGTGATCACATAATGCTGTATCTAGTACACCTCGTCACTGACATGAGGTAAGCTCACATATCTTAGGGGTGATAGCCAGTGATTATTATATAGGTATATGTAAAACCAACTGTTATGCGGTCGCGACAACGGATGCCTAGTGCTTAGTGTGCCATATCACAAAAAAAAACATTATATGCATATTGTTTTGGTACAGCTGTTTGTATACGTTGTGTACGATCAGTTGTGTAAGTCGTATCGCTACGAGATGCATACCGTCGAATAGTGATGCGGTTTTTGCATCTAACGAGACATGATATAAACAATTGAATCCACACATTTATGCATATAATACGTTTTTCTAACATTTTCTACAGAATACATATTTAACGTCATATAAAGTGTGCTAAATCAATGTGTTAAACGCTTACACACCGATGACAGATGTAATGGATATGACACAACAGTATTTTCAAAGAGAACAATTTATCTAAAAGTATTCATATTTGGTTTCCTTGGCAACTTCAGTATTCTTTATCATAATACATATACAAATCAAGTTTTAAACATTCACATAGAGAAAAGTATTTTCAACGGTTAACGGAAAAGGACAAAAGGACAAACAACGATCTACAAAGCATAACCCAGAAAACTAAAGATCGAGCAGCACGAACCCCACTAAAACCTGGGGTGAACTCAGGTGCTCCCGGAAGGGGTGGCAGTTCCTACTCCATATGTGACACCCGTCGTTTTACTGTTTAACAACTTGGTAGCTATACAATATTTATAAAAGATGCAGTTTTTTTTACACTGAAGTTTGAACTTGAAATCTGGTATTTCAAAGGTATCTCTTTAGATCCTCATCATGAGGCTATCTCGCTATTTATTACTGCATAAGTCTGAAGAATATAGAATTATGTGTGGTTCCTTATTGTTACTTAAGTCTGAATTATTCGAATTGAAAGTTAGCTCCGATCAATATCTATAGAAAACGATGGTTTCTCTTGATGCATGAGGTAGCCAACAAAGTAACACCATATTCGTTAAGAGAAATTCCGAGAGCGAACAGGTTTTGGGCCACTGTTTATTAAAAGTAGCCAATGTAGAAGAAAACAAGGTAGAGCACTAAAAATCTTGTCGTGATCAGTTGTTCTATCGACAATGACATGTCATGTATATTGTCTCCCGACGTGTTTCTGTAAAACACAGAAAAAGTTTTCATGGAAATTGTGTTGAACCGCATTAACGACAAATATTTATATAAGCAGTACAAATAAAGCCCGAATCCTTACAAATTGGAGCGAAATGACCAATGGTAAATTGTTTGTACGTGGAAAGAAAAAGAACAGGATAACATTGCTCATACAGTTTGAAATTAAATCTTTTATATTCAAGCTTCCGCATGAAATCGATGTCATGGCCTGTAGCAATTATTAGGTGTCCATTGTTTCTCAACGTCTGCTAAATTTTTCATAACATTATATATTGATGTTAGTTGAATATCACGACCGAAGGAATTCTGATAATTTTTAATAACAAACAAATTCAAGATACTGTACTTTTAATAAAAATAGAGATAAAGATTTGGATTCCGTTTACTTATTTCGATCTCGAATATCTTTCACTGTATTGGGGAAAAGTAATAATTTAACTGTCACTTACTTTATAGTTCGAAATTTGTGCGAGAGATTTATTTCCAATATCTACAAGGAAAGAAAATTCGTTTAGATCAAATATCGCGGAATACAATTTAATACATGACATGTTCATCATGATTATTGATAGGAATTACACAGCCGTTTGTTTAATGTTGCTTAGTAACCATCTTACAAGCGACAGTGATTAGAATACGACATACCAAGTTCCAAAGAATATGTACGACTTTTATTTATATTTAAACATGTCTATATTTTCCGTAAACAGCACAAGATGAAGTCCAGGGTGATTGGAAAGAAGGACTGCCATCTTTTAGAAGGTCTAATACATTACCAGCTATAACCAATTCAGAACCTGCGTTTAAGTCTCCACTAACAGCTCGATCTGGGACCGGAAGGAGATCTTCAGCGTTACATCGCAGATCAAAAAGCCCGCTAGATATCAAACCATATCAAGCTAGTCTCTCAGATCGTCTGAAAACACCAGATTTTAATGCGCTTGTGCGAAAAAGTATTCCAATTCCACAATTACTGGATACAGTTGACGATCAACTAGAATTTCCAACTAAAAGTATACAGGAATGGAAAAACCAAGTTGTCAAGTATGTAGGCTAATATATCTAACATACCGAATCATTTTATACAAATATATCCTGCTATTTCGAGACGGGTAAATTTCCCTCGCCTAAAGGCTCGGGGAAATTTTGACCCGCCTCTTAACCAGTATTTTCTCGCAAATATCCCTCAATAGCAGGATGTATTTGTTTAATTCCATCGAATATCTTTAGCCGGGAAATAACTTACTTCAGAGTCAAAATATGATTTGAATCTCCTGATTTTGTGTATGCCCCCTTCTTACCTCAAGTTTTATACACAGGCACAGTACCATAGACAAATTCTGTCAAAATATGATTTGAATCTCCTGATTTTGTGTATGCCCCCTTCTTACCTCAAGTTTACGTTCAAATCTGTCAGAATATCATTCATATCTTCCTCGGAAGCTGAACCAAACCGATTAGACGACTGGACAGCCATATTTGTTTTGTAAATTATCGCCTCTGTCCGCAATAAATAGAACCCCAAATCGAAGTTTCTAATTTTAGAACGGGGTATTTCCAATGCAGCGGGATATTTGCTTTGGAGCGGGATATTTTCCTTTGACAAATATCCCGCTCAGGGGGATCCTGATCGCTAATATCCCTTGGTGGAAAAAAAGACACAAATACGTTTAAAATTTGCAAAAACTATCATTGCAATCAGCCAATCAAAATACAGCATTTTTATATAAGGTGGAATTAATAACTAAGATGATAATAAACAACTTACCAGTTGTTAGAAGCTCAAGGTTAAAACATAGCGAAAATGAATTGTATTGATCAAGAAAACACACATGAAACAAAATCCTGAAATGCATACTAATCACAGGTACTTGTTTCATTCAAAAAATATATGCCCCCTCCTCTTCCTTACTTCAAGGTAAACATCTGCCCTTTACCCCTTCCCCACTTCGCCTCAATATTTTTCGCTTATTTGTGATCCTTTCGCTGACCCAATTATATACAAATATATCCTGTTAGTGAGGGTTATTTGCGAAAAATACCGGTTTCGAGGACAGTCAAATGTCCCTCGCCGCTGCGAAAAATACCGGTTGAGAGGAGAGGCAAATATCCCGAGCCGCTTTAGCGTCGAGGGACATTTGACTGTCCTCGAAACCGGTATTTTTCGCAAATAACCCTCACTAACAGGATATATTTGTTTAATTCCGCCGAATATTTAACAGCAAGTAAAACAGTGGCATGCAAGCAGGTTCAGAACTTCAGACCACCTCGATCATTTGATTTTCAACTGAGACTTAAAATCAATCTACGAAAACAGGAAAAATCTTTTCAAAGAAGTGACTAGTGTATACATTCTGGAACAAATTCAAAAATAAAATAAATCACGGTTTTGCTTTAACATACAACACGCTAAAATAAATAATGCAAATGAATTTGAAATATATACATTTCAACAATTTCAAACATAACGGCTGACACTGTCGTCATTTTCTTTACTTTAGCGTTGGTTGAAAGAAGAAACCCGAGTAATTCGAATAACATCCGTGACGTCATAAACTATTTAAAGAAGGGATTTCGTCTCGAGCGGGATATTTTCCTATAGTACCGGGATATTTTTAGGCAAATATCCCGGCAATGGTGGAAAAGCTGAAAAAACGAAAAATTGGTAAAAAAATACCCCTTTCATCAACCAATCAGAAGACAGCATTCTGATATAAGGTGGAATTATATCGTTACACTCCCGAGATATTTCTCTTTTCGACTGCCACATTTAAATATAAATACCGTGCCCCCCCTCAGACGAATTGGACAAGAATATTCAGCGAAAGTCGCATTTTCTATTATTCAGTCACTGAAACGGATACAACCACTTCCGGTTTCCGCTGGATTTTTCATATACATTCGGAATTCTCTAGACCGGCCATGTATAACAATGCCATCATGATTATCTCCTTTCAAATGTAAAGTAAGCCTTTAAAATACAGATAATTGTTCCAATGCAGATTATAAAAATATGTTCAACTCCAAATTACGGATATTTGATTTTTAAAACACCTTTTTTTTTTAGTTTCTAAATCAAATTAGAACGGACCGGAAGTGACTATCCGTTTCAGTGACTGAAAAATAGAAAATACGACTTTCACTGAATATTCTTGTCCAATTCGTCTGAGGGGGGGCCGGTATTTATATTTAAATGTGGCAGTCGGAAAGAGAAATATCTCGGGAGTGTAACGATATAATTGGGTCAGCGAAAGGATCACAAATAAGCGAAAAATATTGAGGCGAAGTGGGGAAGGGGTAAAGGGCAGATGTTTACCTTGAAGTAAGGAAGAGGAGGGGGCATATATTTTTTGAATGAAACAAGTGCCTGTGATACTAATTGCTGTTTTAATTCAGCAGTTTTGGTGTTCTGATATGTTGAATATTTGCTATTGTTACGTCTATTCTGTTGATGTTCTGGATGTTTCTCTGTGGACTTTGATTTGTCCTATTATATCTTCAACGACTTCATCGAGTAAAATACTGCTGTATATTTCATGTGAAACTGACACTATTGTTATTTTAATATTAATGCGTTTGATTATTATGTAAGGGTTCTTTTTCAGAATTGTGCCAAAGAGACCATCGTTTGCAATAGCCATGGATTGGAAAGCCCCCCCGGCAGAGTGGGACGATCGTGACAATTACATATGTTCTCCTAAGCCTATGTTTTACAAGAACAAAAAATTCGTCTCTGAAAGAGATTTCGTGGTGAACCCAGAATGGGGATCAGAGAAGAAAAAAGTTTCTGTGTATTCACCAGCTTACAGGACATGCGCACTTCGCTACGGATGGTGTTGTTGAAAGAAGGATGTTTTACATAATGTTTCAATGGTGTCAAATGTTAAACGTGTCGAGTTATTTCATTTAAAAAGTATATAACCAAGATAAAATATAAAGATTAATAAAAGAATGTATGACATGAAAAAAGGGATATGCAAAGAGTAGTGGCGGGTCCAAACTATCAGAATGAAGTTATCAATAACGATCAAACCAAACCATACAATAGCATTTAACTTACGACATCGGTAATTATCAAGACATATAATAACAAGTTTTTCATCATGAACATGCCCAATCAAAAGATCATATAGAGTATTATGCTTTCAATTCTATTTTGTTCAATAAACATTATGATGTTCTTCCCAACGCATGCTCAGTAATGATCTCTTATATAAATAGCTGATGTTTCAAGTTTATAGCATATAAAACCTCCCCAGATAAGAACACTCTTTACACTAGCATTTTCTGATATGATAATACTAGTATGTCAAGTGTTATATGTTTGCAATAGTATAGGTTGATTGATTGATTGATGTTTAACGTCCAGCGAGCAATATTTCAGCTATATTCAGGACGAGAAAAAAATGTAAACGCCACGGGACTCGAAACAAGGAAAGGTGATGGGTATGGAAGGAGAATTTAGCCAGTGCAACAGGTCTCCTATGGACCACTCATCATGAGCATAATGATAATAATAAGCTGTTACACTGGGTTCTTTAACGTGCGAAGAGGGTGGCAATCTCTCAACACGGGCCCTCGGTTTTATTTACGTCTCATCCGAAGGACGGGTTGGTTGTGAATTTATACTTCCCGCACAACCGACGGACGCCCCTTCAAGCCGAAGAAACTCTCGGTCCCATTTCTATACCCCGGGGTTCCCGCGGAGTTGGCACCTTTTAGAGGACTAGTGTCTCTAGGACGGAGAAACCTGGTGCCTATTCTACCCCCGGCACACCCTCTGGGAGGGGGGTGCAATAGTATAGGGAAGTATCGGAAATATATATTAACCGTTTGCATAGGACACGGGAATGTACAGAGAATTGTGGAAAACTAACTGTATTTGTCATGAAAACGGCTTACAGGGGCGTAGCCAGAATAATGGAAAAGAATAGGCACAAGGTGTTTCGGCGAGGGGTCTGGGGCCACAGAAGGCCCCCAGTGGTTCCAGGGCAGAAAAGGTGACGTTTTTTGATCATTTTGTGATATTCAGATTATTTTGTCCCTTTTTGACAATACTACTTCCGACTAACTAGAACTTTAACGTCATTGGCTACCCAGGCAGAACTCTCGCAGACGGATGGATGGTGACGGTACTTTATTCCCTTCGAAACTTTAATGCCGAAAGGGATAACAAAATACATATATGATTGAGGTTACTTTCTGGACTTTTGTTCATCATGAATCATTCATTCTTTTTCACTTGTATAAGTTTATGGAAAGTCAAGGCGCTGATTCCTTCTGCTAACAAAGTCATCAGTAATCATATCCAAGTCGACTTTCACATGCCTGTGAATATGCATTTAAGTGATATGTTGGACAGTCGTTTATTGCCCATAGTAGGATTTCAAGCGTCTCCTTGCACTTAGAGATCTCTCGCTTGTTGTGATGACACCGGTAGTGTCAGTAAGCAACTGATGACGCTGTATATAGCCAGGTATAAGTCACGGTTTGTTGCATGTAGAGTGTCGAGTAGTATCTCTAGCTTATCATCTACAAGGGCTCACATAATTTCCCAACACTCAACATAATCCACAAAATCATGGAACATATCTACATGTGTATTCCAGTAGGAAAGTGGAGCATTGATTTTTATAAAAAGAAAATCAAATTTATGTTGAAGCACGTGCCTGCTTGAGCCTAACATAGCTACGCCCCTGGTTTATCCTGCAGGTATCCAGGTTTCCAGACATAAACTCGTAGTTCCAAGTGCAAAGGCAAATTTGAATCCCGTATAATTAAATACACTAACGATGTGTAATTTCATGTGTACACCTAAAGTAGGAAAATTAATATCTATTTCAAATATACTTCTAAGCAAATGTTCCCCCACAATATTATTACCCAGAAAGTAGTTGAATCAAGCATTTAATACGGGTAGACATTTTTTTTCACAATTCAGGTGTAAATATTTTTGTGTATCGGAACAAGTTAATATCACTATAGAGAAAGGTAAATGCTACGCCAGTCACACATGTCAGCTCAGTTACCACCAAAAGAGTAGTCAGTGCCACCTATACAAGTGTCTTCAACTAAGAAAATCCTGCAACCTGCTGATTTTAATGGAAATTGATGGAATAATAAAGACATAGATATCTAATTTAGTGCAAACGACGCGTTTCTGGAATAACCTGGAATAACAAATCAAAAGATTGCAATGCTAAATAATTTATAAGTCTTTGGGAGTATGAAACCAAAGGGCCTAAACACAATGGTCAAATTCGGTTGCTGTTACCCATGCATTTGGGAGACGAACCATAGTTTTTAGAATAATAACACTATTTAGGGACTGTAATTTGCCCATATAAATATATATATAAACCATGTCGGTGCCGAAAGGTTACTGGGGGATGATTCCTGCTGGAACTAGTAGTCCATAGACCCATAGATAGTAACACAAATAATTGTCCGAACGAATATTACTCATGTGAACATAGAACACAGAAAATAAAAAGAATAGTGAATGCACTTTATGAGATTATACCAAGATTACCCTTCAGTGCGATTTAGGTTGAAATATATATAACATTAAGTTGTCGATTTATAAAATATTGTCATAATTACCTATATATCATCTCGTGTAATTTCTGTTTAAAAGACAATTTTGATACAACTAATCGTATATATCTTATATATCCCAGTCATAGACACACAACATATGCCAGCTGGTTGGTTACAGACCTACATATTTTACTCAGATGTAACATAAAGGTAACAATGGTTTGTAAGATGGATAAGAAACATACTCTTTTTTTAGTTTTTATTGTAAATACTCATGATTTAGTTGTTATATCCTTTTTAAATATGTGCTTACATCTTAAAGATAAACTATTGGTACAAAGTTATCAAGGACCGAAACTAAAATGATCTCTCAACAAGTGCTATAGTAGAACACTACGAGATTATCTCTCAACAAGTGCTATAGTAGAACACTACGAGATTATCTCTCAACAAGTGCTATAGTAGAACACTACGAGATTATCTCTCAACAAGTGCTATAGTAGAACACTACGAGATTATCTCTCAACAAGTGCTATAGTAGAACACTACGAGATTATCTCTCAACAAGTGCTATAGTAGAACACTACGAGTCTTCCGTGTCTAATCGTCATTACTATCTGACAGTAAGTGTTGTGCTAGTTCAAACCAATCAAACCAATCAATATGAAATCAAATGTATGTAATTCACTTAATTGTTCTGTTCAATATATTGGGCGTCATGATTGACAATAAAAGATTTGTATCTTGAAAAAAAAAAGAAAAAGAAAAAAAGAAAAAAGGTTCATGTTAGAAAAGTGAATATACCAAAGGGGTAAGTAGAAACCGTAAATCGGAGGATAGATAATACACATGCCAAAAGAAAAGAAAAAGACAAACAATGATGCATAAACACTATTCAGGAAACTAAATGTTAAGCAACACGAACCTCACTAATAACAAAGGGTCAACTTAGATGCTACGGATGTCAAACAGTTTCTGTCCCACTAGTGGCAATTGTCAAAAATGGCATTCTGAACATATCCGTGATCCTCTATGACACTGACATTCCGTAATTGTTAACCAATTATGACTTTCGAAGAGATGACTTCGACTTTATCACTAGGAGCCCATGGTTCACTAGCTACTCTTTAAGCAGTAATTCTCTATCAAGGAAATCCTTATGGAAGCCACAAGCTCTCTAATAGAAAGTCAATTGAGAGACATATAACTCATATGCAGGTGCTGCTGGCATGTTGCTACACATTGATGGGAGATTTGATATCATCCCAATTTTTAAAGTTGCGTTCTCAGTCGACCATTGCTACCAATGTCAAGGTATGACGTAGAACTAGCTTTATCTTTAATTAAAGTTCAACGAGATAGATACAGTCAACATAGTCACCAATGTATAAGAACATCTTTTATGTCTTTAGATACTGTCACGCAAAAGCAATGTTCTATTCATCAGTCACGTGTAATGTTTTTCTTTGCTTGCATAGATTGCAACTTACAATAATGACATATCAATAAGAAAACGTATTTTCTCTTCTAAATAGCAATATTAATCTTATTTCAATGTTATGTTTCATTTTCATTATCAATAAGACCCTTCTGTGTAAAATTGAGTTATCTACCTTTTAATAAAATTACACTAAACGACTCCATTAATATACGGAATTGAAATTAAAAGAGTAAAATAAAATCTCAGTTTATGTTGAATTAACAAATTTCCTACATTTGTATATTAGTTCTCCTTTTTCGTTGTTTTATCACAATTCTCAATTTCTTTTTATTGTCTATTTCTGAAATAAAAACCATTTTTTCTATTGTACGGGTAAAATGAACATATCGTCAGAGCAGTTCCAAAATCTAATATGAACTTACACATGCACCTGTCTCGATCCACGTGCATTTACTATCCACATGAACGTCAGGACAACAACCTGCTTCCGAGTCTCGAGTGGTTTTAAAATGTCTGCAATGTTTTCAATAAGAACATCCGTAACGCCTGTTCTTTACACTTATTTAAACAATTATTGACATTTTACTATATGGTTACCATGGTTTTACATTAATAGTTGTCCTATATGATCGGTAGTTATGTTTTAGAATGTAGAAACCATGTGATGAATTTTGTTTTTCCATTGTCAAGATTCTAATATAGTAAGTGGCAATATAATTTTGTCATCCATGGTTTTCGTATTAAACCCAGCACGGTGTTTCTATGGCCTTCATTCAAGTTAACTTTGTGAATTTTCTGATATATACTTTCTTCATCAATTTCTCGTACACGGAAACCAAATATATACAAAATAGCAGTCCTGGACACATGAGTTCACGTCCGGTTTTAGTGGGGTCCATGTTGCTCAATCTTTAGTTTTCTGTTTAATGTTTTGCTAACCATTGTTTGTCTTTATATTCTTTTCCTTTTCGTCAGTGTGTGTATTTTTCAATCTGCGGCTTCTGATTACCCGTTTTGTACCTTTAACCATTTCCTAATGTTTTCTGATAATACAATTATAGACATTTTTGTTATAGTAATTTGATATATATTATCCCATTGCTATGTTTTATACTTTACACTTATCATTTTTGTCCAAATTTTAAACCTACGTGTGTAAATTGAGTTATCTCCCCTTAAATGTTCTACTTTTCTACCTTTCGTTGATACCAGTGATACTACAGTACATACATTACTTAACTTCTCAGCCCAATAAAGTCGCACCTCCTGCAATGAAAAATATACAATCTTGTTACCAATAAGTAATCTGAGCTATCTCATTTAAGTATTACATTTTCCAGATTTCGTTGCGACTGTACATATACAATCAAGATGCACAAAATAGCTCAGGCTTCAAATGTCGGCCACTGCAAAGAAAAATGTAGAACTGTAGAAGTAACGTATTTTCTTTATTTCTTTTTACTTTCAATTGATCTAGGTTAAACCAACACCTGTAAGCTTTACTAAACATTTTAAAATGAATTGTTTAGATGAGACAATGGTCAAAGTTCAAATACATTAATAAACCGGTTAATCTTTCTGGTGTAGCATGGCATATAATGTAATTGTCCTCAAGATAGCACAAAGATGTCAACTGAACAGGGTAAAACAAACAATTGTCAAACATCTAAATGAGATGTAGCTAATAATCTGTTCACTTTTAAAAGGGAACTTGTATAAAATATATCTTAAAAGCTACACTTGTCAGATTGTGTTAAATAGTCATGAATGATCTGGAGTTAAAAGTAGTCCTTTGGATGAATTGCTAAGCACATTATGATGGACATTGTGTTATTAATTTCGGTTGATAAATGTGCTTAGATTGTAGTAGACAGTTCAACAAAGTTTACATATAGTTGTTTACAAATGCTTAGAGTTGGTTTAATATGTGTTTTAATAGTTTGATAGAGTAGGTTCTATGAATGCATTTAAAAGAAGAGCTTACATATACCAGTCCAAAGGGGTAATTAGAATCCGTAAGTAGAAGAATCACAGACAACACAATGACCAAAAGAAAAAAGGACCAAGGGACAAACATCGATCTACAAAACTCTACACATAAAACTAAAGATCTATCTACACGAATCCAACTAACAACCGGGGGTGAATGTATGCTAATGTTTATTATTGTGAGTTCTACATGGAGCTATAGAGAGGGTTTTAAATACAGTGTAGAGTATAAACAATGGATATCAAGCTTAGTGAACACGACGCTTTTAAGGAATAACCTTTATCCCGTACATTCAAAACCAAAATATTTGAAAGCCAAGTTAAGTGTTAAACGAGATTCTTAGCGAAATTATAGCTATTTGTGAAGTTTATTGATAACGGACACATGAATTGCGAAGAAAAAATTATAAATTTGGGCAAACTATTATGGAGCACCCCTTTGATATTGAATCTCGAATTTCAAATGATCCTTCTGGGCTTTCGTATTATTCTCTTAACCATTGTAGATACATAGGCACAGAGACAGTACACACTATATATATACATAACGACATACACACACACACACACACACACACATCTTTGTGTATGCACGTTATAAGTAATTTCTTCAGCTGTGATTGTTGATCTTAATTCCATAATGTATTAAGCTTAATTTTATTCATTCGACAAATTTCTTCTTTCTTTAAAATACCAACATTCTAACAAACAATGAAATTCATCGCTGATATCAATATTACCAGAAGTATAAAGATGATAATTTTAATCATGTATTATCATTGCAATATTATTCCACCTACCGATTTCAAATTGTTGTTCGAAATTTACATAATGTGAAACTTTCATTGATTTCTAGAATATTAAAATAATTTCTAAATTTGAAATTCTCTTTACATAGTTTGTAATGTATGGCTTTTGATGATTCGCGTAATAATGAATTCCATGCTTGTTGGAAATGATCTTGAAGACGGTATTATAATGTCATTTTCCACTAACGAATATGTTTCCCGTATATCTTTAACAACCACAATCATCTATGAAGTGTTTGAAGATTCCAAAGGGACAAATATAATTCGTAAATCGAAGAAGAACATGCAAGACAATGGCCAAAAGAAAAAGGACAAACAACGATCTACAAAATATACACTTAAAACTAAAGATCGAGTAACACGAACCCCATTAAAAAGCGAGGATCAACTCGGATGCTCCAGAAGGGTAAGCAGTTCCTGTTCCACTAGTGACACCAGTCGTGTTAATCTAGTTACAAACCCGGTGATAAGTCATGAATACGGAAAGAACCGGGACGTGTTAACGACAAGTGGAACATATCTGTGGTCATCTGTGACACAGATATCCCATAACGGTCAACCAAGTCATGGTGGCGACCGTAAAACTTTCAAAGTGATGACTTTAACTTAACCAATAGGAACTCTTGGTCCAGTAGCTTCCTTGTTAGCAGCAACCCTCTATTAAGGGAATCCTGATAGGAACCACAACTCTGGAATATCGTATCAACTGAGAGATATATACTCTAATCTGGGTTTTTTTAATATCTTTTAAAGTGTAGTTCAGCTTTTCTTACAGTATATAATTGATGAGATAATTTATATGCGATAGAAGATAATTTTGTTTCTTTACCTTCTTTTTGTCCAGAACGAAAGTATCCTTAGCTTCATATGATATCTGCCAAGTTCGCCATATATCATGTAACTAGGAATAGAATTATTTAGGTTTACACAATTTAAGTTGAATTATTTCCATGTCTTCGTTATTTCCATATCCTAAATTTAATTATTTGGCTTTCCAATCTTTTTTTAGCGTACCTGCTGAAAGTTATTCCAGAAACCTACCAAATAGATCTAAATGGCATATGATGGAAAGATTATGTATCCGTCCAATTTTTAAACATTAAACATAGCTTTTGTTGCCTTTTCAGCTAATAACTTTTCCGTAGCTTCAGCATTACCAATTCTGGACAACACAGTACTCAAACAGTTAAATTCTCTCACAATTTCAACTTCATTGTCATAAATTTTAAGACAAGTGAACATGTGATGGGATTCTCCTTAAAGAAAAGATTATGATTTTAGCTTTTGAACGTTAGCTTCAAACTGCCAAATATTACAACATTCGTTGTAAGAATCCAACTGTGTTTACAGATCATCAATAAAGTATACCACATATACAAATAGGTCTGTTTCATACATTGACATACAGCCCGAAACTGCCATTGAGTGCCGGCTAAGAACGAGACTCTACGACAAAAGAGATAATTTCAACTTTCCCATTGCGAACTTTCCATCTATATGTAGCACCTGCAGATGGAGTAATATCTCTCTCAGTTGATACGATATTCCAGAACTTGTGGTTCCTAACAGGATTTCCTTGTTAGAGATTCTTAATGGTCAAATTGAAGTCATCGTTTCGAATTATTTACGGTTGCCACCATGACTTGGTTAACCGTTACGGGATATCTGTGTCATAAATTACCACGGATATGTCCCGTTCGTCGAAATCACAATCCGGTCCTTTTCTCATTCATGACTTATCATCGGGTTTGTAGCAATAGAAGCACGACGGATGACACATGTGGAACATGAACTGGTCACCTTTCCGGAGCATATGATTTGATCCCCGGTTTTTATAGAGGTTCGTGTTGCTCGATCTTTAGTTTTCTGTGTACTATTTCTGCACATCATTGTTTGTTCATTTTCTGTTTCAATTTACGGCTTCTGATTGCCGTTTTGGTATCTTCAAACGTGTTTTTCATAATCGTCAGCAAAGGTTGTATAGAATAAAAGTAAATAATTTACCCATGCAGCTTGAAATAGTGATTGGCCTAATAAATTGGTTTATATATGCATCTCTTGTTTTTGTAGACTTATTTGGAATTGCGGAACTGCTTGGTATAATTCCAGAGTTGAATGTTAAGTTCAATACATTTTCATACACTGGTAAAAATACATCAGGTGTATATATACTGTATATATTTACAACGTTATCCTCACCATATACTTTATTATTTTTAATTTCTTAATACAGGAAAGTATTTCATTACTACTAATTTGAAGATTAATCTCGTGATTAATGTTCTGAAGTTGTTCTGTGTCAATATTTGGTAAATCCATAACATTATTATTTGAATCTGACGAATCTAACCTCATAAAAAGTCAAATTCGATGAGGATGTCACGTTGACTTTTCCTCTTTCCCTAGTTTAAAAATTTCCCAAATTCTACTGGATATCTGGATCATATAATTAAAAAAAAAATTCAATGCATCATCATTTTTTTGTCCCCAATTATTTTATATCTTTTTCAGAGAGTTGTACTTCGTTTCTATACGGAGTCGTAATAAAAACGTAGATATCAAATTTATTGCGTATGATGCGTTTCTGGAATAACCTTCATGAGGTACGCCCAAAGCCAAAATACTGTTTATATTTATATTTCTCTTTGATTTCAGGTAATTATGCATAGCAAATCTACAATCGTTATCAAACCATGGCTTGCATACCTTTTTACCCTCTTGTTTTTCTATGGTCTTATTGTTTCAAATTCCACGATACAGCTGAAATATTGCTAAAGTTGCCGTTAAACACCATGTTCCAAATGTATTAATAGTAGATTCTATCATAATGTAATAATATACAAGTACATTGAAAATGACGATTATCTTTCTTAAGATACAATGTACCGAAATACACCCGTTATTATTCGACTATTTCCTCAGACATTCAGTGACAAAATATTCACAGAACTGTTAATAATAAGAAATTTAGCCCGAAAAGATGTTTTGCTCTATTTGATACATAAATAAAAACTATTTATTTACTTGTAATGAAAAATATAGTAGATTTAATTGTAACAATATTTCGTCATTATTATGTATTCTACCGTGACATCTGCTCGGTCATGCAATAAAGTCGATCACTTGTTTTGATTTACAATTCTCGCGCAGCACGAGACCAATGACGTCATTCTGTATATTCATAGCGTACATAAACACTGAGGGAATACTTTTCAACGTCAAAATTACAAGATGAGATTAAAACAGAGAAGTTTGAATTGAATAAATTCCATGCAAGTAAAAAAGATCCTTTTTACTAATGTCTTTTTTTCCTGATCATTATGCTTGTTAAATATGTTTCCATCGATGGTATTCCCCAAACATTTGTATTTTTCCGGTTTGTTGACATACTCGTCATCACAGTTCATGACCGTTTCTGGAATGTAGGCCAAGCAAATTGTATTTTAAAATACTTTGAAAATATGATGATTGATCATTCAGATTCCACCATTTTCTAGAAAATGGCCGATTTTACCGGGAAAATACATGCAAGTGCTCTCCATTAGTCACAAAATGGCAGATTATTTTGCATTTCCACTGCTGCTTTAATAACAAATATACCCCTTACTTCTTGGGGTATTGAAATGAAATTCACAGAGAAGATAGAAAAAGAATTAATTTAACAGCAATAATCAAAATTTATAGCATAAATTGAACAGAGAATTAAATTAAACCAGACAGAAAAATGAGATTATCTGGGTTAAAAAAAAACCTGTCATTATTACAAATAGCATCAACAAAACTGTATTGTTACCACTCTGTGATAATAAATGTGATTAAAATAAATTGAAATCAGTCATTAATTGTTTTACCAAAATATGTCGGTCTAATAGATTGTATTGACAAAAGCAAAAACACAAAATTCACTGGATTAAATACTTTTTATGTGGGTAAGCAAGTTTAATTTTTGCATCACATAATTAATTTTTAATACTTCAATTTCAAACTATTTAAAAAAACCCATCTTTTGAAATTTTTCAGACAAATCAATTAAACTGAAAAAGCTAAAATACTGTACTTTCTTAATCTGGTTTACTTTTTAAGTTTGGTTGGCCTATGACAAAATCATGTGCTTTATTGAACTTTGACCGGCTTTATGTGACGTCATACGACGCCATTTGGAAAATGGATGGTAAACAAATATAGGTCAGTGTGTTATTATTATCGATCTTTTTTCCATGGAACTTTACACATGTGAGCAAGAATAGATGAGGAACATAATTAAAAAGAAAAAAATGTTTACTTTTCAAACATGAAAAAAATAATCAAACATTATCCAATGACTGACCGACTTATTGTCAGACGAGGATATATATGTAAGCCTCAGATCAATGTACAGCCTCTAATCGACGTCCAATTAGTCCAATCCTCAAATCCATTTCTGATTTCTACGCAACAGACGTATGTACCTCAGATCGATGTCTTTTTTTCTTCCTTTTTTCCCCTTCAAATGATCAAATCGGCGTTCGATTCTCAAATTTATGTCCTTTTTCAAATTCTCAAATCTATGGCCGTTTCTCACTTTCTCAAGCCGACGTCCAATGACGTCACTGACGTATGATATAACACTACCCAATAAATCGGCCATAGATCTGAGAATTTGGAAAGGACGCCGATTTGAGAATACCCTTAAATCGGACCGTAATTTGAGGTAATGACGTCAGTTGATGTCGATTTGAGGAATTGAAGCCGATTTGAGTCCGGACGATGATCTGAGTCTGTCATGAATATATAAATCGTCTCAAGTTTACAAGTGACAACCATACACTATATCTACCACACTGGATCACGCTTCTGCAATAATCATGTGGTGGTGAACAAATTAGCCTTAGATGGTCCTACGTCCAAAATTACCAGTTTAAAAGTGAAAACTGTTCACGTAAAACTAAATGTTGATATAGTGACCTAACGGGCTGTATTAAATGTCATGATAATAATATAATTTATTGCACACTGCACGTTTCTGGAATAATCTTCATCACGCACGCGTATAATCAAAAGATTGGAATGCCGAGTAATTTAAGTATTTGGGAACAAGTGTGTAAAAGGGACTAAACATTGGTGCTGACAGGAAATTTATTGATAATCTTTAATAAATTTTCATACATTAGATTTGGAATGTATTTCATATTAACTAAGACATGTCCCCTGAGTTAGATTTGTCTGTAGGTGTCGACAGTTTGATGTTTTGCTTATTTTTTTTTCTATTTCTGATATTGAGATTGAGTTTTTGAACATGTTGGAGATCGTACACCATTGCAACCGTTAAATAAAGAAATGTGCATCTGATACACCTAATTAATACATGTATTAGTGTTCTGTAATGATTAATTATTATTATCCTTATATACATTGATTGTGTTCTGTTCATAGCAATGGAGTTACAGCAAACATGGTTCATTATAATTTACACACACGCTTTCTGATCTTCATTTCAAATTAATTCCTGTAAAGAAGATTTGTTTTGACGTTTATATCCTGAAAACTCCCAGAACTATTATTTGGTGTAACTGAGACCAATTACTGGTTTACAAATATACCAAGCAATCGTAAATAGCCCGGTGACTAGAGACATCATTTCTAAAATGTAATCGTCATGAATGCTATACGGCTGTGTCATATATCATTCGACTCGGCACTGCTCGTACTTTCAAAATAATTTGGTCGTCAAAAGAAAATATGGTGCAGTTTTTCAGAAATCAAGGTCAAAGGTCAAAAACATTTTTTTTTACCAAATTTCAACTGGAATCCCTTTTTCATTAAAGAAAGACGAAAAATTGCATATTTGGTTTTCTTTATTCAATTTTCTATCTAAAACGTCGGATGTCATCAAAAAATAATTGTTCTGTGCAAATTTATGTGTTTTCACAAAAAGGGGGAGGGTTTTCACTTAATAACCTGGTAATTTTCCAAACTGTTGATAGTAAAGCCATTAAAACTTATCCAAACGTAAAGAAAATATAGAAAAATATGTATTCTACAAAATAAATATAAATAATAGCCAAATTATAATGAGGAATACAAGTTTTGTTCACATAGATTTGTGTTGGTACATGTCCAATTGGCAACATTAACTCATACAAAACATACTTATATGTGGGTTAAAAACAAAAACACAACTTCTTGTATGCAGCAAAATGCATCAACAGAATATAAATCAGCAAGAAATAAGGCAAAACAACTGTGCAAGGCATTCCGAGTGACTGGAACTGCCTTTTTCATGTGGAAATTGGAGCTTAAGCGAAACAGGATCTTTGCAGAACAAGGAAACAGCTCGTCAAAAAAGTGGACATGATTATGTTGTTAACACATTAAACGTCTTCTGCAAGGGTATATGAATGGACGTTTTTACATGATTCTGATCCTTGGCAA
Source organism: Bathymodiolus brooksi (assembly GCA_963680875.1). Lineage (NCBI taxonomy): Eukaryota > Metazoa > Mollusca > Bivalvia > Mytilida > Modiolidae > Bathymodiolus > Bathymodiolus brooksi. The sequence continues at coordinate 89,843,524 of OY804577.1, forward strand.
GAACATAAGTCAGTACATGCAAGGTTCTCCTCAGCACAAACACGGGACTTTTTACATTGCGCTTTCCCCTTGCATGAACACACTAGATCACGGAGAAATTCTGCTGACATGTTTCCTTCAAAGTAAACTGGATGCAAAGAATCCTTGACAGTTCGCCAGGAAGCATGCCAAACTTTGATCTGGAATGAGGCACGAAGAATATGCTGACGAAGCGCCGCTTCTGAAGGTGGTAATCTAACCAGACTTGCATCCCGACCTGTAACAAGTTTTACTCGAAGTTTGTTAATGTTATGATGGGAGGATGCAAAAGACTTCTTCTGATCATAAAGCCTAGCTACAAACCGTAAAGAGCATGAAAAAGCATCATCTTTGTCGGGATCTCCCAAATTTCCTAAATCATGGAAATCTGGTGCTGCATCTTTCAGTAATTTGTACACTGACATTTTGCCAATTCCAAAGAAGGAAGAGGTAGTGTCACACCCAGAGAGAGCATGTGCGGCAGGAAGCACTCTACATGTGATTTCTGAGAGAGAAGAACTTAGTTTATGAATAGGTAAAAACCTACGACCGTCCTTAACACTACTAACGTTTCCCATTTGGACCCACAGTTCACTGGTGTTTGTCATCTGCTTATAAAAATAAATACAGAGAACAATCACATCTGTATCAGAGGTTTTCATAATGATCCTGCCTTGCTTTCCCAATTCTTTGAGCCTTTTGTCAGCATGTAAAGCCTGGAGGATCATACGGGTGTCCGCCTCTTCTTGAGTGCTGTACAAGTCAGGACAATCAAAGACTTCCTGGTCTGAAACAACTTTCACAATTTCCGGATTTCCAAATGAACCGGCAATGTAATACAAATTTCCAGGGGGCACTAATGGGTTACTTTGATTGAATTTGACAATGAAGTCACCAAAAAAATTTATGAGTGCCTGCTTGTTTTCTTTGACAGATAGAAATTTCTTCCAGTCAGGAATATTCCTGCCTTCTATGACTTGGAACACCTTTGTATGGGCAGTCACTTTGGTACGACGCTTTCTTTCAGCCGACGTGATGGAGTTTTTTTTACGTCATACCGGTCAAATGCATCTGCTACTGTATGTGCTTTTGCAAAGCATGATGTCAACTGTCTGCAGTAGTTGGTAGTAAGGTCTCCAAAGGTTGTATGCTTCTTTGCATCCATGCACTGAACTAGTGCCATGCCATCTCTGATGTAAGTTGTCAACGAAGTGTCAAAATCCGGCAACGAAAGAACTGGGCAAACTTCATTTTCGAACTGCTTCACTAGATCTGATTTACAAGATTTCCTCATTGTACCATCTTCATGGAACATGGACACCGGGATATGCACGCACTCCAATTGATAGCAGAAGACTTAGATCGAGTTAACATACTCGGGTCTTTACTGTCCTTGCTTGGACCGGCTGCTACTTCACCAGTTTGTCTGCTAGTAAACACCACAATGTTATGCTCACTTGTGTATGACATGTAGCAGCTTTTATGATAAACAATAGCTAAGCTTTCTTTCGGGATATCATTGAGTGAACCAAACTAACTAATACAATTTGCGTAAATTTCATCAACCACATCAAAAAACCGTGATTTACTGCGATCCGTAAATGAAACAACTGTTTCACGACCGCTTTCTGACAAATAACACATTTTTCTAAGATTAAACTAAGTTTTCGCCTCTTCGAAGTACTAGGATCAAGTTTCAACGGACTTCCCAGTTCTGTCATCTTTTCGGTTTTTGTCGGATCTCAAGTTCTAAATATAACTTACAACTCAATAACTAAATTTGCCTCTTAGAATGAACAAAAATGAAAAATAACTATCACCACAACCTCAAATTCGAACAAACAACATTTAAAAGTCAAAAGAACAAAGACACATCAACAAATACAAAAGAAATCAATCAATAGTTAACGTAAATTAATCGAACATAAGGTGCACTCGAAGTTCAAGATCAATATGGTGAACAAAGTATTCAGATCTACCGGGACCAAACACAACTTTCCGAAAAATAAGTAAGGTAAAGATTTGTTAGTCTATATTTTGGGTGTTATATAAAATCCCATTAAAGAAACTTAGATAAAAAAAAAAAGGTGTGTCACTAAATAGGGTAATGATTATATTTTTAATTTCTACTAGTTACTTAACTATTTATCAACTGGCGCATTATTGTACAGAATTAAAATCTGGTGAAACTACAAAATGACCCCATTTACAATATTTGTTATTGTTATTATTTTTCAATAATAGGTTTATTGTGTTAGTTTTTTCGCTTAATGAATAAAACATTATATGTAAACTTTGAATCCAATGCGAAAGAAATATATTGCTATACAGTTTTTAAATACCGGAGCAAAACTGTTAGCCACTCGAGGTCCAAATTTAAGTAAATTTTGCTAACTATAGATAGAATTTTAGAAAACTGCACCATACGACTTTTTGACGACCAGTCTAAAATCAAAGTAAAATCATTTTCCTACAAGTATGCCAATTTTTAGCCGTATAGTATGAAGTGAAATTAAACTCCGTTAATATGCGACTTTTGCGTAGTTGGTCACCGGGCTAAAATTTCTAAACCAGTGCAAGAAAAGACATAGAGCAATTCGATTCAAAATATTTGCATTCCAACTTTCGTAATTTTCCTGGAATACACAGAACTTTTATTTTGGTGCAACCGTGAAGGGAGTTGTCGCACAATTAGTAGGTCTTTTAGCTAAGTATTTCTTATAGTATATTCTGTAGATGAAATTGCTTTAAGTATGCAATAGAAGCAGTAAGATTAACTGATTGAGCACGATGTTCTATATTTCAGTTAAACAGTTCCTTTTATTTATTTTATTTGTATCTTAATCATATGTTAGTTTGGTATAAATGAACTAAATAACCATGACAAATTAAATACCCAGAACATATAATGAAAAATATTTATATTATAATCTGTTTACAACAGGTGAAAATGTTGGACAGTAATAAAATATTTTGTGACAAATAATCAATACTATTTTCTGCTTCACCTAGCATGACAAACGTTCAGATACAAAACGCATGACTGAACATCTATGGAGACCTTCTTAAAAGGATCCAACATCCCATTTACCTGTTAAACCCCGCCACATTTTTGTGCCTGTCCCAACTCAGGACCCCTGATATTGGTTGAAGTGTGGACCATCACTATGGTCATGTACTATTGATTAATTGGTGTTTAACGTCCAGCGGCATATATTTTGTACATATTCAGGACGAAGACCAGTTCAATTATATTTGAATATTACACAGAAACGAGAGAGATGTGGGACAACTAGGCCAATGACTTATGACTACCTGCAATAGGAAAGGAATAGAGAGTTGAGTGGTGACGAAATGATTTATTCTTGTGTAACGGCTACAATGCGCCATCTAGAAAATGATTTTAAATGTTTAAGGAATGCGACATTCTCCAAACACGGTACGCATTATGGTCAACGGTGACAACTTGAACATTCAACAATACCTAGTGATCCTATATATATTATCTTGCAAAAGACCGATGCTTGAGCTAGGAATTACACTTGGTTTATGTTTCGAAACTTGCTTAGGAGACGTATACGTTTAGATGGAACGGGAAACCTTTCCGTATTTGATGAATTTCCGACGTCATTTTCCAGTTTATCAGCATAGATTGCAAAACAATTGCAAAACATTTTGCAATTTCTATTTGGATCTCAAGTTATGAACCATACCTAGCTGTGGAATCCAACCATTATTGCAAATTCAATGGAAAAGATGCGATTAACATGGAGTACAAACTGTATTGTGTGAAATTACATCATCTGTTTAGCGGAACGTGAATATCTAGGACCGAACTATGCTCTCTTGTTTTCAAAATTACCGAGAAACCCTACAAAATGTATGCTCCAAAGGAATAAAGGAACAAGTTGCCTAAAAGAGGAGCACGGTTGGTGCTCATAGGAATACCGACTACTTGTTGACAAATAAATCCACCAAACATACCAAATATTTTCTTTTTGGTAGATTAGGATTGTTGGTTTCACAAAATATTGTCTGTTCTTTCTGACGCAAGATATATGTACCTACTTCGGTCATTTCTATTAAACAGATCTGACCTTATTCTTTTAATCTTTGTTTTTGTTTAGAATGAGGAATAGCTGTGTAAACGATAGATAAGTCAAATATTTGAATGCTAATGCATGAGCCTCATTCAGGAGCTGGCCGTATTCGATATTCAAAGGAATTTTATGTAGTTTACGAGGTTTAGGTTGTGGTATTTCGGACGCAAACTCAAATGTATTGCTTTAAATTTGTTATATTCTAAACATTCACAATAAGGAGGAGTATTAAGGATTCAACCTTAAATTAAACAGTATTGAAGATGTAATGAGGTCGGGGTAATACCCTCACAGTCATTAAATGTTAATAGAACGCATGACAATATAATGGTGATATTCAAAAACATTTCACACATCCATTTAACTAAATCACAAGTTGTAAAAATACGTACATATTGGTATTTGATGTGACAATGAACATGACAGACAAAGGGAGAACATTATGAATATGACAATAACAAACCCTGGTCACCAATACCATATTAATGAAAATCATAATATTTCTAAGTTTTCTTTAGATATATCTAATAAAGAAAATCCAAAATCATAACAAGAACTATCTTTAAAAGAAGATGTACGACGAAGCACAAATATTATATTCTTCTACGAACAGTATTTCACTGAAATAACTTAAACATATTGGTTTTATAGGATTTGATAAGACATGTAAAACCTTGCATCCTACTTAATGTGCAAGGAATCGTTAATAAATAGTAACAACGTCCACAGATCTTGGCCCGAGGATGGGACTACCAGACAAAATTTTGAAAGGGGATCACCAAAGGATTATTTTAGCAAAGCTTAAATCCATGATTGGCCCAGTAGTTTAAGAGGAAAACAATTAAAATTGCATCCACCTTTCTGTTTTTAGCAACAGTGGCCATGTTTGTTGGATGTCTGGATTGCCGGACACAATTTTGAAAGGGGGTCATCAAAGGACTAAGCAAAGATTAGTTCCAATTGGCCCAGTAGTTTCAGAGATGAAGATTTTTTGAATTTCATCCCCCTTTTTTATTTTTAGTAACAGCGACCATGTTGGTTGGAAATCGGGACTGTCGGACACAATTTTGGAAGGGGATCACCCACGGACCATTCCACCAAAGTTTGGTCTCAAGTGGCCAAGTGGTTTCAGAGGAGAATATTTTTAGTAATTGTGTACGGACGGACGACCGACGTAAAGTGATGACAAAGCTCACATATTATTTCCTATCCGTGGTAAAATCTAAAAAAAATTCATGGCTTCAACAATAACTTCTTAATATGTAATAGATGAAATGGCACTTTCTCAGAATTTAATACCCCCAGTCGCTCACCTGAAGATTACATAATACTTGAAAATACAACTTTACGACATATAATACTTTGGTTAAAGAGAATATCGCTTAAATTTAAAGTTTAATATATTGTATACAGATATACCATTAACAGTAATCGTTATCAATTATACTCGAACTCCCTTTGTCTGTGCGGGGCGTAGGACGACGGACGCAACCGATCAACAAACTACTAAATGACTTGCTTATTACAAGTGCCTTAAATCCGACTTGCTTATTACAAGTCAGTGATCTTTCCACTCATTTGTATCTGGGGTCCGGTCCCTTATAATTGAGAAAATTAGCGCATAAATGATGTGAATTGGGAAAAGATGGGGAAAGCAATACATTTATTAGTTTGGAGGTCCAGTAATAGAATAGCAATCATACTGTACCAAGGTTAATGTCAACAGTAATACATTCTTGTGATGAGGAAGAATGACCACAAAACAGTTCACAAAACTTACTTAAATACCCTTGGTGTACGACACTGTCATATAGCCATGGGTATTTTTGTTCATTTTTCATTGAACTGAACACCCTGGCATCTGGTACCATGACCTCTGGAGCACAACTGTCAGAATCAGAGTGATAGTCAGATTGCGAATATCAACATCACCACTATTTACATGTTGTTGGATGTCATTTGAAGCTGTTAGGTAATAAAGAATTTGAATTGGTTGTTTTTGGAGTGACATTCGCAGTGGTAACAAGGCGTTCAGCTTCTGGGCATGGTGTATCAGTACATAGTGTTGGTGACCGTTAGGGTTGACTCCACCTAATCCCACTTTTTTTTAAAATTCATTAAAGAAATCTAAAATTTCAAGTGGGAATAGCTGTAATAATTATAAAAACAATGTGCAAACATTGGGGCTTAGGGTGTATAAACAAAAACTCATTACTAGTAACTACAGGTAAACCTTGATTGGAGAATGGAGAACTAATATATATTAATTTATCATTTTTATTCTAATAAAAAAAAAACATACAGATACATACATGAATAAGTGATATCTCTATCAATACATTTATATTTCAACATCCATAGAACTTATCATTTATTTTTAAACTACATGAAATAATAAACAAGCATGTCTTAGCTTATGTTTGTTACTATTCATTTTGAAATGAAATTCTTATGATTCATATTTTTTCCAAAGGTACAAATATTTTTTAAAAGATATTTTTACTATTTATGTCATACTTGATTTCACTCTATATGAAAAAAATGTTTCATTCCAATTTCTAATTTTTATTAATAACACTTACTTCACTCAAATATTTTCCCGTTTTCTGCAATATTTGACATAAAATACAGGTACATCACAGGTAATAATTAATTAGATGTTAATTGCAAAAACAGCATAATTAACTGCAACAACATCTATTGAGTATTGGAATACCTGGAATAGTTTTTTTTAATGGGATTAGATAGACGACATCACCGGTACAGTAGTGGGTCGCACTCACTTCAAAGCACAAACAGTTTCACTAGCTTTATTAACGTCATCAACCTCATTTTTCTCCTGGAGAAAGTAAAAACTTTTTTTAATTCAAGTTACATGTAGGCTATTTGCTTCCATCATTACTGGTCAATTTCTTAGCAAATTATGCAACATCGTGACATTTTTATTTTTAACAAATCACATGACATACTTACTGTTTTTTATTAAAATTTTATATTAAATTTCTTTAAGTAAACATTTATTCCAAATACTAGATTTCCACTTTCGTTTTCTGAAGTTTTATCGCAGTCCGGTAAACAAATCAAGCGACCCAATATATTGTACTGGTTCCCGGTATCTTGTGCGTAGTATTTCGCTTGGTTAATCAAAACAAATAGAAACCAGGTCATAAGCGCTATTGGGAATTTTCCCCCATGAAATTGGGGAATTTTTTTTTTTCACAATGGGACTGGGACCGATATTCGGCCCCAAAAAACACAGTCGGAAAATCACTGCAAGCATTTTAACTCCGTTCTCCGAACTCCTACCAAAGTTGTATTATTCTCCAATCAAAAGGTTAGAAAATATTTTCATCTTTAAAATTGCTAGGCAACAGCGTCCATAACAAAAGTAGGTCAAAAGGGATCGTATACGACTTCGTCGAAAAAAGAATTCCAAATGCAAAATGAAATAAACGTTAGAATATACATATACTTAATTGAAATCATTGTCGGCTTTAAATGATTTGATCTTTTTTTGCAGTAATTCTGAGTAGTAAAGCTATTGATTGAGTGGTTGTTAGGTTGTTGCCGTCTAGTGAGCAGTAGTTATGAGGAGTAAAGTGATTGATGGAGTGGCTACTTGATTGTTGTTTAACGTGTAGTGAGGAGTAGTTATGAGGAATAAAGTGATTGATGGAGTGGTTACTTGATTGTTGTTTAACGTCTAGTGAGCAGTAGTTATAAGGAGTAAAGTGATTGATGGAGTGGTTACTTGATTGTTGTTTAACGTCTAGTGAGCAGTAGTTATGAGGTTTAAAGTGATTGATGGAGTGGTTACTTGATTGTTGTTTAACGTCTAGTGAGCAGTAGTTATGAGGAATAAAGTGATTGATGGAGTGGTTACTTGATTGTTGTTTAACGTCTAGTGAGCAGTAGTTATAAGGAGTAAAGTGATTGATGGAGTGGCTACTTGATTGTTGTTTAACGTCTAGTGAGCAGTAGTTATCAGGAGTAAAGTGATTGATGGAGTGGCTACTTGATTGTTGTTTAACGTCTAGTGAGCAGTAGATATGAGGAGTAAAGTGATTGATGGAGTGGCTACTTGATTGTTGTTTAACGTCTAGTGAGCAGTAGTTTTGAGGAGTAAAGTGATTAATGGAGTGGCTACTTGATTGTTGTTTAACGTCTAGTGAGCAGTAGTTTTGAGGAGTAAAGTGATTGATGGAGTGGCTACTTGATTGTTGTTTAACGTCTAGTGAGCAGTAGTTATGAGGAACAAAGTGATTGATGGAGTGGTTACTTGATTGTTGTTTAATGTCTAGTGAGCAGTAGTTTTGAGGAGTAAAGTGATTTATGGAGTGGCTACTTGATTGTTGTTTAACGTCTAGTGAGCAGTAGTTTTGAGGAGTAAAGTGATTAATGGAGTGGCTACTCGATTGTTGTTTAACGTCTAGTGAGCAGTAGTTATCAGGAGTAAAGTGATTGATGGAGTGGCTACTTGATTGTTGTTTAACGTCTAGTGAGCAGTAGATATGAGGAGTAAAGTGATTGATGGAGTGGTTACTTGATTGTTGTTTAACGTCTAGTGAGCAGTAGATATGAGGAGTAAAGTGATTGATGGAGTGGTTACTTGATTGTTGTTTAACGTCTAGTGAGCAGTAGTTATGAGGAGTAAAGTGATTGATGGAGTGGTTACTTGATTGTTGCTTAACGTCTAGTGAGCTGTAGTTATGAGGAATAAAGTGATTGATGGAGTGGCTACTTGATTGTTGTGTAACGTCTAGTGAGCAGTAGTTATAAGGAGTAAAGTGATTGATGGAGTCGCTACTTGATTGTTGTTTAACGTCTAGTGAGCAGTAGTTATAAGGAGTAAAGTGATTGATGGAGTGGTTACTTGATTGTTGTTTAACGTCTAATGAACAGTATTTCTAAGGAGTAAAGTGATTGATGGAGTGGTTACCTGATTGTTGTTTAACGTCTAGTGAGCAGTAGTTATAAGGAGTAAAGTGATTGATGGAGTGGCTACTTGATTGTTGTTTAACGTCTAGTGAGCATTAGTTATCAGGAGTAAAGTGATTGATGGAGTGGCTACTTGATTGTTGTTTAACGTCTAGTGAGCAGTAGATATGAGGAGTAAAGTGATTGATGGAGTGGCTACTTGATTGTTGTTTAACGTCTAGTGAGCAGTAGTTTTGAGGAGTAAAGTGATTAATGGAGTGGCTACTTGATTGTTGTTTAACGTCTAGTGAGCAGTAGTTTTCAGGAGTAAAGTGATTGATGGAGTGGCTACTTGATTGTTGTTTAACGTCTAGTGAGCAGTAGTTATGAGGAACAAAGTGATTGATGGAGTGGTTACTTGATTGTTGTTTAACGTCTAGTGAGCAGTAGTTTTGAGGAGTAAAGTGATTGATGGAGTGGCTACTTGATTGTTGTTTAACGTCTAGTGAGCAGTAGTTTTGAGGAGTAAAGTGATTAATGGAGTGGCTACTCGATTGTTGTTTAACGTCTAGTGAGCAGTAGTTATCAGGAGTAAAGTGATTGATGGAGTGGCTACTTGATTGTTGTTTAACGTCGAGTGAGCAGTAGATATGAGGAGTAAAGTGATTGATGGAGTGGCTACTTGATTGTTGTTTAACGTCGAGTGAGCAGTAGATATGAGGAGTAAAGTGATTGATGGAGTGGCTACTTGATTGTTGTTTAACGTCTAGTGAGCAGTAGTTATGAGGAACAAAGTGATTGATGGAGTGGTTACTTGATTGTTGTTTAACGTCTAGTGAGCAGTAGTTATGAGGAGTAAAGTGATTGATGGAGTGGTTACTTGATTGTTGTTTAACGTCTAGTGAGCAGTAGTTATGAGTAGTAAAGTGATTGATGGAGTGGTTGCTTGATTGTTGTTTAACGTCTATTGAGCAGTAGTTATGAGGAGTAAAGTGATTGATGGAGTGGTTACTTGATTGTTGTTTAACGTCTAGTGAGCAGTAGTTATCAGGAGTAAAGTGATTGATGGAGTTGTTACTTGATTGTTGTTTAACGTCTAGTGAGCAGTAGCTATAAGGAGTAAAGTGATTGATGGAGTCGCTACTTGATTGTTGTTTAACGTCTAGTGAGCAGTAGTTATGAGGAATAAAGTGATTGATGGAGTGGCTACTTGATTGTTGTTTAACGTCTAGTGAGCAGTAGTTATGAGGAGTAAAGTGATTGATGGAGTGGCTACTTGATTGTTGTTTAACGTCTAGTGAGCAGTAGTTATGAGTAGTAAAGTGATTGATGGAGTGGTTACTTGATTGTTGTTTAACGTCTAGTGAGCAGTGAGCAGTAGTTATAAGGAGTAAAGTGATTGATGGAGTGGTTACTTGATTGTTGTTTAACGTCTAGTGAGCAGTAGTTATAAGGAGTAAAGTGATTGATGGAGTGGTTACTTGATTGTTGTTTAACGTCTAGTGAGCAGTATTTCTAAGGAGTAAAGTGATTGATGGAGTGGCTACTTGATTGTTGTTTAACGTCTAGTGAGCAGTAGTTATAAGGAGTAAAGTGATTGATGGAGTGGTTACTTGATTGTTGTTTAACGTCTAGTGAGCAGTAGTTATCAGGGGTAAAGTGATTGATGGAGTGGCTACTTGATTGTTGTTTAACGTCTAGTGAGCAGTAGTTATAAGGAGTAAAGTGATTGATGGAGTCGCTACTTGATTGTTATTTAACGTCTAGTGAGCAGTAGTTATAAGGAGTAAAGTGATTGATGGAGTGGTTACTTGATTGTTGTTTAACATCTAATGAGCAGTATTTCTAAAGAGTAAAGTGATTAATGGAGTGGCTACTTGATTGTTGTTTAGCGTCTAGTGAGCAGTAGTTATGAGGAACAAAGTGATTGATGGAGTGGTTACTTGATTGTTGTTTAACGTCTAGTGAGCAGTAGTTATGAGTAGTAAAGTGATTGATGGAGTGGTTGCTTGATTGTTGTTTAACGTCTATTGAGCAGTAGTTATGAGGAGTAAAGTGATTGATGGAGTGGTTACTTGATTGTTGTTTAACGTCTAGTGAGCAGTAGTTATCAGGAGTAAAGTGATTGATGGAGTGGTTACTTGATTGTTGTTTAACGTCTAGTGAGCAGTAGTTATGCGGAGTAAAGTGATTGATGGAGTGGTTACTTGATTGTTGTTTAACGTCTAGTGAGCAGTAGTTATGAGGAATAAAGTGATTGATGGAGTGGCTACTTGATTGTTGTTTAACGTCTAGTGAGCAGTAGTTATAAGGAGTAAAGTGATTGATGGAGTCGCTACTTGATTGTTATTTAACGTCTAGTGAGCAGTAGTTATAAGGAGTAAAGTGATTGATGGAGTGGTTACTTGATTGTTGTTTAACATCTAATGAGCAGTATTTCTAAAGAGTAAAGTGATTAATGGAGTGGCTACTTGATTGTTGTTTAGCGTCTAGTGAGCAGTAGTTATGAGGAACAAAGTGATTGATGGAGTGGTTACTTGATTGTTGTTTAACGTCTAGTGAGCAGTAGTTTTGAGGAGTAAAGTGATTGATGGAGTGGCTACTTGATTGTTGTTTAACGTCTAGTGAGCAGTAGTTATGAGGAACAAAGTGATTGATGGAGTGGTTACTTGATTGTTGTTTAATGTCTAGTGAGCAGTAGTTTTGAGGAGTAAAGTGATTGATGGAGTGGCTACTTGATTGTTGTTTAACGTCTAGTGAGCAGTAGTTTTGAGGAGTAAAGTGATTAATGGAGTGGCTACTCGATTGTTGTTTAACGTCTAGTGAGCAGTAGTTATAAGGAGTAAAGTGATTGATGGAGTGGCTACTTGATTGTTGTTTAACGTCTAGTGAGCAGTAGATATGAGGAGTAAAGTGATTGATGGAGTGGTTACTTGATTGTTGTTTAACGTCTAGTGAGCAGTAGTTATGAGGAGTAAAGTGATTAATGGAGTGGCTACTTGATTGTTGTTTAACGTCTAGTGAGCAGTAGTTATGAGGAACAAAGTGATTGATGGAGTGGTTACTTGATTGTTGTTTAACGTCTAGTGAGCAGTAGTTATGAGGAGTAAAGTGATTGATGGAGTGGTTACTTGATTGTTGCTTAACGTCTAGTGAGCTGTAGTTATGAGGAATAAAGTGATTGATGGAGTGGCTACTTGATTGTTGTGTAACGTCTAGTGAGCAGTAGTTATAAGGAGTAAAGTGATTGATGGAGTCGCTACTTGATTGTTGTTTAACGTCTAGTGAGCAGTAGTTATAAGGAGTAAAGTGATTGATGGAGTGGTTACTTGATTGTTGTTTAACGTCTAATGAACAGTATTTCTAAGGAGTAAAGTGATTGATGGAGTGGTTACCTGATTGTTGTTTAACGTCTAGTGAGCAGTAGTTATAAGGAGTAAAGTGATTGATGGAGTGGCTACTTGATTGTTGTTTAACGTCTAGTGAGCAGTAGTTATCAGGAGTAAAGTGATTGATGGAGTGGCTACTTGATTGTTGTTTAACGTCTAGTGAGCAGTAGATATGAGGAGTAAAGTGATTGATGGAGTGGCTACTTGATTGTTGTTTAACGTCTAGTGAGCAGTAGTTTTGAGGAGTAAAGTGATTAATGGAGTTGCTACTTGATTGTTGTTTAACGTCTAGTGAGCAGTAGTTTTGAGGAGTAAAGTGATTGATGGAGTGGCTACTTGATTGTTGTTTAACGTCTAGTGAGCAGTAGTTATGAGGAACAAAGTGATTGATGGAGTGGTTACTTGATTGTTGTTTAACGTCTAGTGAGCAGTAGTTTTGGGGAGTAAAGTGATTGATGGAGTGGCTACTTGATTGTTGTTTAACGTCTAGTGAGCAGTAGTTTTGAGGAGTAAAGTGATTAATGGAGTGGCTACTCGATTGTTGTTTAACGTCTAGTGAGCAGTAGTTATCAGGAGTAAAGTGATTGATGGAGTGGCTACTTGATTGTTGTTTAACGTCGAGTGAGCAGTAGATATGAGGAGTAAAGTGATTGATGGAGTGGCTACTTGATTGTTGTTTAACGTCTAGTGAGCAGTAGTTATGAGGAGTAAAGTGATTAATGGAGTGGCTACTTGATTGTTGTTTAACGTCTAGTGAGCAGTAGTTATGAGGAACAAAGTGATTGATGGAGTGGTTACTTGATTGTTGTTTAACGTCTATTGAGCAGTAGTTATGAGGAGTAAAGTGATTGATGGAGTGGTTACTTGATTGTTGTTTAACGTCTAGTGAGCAGTAGTTATGAGTAGTAAAGTGATTGATGGAGTGGTTGCTTGATTGTTGTTTAACGTCTATTGAGCAGTAGTTATGAGGAGTAAAGTGATTGATGGAGTGGTTACTTGATTGTTGTTTAACGTCTAGTGAGCAGTAGTTATCAGGAGTAAAGTGATTGATGGAGTTGTTACTTGATTGTTGTTTAACGTCTAGTGAGCAGTAGCTATAAGGAGTAAAGTGATTGATGGAGTCGCTACTTGATTGTTGTTTAACGTCTAGTGAGCAGTAGTTATGAGGAATAAAGTGATTGATGGAGTGGCTACTTGATTGTTGTTTAACGTCTAGTGAGCAGTAGTTATGAGGAGTAAAGTGATTGATGGAGTGGCTACTTGATTGTTGTTTAACGTCTAGTGAGCAGTAGTTATGAGGAATAAAGTGATTGATGGAGTGGCTACTTGATTGTTGTTTAACGTCTAGTGAGCAGTAGTTATGAGGAGTAAAGTGATTGATGGAGTGGCTACTTGATTGTTGTTTAACGTCTAGTGAGCAGTAGTTATAAGGAGTAAAGTGATTGATGGAGTCGCTACTTGATTGTTATTTAACGTCTAGTGAGCAGTAGTTATAAGGAGTAAAGTGATTGATGGAGTGGTTACTTGATTGTTGTTTAACATCTAATGAGCAGTATTTCTAAAGAGTAAAGTGATTAATGGAGTGGCTACTTGATTGTTGTTTAGCGTCTAGTGAGCAGTAGTTATGAGGAACAAAGTGATTGATGGAGTGGTTACTTGATTGTTGTTTAACGTCTAGTGAGCAGTAGTTATGAGTAGTAAAGTGATTGATGGAGTGGTTGCTTGATTGTTGTTTAACGTCTATTGAGCAGTAGATATGAGGAGTAAAGTGATTGATGGAGTGGTTACTTGATTGTTGTTTAACGTCTAGTGAGCAGTAGTTATCAGGAGTAAAGTGATTGATGGAGTGGTTACTTGATTGTTGTTTAACGTCTAGTGAGCAGTAGTTATAAGGAGTAAAGTGATTGATGGAGTCGCTACTTGATTGTTGTTTAACGTCTAGTGAGCAGTAGCTATGAGGAGTAAAGTGATTGATGGAGTGGCTACTTGATTGTTGTTTAACGTCTAGTGAGCAGTAGTTATGAGGAGTAAAGTGATTGATGGAGTGGCTACTTGATTGTTGTTTAACGTCTAGTGAGCAGTAGTTATGAGTAGTAAAGTGATTGATGGAGTGGTTACTTGATTGTTGTTTAACGTCTAGTGAGCAGTAGTTATAAGGAGTAAAGTGATTGATGGAGTGGTTACTTGATTGTTGTTTAACGTCTAGTGAGCAGTAGTTATGAGGAACAAAGTGATTGATGGAGTGGTTACTTGATTGTTGTTTAACGTCTAGTGAGCAGTAGTTTTGAGGAGTAAAGTGATTGATGGAGTGGCTACTTGATTGTTGTTTAACGTCTAGTGAGCAGTAGTTATGAGGAATAAAGTGATTGATGGAGTGGTTACTTGATTGTTGTTTAATGTCTAGTGAGCAGTAGTTTTGAGGAGTAAAGTGATTGATGGAGTGGCTACTTGATTGTTGTTTAACGTCTAGTGAGCAGTAGTTTTGAGGAGTAAAGTGATTAATGGAGTGGCTACTCGATTGTTGTTTAACGTCTAGTGAGCAGTAGTTATAAGGAGTAAAGTGATTGATGGAGTGGCTACTTGATTGTTGTTTAACGTCTAGTGAGCAGTAGATATGAGGAGTAAAGTGATTGATGGAGTGGTTACTTGATTGTTGTTTAACGTCTAGTGAGCAGTAGTTATGAGGAGTAAAGTGATTAATGGAGTGGCTACTTGATTGTTGTTTAACGTCTAGTGAGCAGTAGTTATGAGGAACAAAGTGATTGATGGAGTGGTTACTTGATTGTTGTTTAACGTCTAGTGAGCAGTAGTTATGAGGAGTAAAGTGATTGATGGAGTGGTTACTTGATTGTTGCTTAACGTCTAGTGAGCTGTAGTTATGAGGAATAAAGTGATTGATGGAGTGGCTACTTGATTGTTGTGTAACGTCTAGTGAGCAGTAGTTATAAGGAGTAAAGTGATTGATGGAGTGGCTACTTGATTGTTGTTTAACGTCTAGTGAGCAGTAGTTATAAGGAGTAAAGTGATTGATGGAGTGGTTACTTGATTGTTGTTTAACGTCTAATGAACAGTATTTCTAAGGAGTAAAGTGATTGATGGAGTGGTTACCTGATTGTTGTTTAACGTCTAGTGAGCAGTAGTTATAAGGAGTAAAGTGATTGATGGAGTGGCTACTTGATTGTTGTTTAACGTCTAGTGAGCAGTAGTTATCAGGAGTAAAGTGATTGATGGAGTGGCTACTTGATTGTTGTTTAACGTCTAGTGAGCAGTAGATATGAGGAGTAAAGTGATTGATGGAGTGGCTACTTGATTGTTGTTTAACGTCTAGTGAGCAGTAGTTTTGAGGAGTAAAGTGATTAATGGAGTGGCTACTTGATTGTTGTTTAACGTCTAGTGAGCAGTAGTTTTGAGGAGTAAAGTGATTGATGGAGTGGCTACTTGATTGTTGTTTAACGTCTAGTGAGCAGTAGTTATGAGGAACATAGTGATTGATGGAGTGGTTACTTGATTGTTGTTTAACGTCTAGTGAGCAGTAGTTTTGAGGAGTAAAGTGATTGATGGAGTGGCTACTTGATTGTTGTTTAACGTCTAGTGAGCAGTAGTTTTGAGGAGTAAAGTGATTAATGGAGTGGCTACTTGATTGTTGTTTAACGTCTAGTGAGCAGTAGTTATCAGGAGTAAAGTGATTGATGGAGTGGCTACTTGATTGTTGTTTAACGTCGAGTGAGCAGTAGATATGAGGAGTAAAGTGATTGATGGAGTGGCTACTTGATTGTTGTTTAACGTCGAGTGAGCAGTAGATATGAGGAGTAAAGTGATTGATGGAGTGGCTACTTGATTGTTGTTTAACGTCTAGTGAGCAGTAGTTATGAGGAACAAAGTGATTGATGGAGTGGTTACTTGATTGTTGATTAACGTCTAGTGAGCAGTAGTTATGAGGAGTAAAGTGATTGATGGAGTGGTTACTTGATTGTTGTTTAACGTCTAGTGAGCAGTAGTTATGAGTAGTAAAGTGATTGATGGAGTGGTTGCTTGATTGTTGTTTAACGTCTATTGAGCAGTAGTTATGAGGAGTAAAGTGATTGATGGAGTGGTTACTTGATTGTTGTTTAACGTCTAGTGAGCAGTAGTTATCAGGAGTAAAGTGATTGATGGAGTTGTTACTTGATTGTTGTTTAACGTCTAGTGAGCAGTAGCTATAAGGAGTAAAGTGATTGATGGAGTCGCTACTTGATTGTTGTTTAACGTCTAGTGAGCAGTAGTTATGAGGAATAAAGTGATTGATGGAGTGGCTACTTGATTGTTGTTTAACGTCTAGTGAGCAGTAGTTATGAGGAGTAAAGTGATTGATGGAGTGGCTACTTGATTGTTGTTTAACGTCTAGTGAGCAGTAGTTATGAGTAGTAAAGTGATTGATGGAGTGGTTACTTGATTGTTGTTTAACGTCTAGTGAGCAGTGAGCAGTAGTTATAAGGAGTAAAGTGATTGATGGAGTGGTTACTTGATTGTTGTTTAACGTCTAGTGAGCAGTAGTTATAAGGAGTAAAGTGATTGATGGAGTGGTTACCTGATTGTTGTTTAACGTCTAGTGAGCAGTATTTCTAAGGAGTAAAGTGATTGATGGAGTGGCTACTTGATTGTTGTTTAACGTCTAGTGAGCAGTAGTTATAAGGAGTAAAGTGATTGATGGAGTGGTTACTTGATTGTTGTTTAACGTCTAGTGAGCAGTAGTTATCAGGGGTAAAGTGATTGATGGAGTGGTTGCTTGATTGTTGTTTAACGTCTAGTGAGCAGTAGCTATGAGGAGTAAAGTGATTGATGGAGTGGTTACTTGATTGTTGTTTAACGTCTAGTGAGCAGTAGTTATGCGGAGTAAAGTGATTGATGGAGTGGTTACTTGATTGTTGTTTAACGTCTAGTGAGCAGTAGTTATGAGGAATAAAGTGATTGATGGAGTGGCTACTTGATTGTTGTTTAACGTCTAGTGAGCAGTAGTTATAAGGAGTAAAGTGATTGATGGAGTCGCTACTTGATTGTTATTTAACGTCTAGTGAGCAGTAGTTATAAGGAGTAAAGTGATTGATGGAGTGGTTACTTGATTGTTGTTTAACATCTAATGAGCAGTATTTCTAAAGAGTAAAGTGATTAATGGAGTGGCTACTTGATTGTTGTTTAGCGTCTAGTGAGCAGTAGTTATGAGGAACAAAGTGATTGATGGAGTGGTTACTTGATTGTTGTTTAACGTCTAGTGAGCAGTAGTTTTGAGGAGTAAAGTGATTGATGGAGTGGCTACTTGATTGTTGTTTAACGTCTAGTGAGCAGTAGTTATGAGGAACAAAGTGATTGATGGAGTGGTTACTTGATTGTTGTTTAATGTCTAGTGAGCAGTAGTTTTGAGGAGTAAAGTGATTGATGGAGTGGCTACTTGATTGTTGTTTAACGTCTAGTGAGCAGTAGTTTTGAGGAGTAAAGTGATTAATGGAGTGGCTACTCGATTGTTGTTTAACGTCTAGTGAGCAGTAGTTATAAGGAGTAAAGTGATTGATGGAGTGGCTACTTGATTGTTGTTTAACGTCTAGTGAGCAGTAGATATGAGGAGTAAAGTGATTGATGGAGTGGTTACTTGATTGTTGTTTAACGTCTAGTGAGCAGTAGTTATGAGGAGTAAAGTGATTAATGGAGTGGCTACTTGATTGTTGTTTAACGTCTAGTGAGCAGTAGTTATGAGGAACAAAGTGATTGATGGAGTGGTTACTTGATTGTTGTTTAACGTCTAGTGAGCAGTAGTTATGAGGAGTAAAGTGATTGATGGAGTGGTTACTTGATTGTTGCTTAACGTCTAGTGAGCTGTAGTTATGAGGAATAAAGTGATTGATGGAGTGGCTACTTGATTGTTGTGTAACGTCTAGTGAGCAGTAGTTATAAGGAGTAAAGTGATTGATGGAGTCGCTACTTGATTGTTGTTTAACGTCTAGTGAGCAATAGTTATAAGGAGTAAAGTGATTGATGGAGTGGTTACTTGATTGTTGTTTAACGTCTAATGAACAGTATTTCTAAGGAGTAAAGTGATTGATGGAGTGGTTACCTGATTGTTGTTTAACGTCTAGTGAGCAGTAGTTATAAGGAGTAAAGTGATTGATGGAGTGGCTACTTGATTGTTGTTTAACGTCTAGTGAGCAGTAGTTATCAGGAGTAAAGTGATTGATGGAGTGGCTACTTGATTGTTGTTTAACGTCTAGTGAGCAGTAGATATGAGGAGTAAAGTGATTGATGGAGTGGCTACTTGATTGTTGTTTAACGTCTAGTGAGCAGTAGTTTTGAGGAGTAAAGTGATTAATGGAGTGGCTACTTGATTGTTGTTTAACGTCTAGTGAGCAGTAGTTTTGAGGAGTAAAGTGATTGATGGAGTGGCTACTTGATTGTTGTTTAACGTCTAGTGAGCAGTAGTTATGAGGAACAAAGTGATTGATGGAGTGGTTACTTGATTGTTGTTTAACGTCTAGTGAGCAGTAGTTTTGGGGAGTAAAGTGATTGATGGAGTGGCTACTTGATTGTTGTTTAACGTCTAGTGAGCAGTAGTTTTGAGGAGTAAAGTGATTAATGGAGTGGCTACTCGATTGTTGTTTAACGTCTAGTGAGCAGTAGTTATCAGGAGTAAAGTGATTGATGGAGTGGCTACTTGATTGTTGTTTAACGTCGAGTGAGCAGTAGATATGAGGAGTAAAGTGATTGATGGAGTGGCTACTTGATTGTTGTTTAACGTCTAGTGAGCAGTAGTTATGAGGAGTAAAGTGATTAATGGAGTGGCTACTTGATTGTTGTTTAACGTCTAGTGAGCAGTAGTTATGAGGAACAAAGTGATTGATGGAGTGGTTACTTGATTGTTGTTTAACGTCTATTGAGCAGTAGTTATGAGGAGTAAAGTGATTGATGGAGTGGTTACTTGATTGTTGTTTAACGTCTAGTGAGCAGTAGTTATGAGTAGTAAAGTGATTGATGGAGTGGTTGCTTGATTGTTGTTTAACGTCTATTGAGCAGTAGTTATGAGGAGTAAAGTGATTGATGGAGTGGTTACTTGATTGTTGTTTAACGTCTAGTGAGCAGTAGTTATCAGGAGTAAAGTGATTGATGGAGTTGTTACTTGATTGTTGTTTAACGTCTAGTGAGCAGTAGCTATAAGGAGTAAAGTGATTGATGGAGTCGCTACTTGATTGTTGTTTAACGTCTAGTGAGCAGTAGTTATGAGGAATAAAGTGATTGATGGAGTGGCTACTTGATTGTTGTTTAACGTCTAGTGAGCAGTAGTTATGAGGAGTAAAGTGATTGATGGAGTGGCTACTTGATTGTTGTTTAACGTCTAGTGAGCAGTAGTTATGAGGAATAAAGTGATTGATGGAGTGGCTACTTGATTGTTGTTTAACGTCTAGTGAGCAGTAGTTATGAGGAGTAAAGTGATTGATGGAGTGGCTACTTGATTGTTGTTTAACGTCTAGTGAGCAGTAGTTATAAGGAGTAAAGTGATTGATGGAGTCGCTACTTGATTGTTATTTAACGTCTAGTGAGCAGTAGTTATAAGGAGTAAAGTGATTGATGGAGTGGTTACTTGATTGTTGTTTAACATCTAATGAGCAGTATTTCTAAAGAGTAAAGTGATTAATGGAGTGGCTACTTGATTGTTGTTTAGCGTCTAGTGAGCAGTAGTTATGAGGAACAAAGTGATTGATGGAGTGGTTACTTGATTGTTGTTTAACGTCTAGTGAGCAGTAGTTATGAGTAGTAAAGTGATTGATGGAGTGGTTGCTTGATTGTTGTTTAACGTCTATTGAGCAGTAGTTATGAGGAGTAAAGTGATTGATGGAGTGGTTACTTGATTGTTGTTTAACGTCTAGTGAGCAGTAGTTATCAGGAGTAAAGTGATTGATGGAGTGGTTACTTGATTGTTGTTTAACGTCTAGTGAGCAGTAGTTATAAGGAGTAAAGTGATTGATGGAGTCGCTACTTGATTGTTGTTTAACGTCTAGTGAGCAGTAGCTATGAGGAGTAAAGTGATTGATGGAGTGGCTACTTGATTGTTGTTTAACGTCTAGTGAGCAGTAGTTATGAGGAGTAAAGTGATTGATGGAGTGGCTACTTGATTGTTGTTTAACGTCTAGTGAGCAGTAGTTATGAGTAGTAAAGTGATTGATGGAGTGGTTACTTGATTGTTGTTTAACGTCTAGTGAGCAGTAGTTATAAGGAGTAAAGTGATTGATGGAGTGGTTACTTGATTGTTGTTTAACGTCTAGTGAGCAGTAGTTATGAGGAACAAAGTGATTGATGGAGTGGTTACTTGATTGTTGTTTAACGTCTAGTGAGCAGTAGTTTTGAGGAGTAAAGTGATTGATGGAGTGGCTACTTGATTGTTGTTTAACGTCTAGTGAGCAGTAGTTATGAGGAATAAAGTGATTGATGGAGTGGTTACTTGATTGTTGTTTAATGTCTAGTGAGCAGTAGTTTTGAGGAGTAAAGTGATTGATGGAGTGGCTACTTGATTGTTGTTTAACGTCTAGTGAGCAGTAGTTTTGAGGAGTAAAGTGATTAATGGAGTGGCTACTCGATTGTTGTTTAACGTCTAGTGAGCAGTAGTTATAAGGAGTAAAGTGATTGATGGAGTGGCTACTTGATTGTTGTTTAACGTCTAGTGAGCAGTAGATATGAGGAGTAAAGTGATTGATGGAGTGGTTACTTGATTGTTGTTTAACGTCTAGTGAGCAGTAGTTATGAGGAGTAAAGTGATTAATGGAGTGGCTACTTGATTGTTGTTTAACGTCTAGTGAGCAGTAGTTATGAGGAACAAAGTGATTGATGGAGTGGTTACTTGATTGTTGTTTAACGTCTAGTGAGCAGTAGTTATGAGGAGTAAAGTGATTGATGGAGTGGTTACTTGATTGTTGCTTAACGTCTAGTGAGCTGTAGTTATGAGGAATAAAGTGATTGATGGAGTGGCTACTTGATTGTTGTGTAACGTCTAGTGAGCAGTAGTTATAAGGAGTAAAGTGATTGATGGAGTGGCTACTTGATTGTTGTTTAACGTCTAGTGAGCAGTAGTTATAAGGAGTAAAGTGATTGATGGAGTGGTTACTTGATTGTTGTTTAACGTCTAATGAACAGTATTTCTAAGGAGTAAAGTGATTGATGGAGTGGTTACCTGATTGTTGTTTAACGTCTAGTGAGCAGTAGTTATAAGGAGTAAAGTGATTGATGGAGTGGCTACTTGATTGTTGTTTAACGTCTAGTGAGCAGTAGTTATCAGGAGTAAAGTGATTGATGGAGTGGCTACTTGATTGTTGTTTAACGTCTAGTGAGCAGTAGATATGAGGAGTAAAGTGATTGATGGAGTGGCTACTTGATTGTTGTTTAACGTCTAGTGAGCAGTAGTTTTGAGGAGTAAAGTGATTAATGGAGTGGCTACTTGATTGTTGTTTAACGTCTAGTGAGCAGTAGTTTTGAGGAGTAAAGTGATTGATGGAGTGGCTACTTGATTGTTGTTTAACGTCTAGTGAGCAGTAGTTATGAGGAACAAAGTGATTGATGGAGTGGTTACTTGATTGTTGTTTAACGTCTAGTGAGCAGTAGTTTTGAGGAGTAAAGTGATTGATGGAGTGGCTACTTGATTGTTGTTTAACGTCTAGTGAGCAGTAGTTTTGAGGAGTAAAGTGATTAATGGAGTGGCTACTCGATTGTTGTTTAACGTCTAGTGAGCAGTAGTTATCAGGAGTAAAGTGATTGATGGAGTGGCTACTTGATTGTTGTTTAACGTCGAGTGAGCAGTAGATATGAGGAGTAAAGTGATTGATGGAGTGGCTACTTGATTGTTGTTTAACGTCTAGTGAGCAGTAGTTATGAGGAACAAAGTGATTGATGGAGTGGTTACTTGATTGTTGTTTAACGTCTAGTGAGCAGTAGTTATGAGGAGTAAAGTGATTGATGGAGTGGTTACTTGATTGTTGTTTAACGTCTAGTGAGCAGTAGTTATGAGTAGTAAAGTGATTGATGGAGTGGTTGCTTGATTGTTGTTTAACGTCTATTGAGCAGTAGTTATGAGGAGTAAAGTGATTGATGGAGTGGTTACTTGATTGTTGTTTAACGTCTAGTGAGCAGTAGTTATCAGGAGTAAAGTGATTGATGGAGTTGTTACTTGATTGTTGTTTAACGTCTAGTGAGCAGTAGCTATAAGGAGTAAAGTGATTGATGGAGTCGCTACTTGATTGTTGTTTAACGTCTAGTGAGCAGTAGTTATGAGGAATAAAGTGTTTGATGGAGTGGCTACTTGATTGTTGTTTAACGTCTAGTGAGCAGTAGTTATAAGGAGTAAAGTGATTGATGGAGTGGTTACTTGATTGTTGTTTAACGTCTAGTGAGCAGTAGTTATGAGGAATAAAGTGATTGATGGAGTGGCTACTTGATTGTTGTTTAACGTCTAGTGAGCAGTAGTTATAAGGAGTAAAGTGATTGATGGAGTCGCTACTTGATTGTTATTTAACGTCTAGTGAGCAGTAGTTATAAGGAGTAAAGTGATTGATGGAGTGGTTACTTGATTGTTGTTTAACGTCTAGTGAGCAGCAGTTATGAGGAGTAAAGTGATTGATGGAGTGGCTACTTGATTGTTGTTTAACGTCTAGTGAGCAGTAGTTATGAGTAGTAAAGTGATTGATGGAGTGGTTACTTGATTGTTGTTTAACGTCTAGTGAGCAGTGAGCAGTAGTTATAAGGAGTAAAGTGATTGATGGAGTGGCTACTTGATTGTTGTTTAACGTCTAGTGAGTAGTAGTTATAAGGAGTAAAGTGATTGATGGAGTGGTTACTTGATTGTTGTTTAACGTCTAGTGAGCAGTAGTTATCAGGGGTAAAGTGATTGATGGAGTGGTTGCTTGATTGTTGTTTAACGTCTAGTGAGCAGTAGCTATGAGGAGTAAAGTGATTGATGGAGTGGTTACTTGATTGTTGTTTAACGTCTAGTGAGCAGTAGTTATAAGGAGTAAAGTGATTGATGGAGTGGTTACTTGATTGTTGTTTAACGTCTAGTGAGCAGTAGTTATGAGGAATAAAGTGATTGATGGAGTGGCTACTTGATTGTTGTTTAACGTCTAGTGAGCAGTAGTTATGAGGAGTAAAGTGATTGATGGAGTCGCTACTTGATTGTTATTTAACGTCTAGTGAGCAGTAGTTATAAGGAGTAAAGTGATTGATGGAGTGGTTACTTGATTGTTGTTTAACATCTAATGAGCAGTATTTCTAAAGAGTAAAGTGATTAATGGAGTGGCTACTTGATTGTTGTTTAGCGTCTAGTGAGCAGTAGTTATGAGGAACAAAGTGATTGATGGAGTGGTTACTTGATTGTTGTTTAACGTCCCGTGAGCAGTAGCTATGAGGAGTAAAGTGATTGATGGAGTGGTTACTTGATTGTTGTTTAGCGTCTAGTGAGCACTAGTTATGAGTAGTAAAGTGATTGATGGAGTGGTTGCTTGATTGTTGTTTAACGTCTATTGAGCAGTAGTTATCAGGAGTAAAGTGATTGATGGAGTGGTTACTTGATTGTTGTTTAACGTCTAGTGAGCAGTAGTTATCAGGAGTAAAGTGATTGATGGAGTGGTTACTTGATTGTTGTTTAACGTCTAGTGAGCAGTAGTTATGAGGAGTAAAGTGATTGATGGAGTCGCTACTTGATTGTTGTTTAACGTCTAGTGAGCAGTAGCTATGAGGAGTAAAGTGATTGATGGAGTGGCTACTTGATTGTTGTTTAACGTCTAGTGAGCAGTAGTTATGAGGAGTAAAGTGATTGATGGAGTGGTTACTTGATTGTTGTTTAACGTCTAGTGAGCAGTAGTTATGAGTAGTAAAGTGATTGATGGAGTGGTTACTTGATTGTTGTTTAACGTCTAGTGAGCAGTAGTTATAAGGAGTAAAGTGATTGATGGAGTGGTTACTTGATTGTTGTTTAACGTCTAGTGAGCAGTATTTCTAAGGAGTAAAGTGATTGATGGAGTGGCTACTTGATTGTTGTTTAACGTCTTGTGAGCAGTAGTTATAAGGAGTAAAGTGATTGATGGAGTGGTTACTTGATTGTTGTTTAACGTCTAGTGAGCAGTAGTTATAAGGAGTAAAGTGATTGATGGAGTGGTTACTTGATTGTTGTTTAACGTCTAGTGAGCAGTAGTTATGAGGAATAAAGTGATTGATGGAGTGGCTACTTGATTGTTGTTTAACGTCTAGTGAGCAGTAGTTATAAGGAGTAAAGTGATTGATGGAGTCGCTACTTGATTGTTATTTAACGTCTAGTGAGCAGTAGTTATAAGGAGTAAAGTGATTGATGGAGTGGTTACTTGATTGTTGTTTAACATCTAATGAGCAGTATTTCTAAGGAGTAAAGTGATTGATGGAGTGGCTACTTGATTGTTGTTTAACGTCTAGTGAGCAGTAGATATGAGGAGTAAAGTGATTGATGGAGTGGCTACTTGATTGTTGTTTAACGTCTAGTGAGCAGTAGTTTTGAGGAGTAAAGTGATTGATGGAGTGGCTACTTGATTGTTGTTTAACGTCTAGTGAGCAGTAGTTTTGAGGAGTAAAGTGATTAATGGAGTGGCTACTCGATTGTTGTTTAACGTCTAGTGAGCAGTAGTTATCAGGAGTAAAGTGATTGATGGAGTGGCTACTTGATTGTTGTTTAACGTCTAGTGAGCAGTAGATATGAGGAGTAAAGTGATTGATGGAGTGGCTACTTGATTGTTGTTTAACGTCTAGTGAGCAGTAGTTATGAGGAGTAAAGTGATTAATGGAGTGGCTACTTGATTGTTGTTTAACGTCTAGTGAGCAGTAGTTATGAGGAACAAAGTGATTGATGGAGTGGTTACTTGATTGTTGTTTAACGTCTAGTGAGCAGTAGTTATGAGGAGTAAAGTGATTGATGGAGTGGTTACTTGATTGTTGCTTAACGTCTAGTGAGCTGTAGTTATAAGGAATAAAGTGATTGATGGAGTGGCTACTTGATTGTTGTGTAACGTCTAGTGAGCAGTAGTTATAAGGAGTAAAGTGATTGATGGAGTCGCTACTTGATTGTTGTTTAACGTCTAGTGAGCAGTAGTTATAAGGAGTAAAGTGATTGATGGAGTGGTTACTTGATTGTTGTTTAACGTCTAATGAACAGTATATCTAAGGAGTAAAGTGATTGATGGAGTGGTTACTTGATTGTTGTTTAACGTCTAGTGAGCAGTAGTTATAAGGAGTAAAGTGATTGATGGAGTGGCTACTTGATTGTTGTTTAACGTCTAGTGAGCAGTAGTTATCAGGAGTAAAGTGATTGATGGAGTGGCTACTTGATTGTTGTTTAACGTCTAGTGAGCAGTAGATATGAGGAGTAAAGTGATTGATGGAGTGGCTACTTGATTGTTGTTTAACGTCTAGTGAGCAGTAGTTTTGAGGAGTAAAGTGATTAATGGAGTAGCTACTTGATTGTTGTTTAACGTCTAGTGAGCAGTAGTTTTGAGGAGTAAAGTGATTGATGGAGTGGCTACTTGATTGTTGTTTAACGTCTAGTGAGCAGTAGTTATGAGGAACAAAGTGATTGATGGAGTGGTTACTTGATTGTTGTTTAACGTCTAGTGAGCAGTAGTTTTGAGGAGTAAAGTGATTGATGGAGTGGCTACTTGATTGTTGTTTAACGTCTAGTGAGCAGTAGTTTTGAGGAGTAAAGTGATTAATGGAGTGGCTACTCGATTGTTGTTTAACGTCTAGTGAGAGTAGTTATCAGGAGTAAAGTGATTGATGGAGTGGCTACTTGATTGTTGTTTAACGTCGAGTGAGCAGTAGATATGAGGAGTAAAGTGATTGATGGAGTGGCTACTTGATTGTTGTTTAACGTCTAGTGAGCAGTGGTTATGAGGAGTAAAGTGATTAATGGAGTGGCTACTTGATTGTTGTTTAACGTCTAGTGAGCAGTAGTTATGAGGAACAAAGTGATTGATGGAGTGGTTACTTGATTGTTGTTTAACGTCTAGTGAGCAGTAGTTATGAGGAGTAAAGTGATTGATGGAGTGGTTACTTGATTGTTGTTTAACGTCCCGTGAGCAGTAGCTATGAGGAGTAAAGTGATTGATGGAGTGGTTACTTGATTGTTGTTTAACGTCTAGTGAGCAGTAGTTATGAGTAGTAAAGTGATTGATGGAGTGGTTGCTTGATTGTTGTTTAACGTCTATTGAGCAGTAGTTATGAGGAGTAAAGTGATTGATGGAGTGGTTACTTGATTGTTGTTTAACGTCTAGTGAGCAGTAGTTATCAGGAGTAAAGTGATTGATGGAGTGGTTACTTGATTGTTGTTTAACGTCTAGTGAGCAGTAGTTATGAGGAGTAAAGTGATTGATGGAGTCGCTACTTGATTGTTGTTTAACGTCTAGTGAGCAGTAGCTATGAGGAGTAAAGTGATTGATGGAGTGGCTATTTTGATTGTTGTTTAACGTCTAGTGAGCAGTATTTATGAGGAGTAAAGTGATTGATGGAGTGGTTACTTGATTGTTGTTTAACGTCTAGTGAGCAGTAGTTATGAGTAGTAAAGTGATTGATGGAGTGGTTACTTGATTGTTGTTTAACGTCTAGTGAGCAGTAGTTATAAGGAGTAAAGTGATTGATGGAGTGGTTACTTGATTGTTGTTTAACGTCTAGTGAGCAGTATTTCTAAGGAGTAAAGTGATTGATGGAGTGGCTACTTGATTGTTGTTTAACGTCTTGTGAGCAGTAGTTATAAGGAGTAAAGTGATTGATGGAGTGGTTACTTGATTGTTGTTTAACGTCTAGTGAGCAGTAGTTATAAGGAGTAAAGTGATTGATGGAGTGGTTACTTGATTGTTGTTTAACGTCTAGTGAGCAGTAGTTATTAGGAATAAAGTGATTGATGGAGTGGCTACTTGATTGTTGTTTAACGTCTAGTGAGCAGTAGTTATAAGGAGTAAAGTGATTGATGGAGTCGCTACTTGATTGTTATTTAACGTCTAGTGAGCAGTAGTTATAAGGAGTAAAGTGATTGATGGAGTGGTTACTTGATTGTTGTTTAACATCTAATGAGCAGTATTTCTAAGGAGTAAAGTGATTGATGGAGTGGCTACTTGATTGTTGTTTAACGTCTAGTGAGCAGTAGATATGAGGAGTAAAGTGATTGATGGAGTGGCTACTTGATTGTTGTTTAACGTCTAGTGAGCAGTAGCTTTGAGGAGTAAAGTGATTGATGGAGTGGCTACTTGATTGTTGTTTAACGTCTAGTGAGCAGTAGTTTTGAGGAGTAAAGTGATTAATGGAGTGGCTACTCGATTGTTGTTTAACGTCTAGTGAGCAGTAGTTATCAGGAGTAAAGTGATTGATGGAGTGGCTACTTGATTGTTGTTTAACGTCTAGTGAGCAGTAGATATGAGGAGTAAAGTGATTGATGGAGTGGCTACTTGATTGTTGTTTAACGTCTAGTGAGCAGTAGTTATGAGGAGTAAAGTGATTAATGGAGTGGCTACTTGATTGTTGTTTAACGTCTAGTGAGCAGTAGTTATGAGGAACAAAGTGATTGATGGAGTGGTTACTTGATTGTTGTTTAACGTCTAGTGAGCAGTAGTTATGAGGAGTAAAGTGATTGATGGAGTGGTTACTTGATTGTTGCTTAACGTCTAGTGAGCTGTAGTTATGAGGAATAAAGTGATTGATGGAGTGGCTACTTGATTGTTGTGTAACGTCTAGTGAGTAGTAGTTATAAGGAGTAAAGTGATTGATGGAGTCGCTACTTGATTGTTGTTTAACGTCTAGTGAGCAGTAGTTATAAGGAGTAAAGTGATTGATGGAGTGGTTACTTGATTGTTGTTTAACGTCTAATGAACAGTATATCTAAGGAGTAAAGTGATTGATGGAGTGGTTACTTGATTGTTGTTTAACGTCTAGTGAGCAGTAGTTATAAGGAGTAAAGTGATTGATGGAGTGGCTACTTGATTGTTGTTTAACGTCTAGTGAGCAGTAGTTATCAGGAGTAAAGTGATTGATGGAGTGGCTACTTGATTGTTGTTTAACGTCTAGTGAGCAGTAGATATGAGGAGTAAAGTGATTGATGGAGTGGCTACTTGATTGTTGTTTAACGTCTAGTGAGCAGTAGTTTTGAGGAGTATAGTGATTAATGGAGTAGCTACTTGATTGTTGTTTAACGTCTAGTGAGCAGTAGTTTTGAGGAGTAAAGTGATTGATGGAGTGGCTACTTGATTGTTGTTTAACGTCTAGTGAGCAGTAGTTATGAGGAACAAAGTGATTGATGGAGTGGTTACTTGATTGTTGTTTAACGTCTAGTGAGCAGTAGTTTTGAGGAGTAAAGTGATTGATGGAGTGGCTACTTGATTGTTGTTTAACGTCTAGTGAGCAGTAGTTTTGAGGAGTAAAGTGATTAATGGAGTGGCTACTCGATTGTTGTTTAACGTCTAGTGAGAGTAGTTATAAGGAGTAAAGTGATTGATGGAGTGGCTACTTGATTGTTGTTTAACGTCGAGTGAGCAGTAGATATGAGGAGTAAAGTGATTGATGGAGTGGCTACTTGATTGTTGTTTAACGTCTAGTGAGCAGTAGTTATGAGGAGTAAAGTGATTAATGGAGTGGCTACTTGATTGTTGTTTAACGTCTAGTGAGCAGTAGTTATGAGGAACAAAGTGATTGATGGAGTGGTTACTTGATTGTTGTTTAACGTCTAGTGAGCAGTAGTTATGAGGAGTAAAGTGATTGATGGAGTGGTTTCTTGATTGTTGTTTAACGTCTAGTGAGCAGTAGTTATGAGTAGTAAAGTAATTGATGGAGTGGTTGCTTGATTGTTGTTTAACGTCTATTGAGCAGTAGTTATGAGGAGTAAAGTGATTGATGGAGTGGTTACTTGATTGTTGTTTAACGTCTAGTGAGCAGTAGTTATCAGGAGTAAAGTGATTGATGGAGTGGTTACTTGATTGTTGTTTAACGTCTAGTGAGCAGTAGTTATAAGGAGTAAAGTGATTGATGGAGTCGCTACTTGATTGTTGTTTAACGTCTAGTGAGCAGTAGTTATGAGGAGTAAAGTGATTGATGGAGTGGCTACTTGATTGTTGTTTAACGTCTAGTGAGCAGTAGTTATGAGGAGTAAAGTGATTGATGGAGTGGCTACTTGATTGTTGTTTAACGTCTAGTGAGCAGTAGTTATGAGTAGTAAAGTGATTGATGGAGTGATTACTTGATTGTTGTTTAACGTCTAGTGAGCAGTGAGCAGTAGTTATAAGGAGTAAAGTGATTGATGGAGTGGTTACTTGATTGTTGTTTAACGTCTAGTGAGCAGTAGTTATAAGGAGTAAAGTGATTGATGGAGTGGTTACTTGATTGTTGTTTAACGTCTAGTGAGCAGTATTTCTAAGGAGTAAAGTGATTGATGGAGTGGCTACTTGATTGTTGTTTAACGTCTAGTGAGCAGTAGTTATAAGGAGTAAAGTGATTGATGGAGTGGTTACTTGATTGTTGTTTAACGTCTAGTGAGCAGTAGTTATCAGGGGTAAAGTGATTGATGGAGTGGTTGCTTGATTGTTGTTTAACGTCTAGTGAGCAGTAGCTATGAGGAGTAAAGTGATTGATGGAGTGGTTACTTGATTGTTGTTTAACGTCTAGTGAGCAGTAGTTATGCGGAGTAAAGTGATTGATGGAGTGGTTACTTGATTGTTGTTTAACGTCTAGTGAGCAGTAGTTATGAGGAATAAAGTGATTGATGGAGTGGCTACTTGATTGTTGTTTAACGTCTAGTGAGCAGTAGTTATAAGGAGTAAAGTGATTGATGGAGTCGCTACTTGATTGTTGTTTAACGTCTAGTGAGCAGTAGTTATAAGGAGTAAAGTGATTGATGGAGTGGTTACTTGATTGTTGTTTAACATCTAATGAGCAGTATTTCTAAAGAGTAAAGTGATTAATGGAGTGGCTACTTGATTGTTGTTTAGCGTCTAGTGAGCAGTAGTTATGAGGAACAAAGTGATTGATGGAGTGGTTACTTGATTGTTGTTTAACGTCCCGTGAGCAGTAGCTATGAGGAGTAAAGTGATTGATGGAGTGGTTACTTGATTGTTGTTTAACGTCTAGTGAGCAGTAGTTATGAGTAGTAAAGTGATTGATGGAGTGGTTGCTTGATTGTTGTTTAACGTCTATTGAGCAGTAGTTATGAGGAGTAAAGTGATTGATGGAGTGGTTACTTGATTGTTGTTTAACGTCTAGTGAGCAGTAGTTATCAGGAGTAAAGTGATTGATGGAGTGGTTACTTGATTGTTGTTTAACGTCTAGTGAGCAGTAGTTATAAGGAGTAAAGTGATTGATGGAGTGGCTACTTGATTGTTGTTTAACGTCTAGTAAGCAGTAGTTTTGAGGAGTAAAGTGATTAATGGAGTGGCTACTTGATTGTTGTTTAGCGTCTAGTGAGCAGTAGTTATGAGGAACAAAGTGATTGATGGAGTGGTTACTTGATTTTTGCTTAGCGTCTAGTGAGCAGTAGTTATAAGGAGTAAAGTGATTAATGGAGTGGTTACTTGATTGTTGTTTAACGTCTAGTGAGCAGTATTTATAAGGAGTAGTGATTGATGGAGTGGTTACTTGATTGTTGTGTAACGTCTAGTGAGCAGTAGTTATAAGGAGTAAAGTGATTGATGGAGTGGTTACTTGATTGTTGTTTAACGTCTAGTGAGCAGTAGTTATAAGGAGTAAAGTGATTGATGGAGTGGTTATTTGATTGTTGTTTAACGTCTAGTGAGCAGTAGTTATAAGAAGTAAAGTGATTGATGGAGTGGTTACTTGATTGTTGTTTAACGTCTAGTGAGCAGTAGTTATGAGGAATAAAGTGATTGATGGAGTGGTTACTTGATTGTTGTTTAACGTCTAGTGAGCAGTAGTTATGAGTAGTAAAGTGATTGATGGAGTGGTTACTTAATTGTTGTTTAGCGTCTAGTGAGCAGTAGTCATAAGGAGTAAAGTGATTGATGGAGTGGTTACTTGATTGTTGTTTAGCGTCTAGTGAGCAGTAGTTATAAGGAGTAAAGTGATTGATGGAGTGGTTACTTGATTGTTATTTAACGTCTAGTGAGCAGTAGTTATAAGGAGCAATGTGATTGATGGAGTGGTTACTTGATTATTGTTTAACGTCTAATGAGCAGTATTTCTAAGGAGTAAAGTGATTGATTGGGTTGTTGCTTGGTTGTTGCTTAACGTCCAGTGAACGGTATTTCTTTCTGATGAGTAAAGCGATTAATTAAGTGGTTGTTAGGTTTTTGCTTAACGTCTAGTGAGCAGTATTTCTGATGAGTAAAGCGAATGATTGAGTGGTTGCTTTGTTGTTGCTAAGCTTATAGTGAGGAGTATTTCAGCTAGACATATTCATGCATTAATGTGATATAATGCATACGATTGGGTTGCCTCATTGTGGTCATTCACGACCACTACTTACTTGCCATCTTTGCACAGTAGAAACCACTGACGGTTATTTTGTTTACGTTTTATTGACATTGCTAGCCCAGAATACAAATAAGCAGAGTTCAGTTGGATTAACAAATCTGAATTTTAATCTACTGTATATATTCAGTATATTCTTAATTTTGAAACATAATTCCAGTGAATGTTTATCTTAACAGGGGAAATGTTTGACCATGATAATGATCCAATTTATTGTTGATATTACATAATGCTTTAAAGAAATAATGTCTTTACTTATAATTCATTGTTAAATTGATGGCGTTATCAATGTGTTTCTGTATTAACTTGATCAGGCACTCTCAAAGT
Organism: Bathymodiolus brooksi; assembly: GCA_963680875.1. NCBI lineage: Eukaryota > Metazoa > Mollusca > Bivalvia > Mytilida > Modiolidae > Bathymodiolus > Bathymodiolus brooksi. Next base: position 89,875,763 of record OY804577.1, read on the forward strand.
AAATATGTTTCATAATATCATGCATATACGGAAAGAAAACGAAAAAAAAAAAAGAATTAAGCAAGAGAACAATGACTCCTGACATCATAATCCCGAAGTAAAAAGCAAACATGATATAACGAGATACAAATCTACATTTTCCAACCTTGTTTATTATTTTCCCATCTTTATCTCATTGTAGCAATCAAAATATTCATTCATAGTTCCATCTTTGTCCTACCTTTATCGTATATTGCAAAACAAAGGGGGTTGTACATCTATATGTTGCTGTATCATCTTCTACTTATCAGTATTTCTAAGCATTAAAGTATATATTTTAATTAGCAAAATATTTTATCTATTGAATTATTTTTATTTGAATTTCGTATGTATATATTAGGTGCGGACAACACAGTCATAACCGATCAGCGATGGTACTGCAACTTCATCAGCAGCATGACAATTTTAAGTGCCTTGTGTAGATGCATAGATGTCTGCAATCCAATAAATCATGTGACGGTGAAAATATTAGGTAGTCCTTCGTCCAAAAATACCACATTTTATAACATAAATACCTTACCACTATAAATTCTGAGATAGTCCCTAAGCGACATCGGATCAGCAGGAAATACCAATAATATTATGACAATATTTTGAGAAGAACCCTTGGAGACCTAATAAGAGCTTCCCATAATACAACCCATTCAATTTCCTGCTGCGACCAGAATAGCACGCTTTTCTTGGAGAACAGATGAAAACGATTTTTGTTTGTTTTTGATATTAACCTTATACATTTATATATATTTTTTGTATATTATATTTATATTGTGACACAATTTTACTGTAATTTCAGGTAATTTACAGTATATTTATTTATCATTTTTTGTTCAAATTGTAAAATTATGGAATTGAGCCCGTTCAAATCCATCACAGGCAGTGACACTTTTTGGGATGGTTCCATACCTAACCCTCTGAGTGTGGGAATTCCTATCTCCGTTTCCCAGACTACTCCTGAGACTTCGGTAGCAGGACTGAGAAACCACCTAACCTCGGACCTGGTTCCGAATAGGTTAGTTACCAGGGTTGGAATTCCCATTGTGTCTTCAGTGACCCACACTTTTTCTCGTCCTGTTGATACGGTTGTATCTAATATAACTGCTCCATCTTTTTTAACGGGTTTGAATGTTATGCAGCATAGACCGCCAATTTCTTCAATACAACCTTCCAATAGGTTCCCAAGTTGGCCTTGTCCTCCTTGGACACCTCAGTTCCAAGCTCATTCTGGTTTTCCTTGCGACCCTACCTATCCTTGGTCAACTTTTCCTGATAATCCTTCCAGTAACCCCAGGTTGCGTTCTGATACTTCCTCTTCTCAGACTTCACTAGCCAAAGAAGTAAGAGAAATCTTAGGAGAGTTTAAGAAATCACTTAATTCTGATCTGAAGGTTGTCTCGGATAGGTGGTATGCTTTGGAGTCTCGGTCATGTGCCCCGGTAGAGTCTTCTTCTCCTAACCAGTGTCAGGAAGAAGAAGATGACACTATCTATGGCCCCAGGGAGTCAGGAGGCTTCTTTTCTCACTGTAGAGGAGGAAGCTGTTCCTACTACTTCTGTTTCGAAGAAATCTGTTTCTTCCGCTCTGAACAGAGCTGGTACTCCCAAGGAAGGTAGTTCTAGTGAATCCAAGGAGTTTCCGGCTTCTAGGGATCAGCTAAAGGCTAGGATGTATTCTCTCCTCAGAGTAAAAAGCCCATGTTCCGTTTGCTTCCCCTCCTAGGATCCAAAAAACTTGTTTCCCAAACGGAAATGGTAATTCAGCTTTTCTTAAATCTGGGGTTTTTGATATCTTGGAAGAAGTCGGAGTTGACTCCTTCTCAGAATTTTCTGTTTCTAGGGGAACACTACAGAACAGACCAGACTGGGTCTCATTTTTCCACCAGAGGAAAAATGTGTATCCCTCTGTCAGAGAATTCTGTTGTTCCAACACTCTCAGTTCGTAACAGCCAAACAGTTTTCTCAACTGCTAGGTTTCCTCAACTCACTCTAGGAAGTGGTTCCGCTAGGGCGTCTCCACATTCGGCCACTACAGTTTTATCTTCTTCAACACTGGCTTCCAGCCTCTCAAGACTGGGAAGCAAAGATTCCTCGTCTTCCTTCACTGTTACCTCACCTACAGTGGTAGATAAACAGGGAGAATGTGATGTAAGGTCTATCTCTGTCAGTACCAGTTTCTTTAGAAATGCCTGTACCAAGTCAGGGTCATTACGGTTTTCACAGTTTTCCGGTTGTTGAATGATTTTGTCTGTTTATTTAATTATGAGTTTTGACTTTCCCTTTGTAAGTTTGTTCGGAGTTCGGTAATTTTGTTATTACCCTTATTTCCTACCCTAGCTCTCTACACAGATGCTTCCAACCTGGGAAGTTGGCCCTTAGGGTTGTGGTCTCCTCTACAACAGAAGGAACACATCAACCTGTTGGAGATGAAAGCAGTTCATTTGGCATTGTCCCATTTCAGAACTCTCCATCTCAAATCTCTGGTTCTGGCAACAGACAATACTACCGTAGTAGCTTATCTGAAAAACCAGGGAGGCACTCATTGTTTCATCCTGTATTCTCTTTGTAGGGAGATTCTCCTTCTTTGCTCCGAACTTCAGATTCAACTGGTAGTGAGGCATATTCCGGGTCATCTCAATGTACTAGCAGACACACTGTCACGTTCTCTAGCACCAGTGAACACGGAATGGGAATTACTACAAGTAATTTTCAATGCCATCAGTCTTCTTTGGGGTCGTCCTCATCTGGATCTGTTTGCTACGTCTCTGAACCATAAGCTGGACACTTTCGTTTCTCCAGTTCCAGATCCTCTAGCATACGCTGTCGACGCAATGTCAATCTCTTGGAAAGGAATGTTTGCTTACGCATTCCCTCCCTTCAGGTTTCTTTCCCAAGTCCTTCAAAAGGTGGCTCGGGAATCTTGCAAGATCATTCTTTTGTAACGGCTTGACCAAAACAAGCCTGGTTCACAGATCTGCTGCGTCTCTCGTGTGCAAGACCACTTCTTCCTCCTCTCAGAGTGAATCTACTATCTCAACTGAAAGGAAGAATACTGCATCCAAATCCAGAAAATCTGCATCTGCACGCATGGTTACTCTCCGGAAGGGAATCAGACTGAAAGGTTTTTCTGTTAGAGGAACCAACCACATCTCTAAGGCTGTCCGACAGTCTACAGAGATTGTCTACGATACAAAGTGATCAATCTTCGTTAATTGGTGTGATGGACGGGAAATTGATCCTATCAAAGTCTCTGTTCAACAACTAGCAGATTTTGTTGTACATCTTTTTGAAGATAAAGGTCTCTTACCATCTACCATTAAAGGTTACATATCTAGTATTACTCGCACTTTAACTATTTCTGGTGGAACTGATTTCAGCAATAATCAATTTTTATCATTATTGATTAATTGATTAGAAAGTTTGACCTTGAGAGACCTAAACAAAAAAGACTGGTTCCTCAGTGGGGATTTAGGATTGGTACTTTCGGCTCTTAAGTTACCACCCTTTGAACCTGCAACTGAGGTTGATATAAAATTTGTCTCTTACAAATGTTGCTTCTTATTAGCTTTAGCTTCTGGTAGAAGAAGAAGTGAAATTCATGCACTGTCAGTCTCAGATTCTTGTCTTCGATTTAATCGAGATCAGTCAGCTGTTACTCTTTTTACAAATCCCTCCTTTCTAGGTGAAAATCAGATTTCTAGTAAGGGCTCGTAACCTATTTTCATCCCAGCCCTTCCTTCTGATTCTTCTTCTGATCTACTGTGTCCTATAAGAATATTGAAAATATATTTGGATAAGACAAGACAGAGAAGATCTAACTCTAATTCTAGGTTATTTTTACCTTTAAAAAGAGGTATTTCTAATTTATCATCGAAGTCCATTTCTAGATGGCTGTGCAATACGATACTTATTGCATATCACTCTTCTGGTGAGCAAACTTTAGCTCGCCACTCAGTTAAAGCACATGAGGTCAGAGCCATTTCTTCGTCTTGGGCTCTTTTTAGTTCAGCTTCTATGGCAGAAGTTTTGTCGGCAGGTTTTTGGAGATGTCAGAACTCTTTCATTGATCATTACCTGCGTTCCATGACCTCACATGCTGATAATTTTTTTCCCTAGGACCTATTGTATTATGGGAAGCTCTTATTAGGTCTCCTAAGGGATCTTCTCAAAATATTGTCATAATATTATTGGTATTTCCTGCTGTTCGGAGGTCGCTTAGGGACTATCTCAGAATTTATAGTGGTAAATATTTATTAATAAAAATTGATTTTATTTAAAAAATTTTAAAGTTTAAAAGTGAAAACTGTTCACGCAAAACTAAATGTTGAGTGATCTGTGCGTCAGCGATTTATGTGTGGTTAGAAAACCAATGCAATATATTCTTAAATATGATTGCGTAAAATGTGTTATCTAATCAAACATTTTATGTGCGCTAAACTGATCTTAGATTATTTTATAATGCAATCAGTAAATTTACTGACTGTATAAAAGTATAGGTATAAACATTTGTTTTATATGTGTACTAAGCATACAAGTCTCTTGGTACCCTGCGTCTTATGAAGAGCGAAACGCAATAGTCATTGGTCGAACGGGAACGCGCCGTACACACCATAATCGAAATTCAAGGAAATGTCAAATGGTTTTGCCTTTTTGAGTATATATTTAAGAATTTTGTGAATATACAACATTGCAGTATAAACACAAGTCGGGAAATATAAAACTTATTGTACGATGTTGCATTTATTTGACGACCTATGATTGGATAAAATCATTCCTAAAAATAATGATAGAAGGCAGAACCATATATGGAAATTTGGGAGAATAAGATTAATACGCTTTACTGCATGACCAGTGGAAAATTCCATTCCTTAAAACAACGATAGAAGGCAGAGCCATATATGGAAATCTAAAGTAACAAATTTTTCTTCCTTTAAATACTCGCGTAATAAAGTTGCCGCCGCAATATTCTGTTTAATGGTTTTTTGTGCATTCATTTTAAGTCTCTTTTGTTCGATTTCCTCATCGGTAGACACAAGTCGGGAAATATAAAACTTATTAGTACTCGCCATGAAGCAGAAAGACATGCTTTTCTTCATCTTTATAAAGCTCGTACAAATAAATTTTATATTTGCCGACAATGTACGTAAATGTATATTGTCTATTTATTTGTTTACCTGTATAGAAAATAAATTCATGAAAGCTCCATGAAAGAGGAAATAAAGAAATAAATGAATGATTGAAGTATGGGTTACAGAGAAGTAACTATTTAATTTTACGTTTTGTGTATCAATTTCGTGTGTGGTATATATTATAGTACTTTTATTTTAAAATATACAATAATAAAGTTTTTATCTGAGATTGTTTTGGCTTATTTTATCACACCATTAAATATCATAAAATGTATGCATGGTTGCACTTTGTTATCGTTGCATCTATTATTTTAGATATTCATGAACTTTTGTGCCTTTGGCAAATTGTAAATACAATTAACATTGTAATATAGACCCTTTTTAAGAAAAGTGAAATAAAAAAAAAAAAACCAACAAAAAACCGATCGATTTAAACATATGGACAGTGGAAAGGCGGATTAATAAATAATTCATATATATCAAAATATTGTGAAACTGTAAACCAAACAAATATCACCCATTGATCCGTTTTCAATGTTACTAATTTGTTTTGTCGGATTTCTCAGCGCTTAATAAAGTTTTACGTTCAATAAACCTGATTTCTGGTTTTTGTAATCATTTTAACTTATATATGATTATTTTCACAAATAAGAACTGTGTTTATGTATAAGATCTTACAGTGTGTAATGACTTACATATATTCATTATACAAATAACGGTTATATATAATTACTCCTCTCCCGTGATAACATTATATTATATGGGTGTATCAATGGAAGGCTAAAAGATATTCACATTCTTCAATTTGACATTAATCCTCACTTTTCACTCCACGGATAACCTTTTGAAATAAATGTGCCTTATTAGGTCATATCAAAGTTCACAACTGAAAATACCACTATATATTTCATATTAAACCACTTATTTCCAAGGGAATCATCTGAACTTATTTCTAATCCGAATTCATGGATTTTTACCATTAAAATCAAAGCTAGCTACAGTTTGCTTTGAGTGAGCGAGTGATTGCTGTTTAACGCCAATTCTGCAACTTTTCAGCTATATCATGGCGAGAACAATGATTTTTATAGTGTTAGCTCACTGAAACAACAGTCCGTGGGTAGACACGTCGCTCCACTCGGACACATTATTCTGATTCCGAGCCAACCAGTCTTTGCTCTTTCTCCTTAATGCTGCGTGATTAGCGGAGAAACAACACATACCAATTTCTTAGTCTTTGTTTTGACCCGACCGGTGCTCGAACCCAAGATCTACCGCACTCGAGGCGAGCACGCTAACCATTACGCCACCGATGCGGTTCCGTTTGCTTTGAACATTTACGAGGGAAAACATTACAACTTAAAACAAATTTGTAGGTTTTATCAAGTAAATCTAATATGAGGTCCTTCATTGGCTATATAAATAATGCCGTGATAAAATTGCCGATATATTTTACTTCACACATGCATATTGCCTGTAAGCAAATTTCATGGACATTATTTCTAAGTGATTTCAAGTATTAATACAAGATTGTCAGGTATGGTCGTTTTGTTTCGTAACATATTATCATTTTCTGGATAAAGTACTATTTAACAACCATCTATCGACTTTAACTTCTGTAATTTGTCGTCATCCGATGACGTATAGTTTCCAAAAGAACGCCGGTTACTGATTAATTTTACGATTTTTTTTAAGCATTTTATTGGTTTAAGTTGCTAAAATCAAAATGAAATCAAAAATATCATTAACTTGATTGCAACAATGTCTATTAAAAACAAACGACAATAAACTTGAAGTTTAGAGGATTTTATGATATGCATTTCCATTACTGATTCCACAAAGTAATTTAGATTTTTCCTGCAAGACTTGAAACATACTTTGTTTATAACGTTTTAACATGATTAATATTACTATCGTTTCATTTTACGAAAATAATGTTACGCATGTTAAAACGACATACAAGTTATGGCTTTCGTGAATTATTTCTCAATCTGAACATTGAACTTCATAATTTAAACGGACCAGAAGATTATTCGAGAAACGTGTAGTGCGCACTAAATTAGATATCTACGCTTTTATTTGTAGATAAACACGAAATGATATATTCCGTTCAGACATTTCCAAGGAGAGATAAATTGATTTTCAAAAAGGGGACGGGCGGGAGATATCACTTTGTGAGTATGATCATAGTTCCTCTAGTTGATTTAGTCGTGTAAGATGTATGTTGATCTTTTTGTTTAATTGTCAGTTTTCTCAGGTTTCATTCATTTGAATAAATGAAGATATTTTTTTTCATGAATTTATACACAAGCGGCTCAAAAATGAATAGTTCATTTAGACGTTTTTATTCATGTTATGCATAGCATATAATTACTTCATTAAATTCAGATGTGTCTTTAAATAAAATAGTTCATTCTCAAAGATTATTAATGATAAAATTATAATGTAAATATTCAATAGAACAACACAAAAAAAAAAGTTTCAACTATCAAATTGTTATTCAGATCCGATCAGAAATGAATCGAATTGTCTTGTTTAAAAACATATATACGGTAAAAATAAAGTAGAATTTTCATTTGTGAACTTTAATATGACATAGCTGTATACAACCAACAAAACAACTGTTTGCATATTATCTTCCATTATGAATTTGAATTGGAAGACACTATATTCCCAAGTAATCCAGTACTGACGCGCTATTCTTGGTCTTGTTTTGTTTTGTAAATCTGGGTTCTACAATCTTTGGAAAACGATATCAGTTTTGGTTTCAAAGTGTCAATATATAATTTTTGAGAAGTAATATTTCTGTTAAACCTGCATACGGACATGTTTTGCGCGGGTTCCTGTAGTTCATGCTAATGATTTATTGTTGAGTTTTGCTTGACGTGAGTTCGACTTCCGTTCGTGGTAATGCGTACTTGATACAACCCAATGTTTTTCTGTGTAAGTCGGTTTTTGTCTCCACCAATAAAACTGACCACGTTCATATAACTGACATATTGTTAAAAGTGATGATTAATACTTAAAATCCTAGTCGGTCAGAAAATAAACAATTTACGTGGTTTCTGTGTTTTTAAGTACTATACCAAGTTTTATTTTGATTCGACGAACTGTGTTTTACCTTTAAACATGTATAATACAATGCATTTAATATTTCTCGATTACCGGTATTTAGATAAGGACGACATCATTCTGTTTTCAGGTCTATTTTTCGTAAATACACGTACATAAAAAATAGGAGTTCTTAGTCATTATGTTTCCTTTGTACTACCTGAACACATGTAGTCAATATATACGATAATTATGCATTATATTAATATTGTACAAGTGAATTTGATATATACACTTTTATTAATGATCATATTCATAGTCAATTTAATTAAAGCGAGGGCTAAGGGGACGTATATTGTCTCTAAATGGAGATATTCTATTATATGCACTTCTTCGTATAATATTGAGTAGTAATATGGAAAAGAATGAACAATACATTTTCTAATTTCTTTAAAAACAAATTATATAACTAACGCTCAAAAGTTGCATTCGGGAATTCATACATGCTGAGATTCCACCCAAAACCGACACACTTTCGCTACCAAATTGGTCAAAACAGTCAATCAATATTTGGCATATATATAGTCTGTGATAAACTCGAGCACGGTAATTTGAATGTAAGTGAGTGTAGAAAAGTTTGACGAAACCAAACGGAAACGCACAATAAGACCAACGATGGGTGAAAAAAAAACACTACACAGAAAACAAAAGATTGAGCAACACGAACCCCACTAAGCATCTGGGGAGAACTCATATGCTCCGGAAAGGTAAGCTGTTACTGCTCCACTAGTGGCACCCGTCGTGCTTATATTGTTAAAATCCAGTGAAAGAGGAAAGAAGGACGGGATTGTGACTACGACAAACAGAACATATCCGTGGTCATCTGTGACTACGACAAGCAGAACATATCCGTGGTCATCTGTGACTACGACAAACAGAACATATCCGTGGTCATCTGTGACTACGACAAGCAGAACATATCCGTGGTCATCTGTGACTACGACAAGCAGAACATATCCGTGGTCATCTGTGACTACGACAAGCAGAACATATCCGTGGTCATCTGTGACACAGATTGTCCATTTAGTTTATAACAATTTTATTTGCTCAGAGATAAATAGGATAAGACACAAGTTTTACCAACTTATGAAGTCTTCTCTTGGGAATTACATAACAAACATAACACATTTACATATGAAAAAGAGCATGCACATTAATGGAAGTATACCAGTAACAATTACACATGTAAAAGAGAACAGAAAAACAGTGAAAAAAGGGGGAACAGATTGTCGATAACGGCACACCAAGTCATGATGGCGACCATAATATTTTCTCGGAGTAGTGACTTAACCCGTGGTTCAGTACGTTCCTTGTTAACAGTTCCTGTTCAACTACTAGTTACATTCGTCATGTTACGTATGTTAAAATTCCAGGGATAAGTCATATTCGGAGATAATTTATGAACGACGACCGACAGAACATATTCATTTTCATATGTGACACAGATTTTCCGTAGCTGTTAGCCAAGCCATGGTTGCGACCTGAAAACATTGTAAAGTAACTTCCTTGTTACCAGCAACTACATGTAATTGAATGTGATCATTGCTCAAACGTAGAACATTTGTACACCAATAATATCGCAAGCGGCAAAGAAAATACAGGATTTACAATTCCAAGCCAAATTACCAGATGTGAAATCAGCCGAGAAACAATATAAAAAGACTATGTATATGACAACATACATGTATGTATGTATATAGAAAAAAGGCGTACAATATCTTGGAAACTATTACACAGCAGCGAAAAAATATCAACACGACATTCTTTAACAGAATTATTATATTTTTTTCTTTCAAAAACCTTAACAACCCTAATTGTATGTGGTATATCTAATGTTTGGAACGCAATTAAGCATGATTAGGTTCATTTATTAGCTCCGACTTAAGGACCAGATTTAGTAAGTCTGGAGGTCTTCACTTGAATACTCATCTAAAGGAAATAAATTGAAAAAAGCAAAATGTTTAAAGATATTTTTGCAACATAAGATTACTTCAGAGTTCTTGGGAACAACTTTGCCGTTGAAATGTGTTGATTTAGGACCACACATCATAAGTTTTCCATTGAACAAGGCAAATGGAATAATATAGGTAGAAGTAATAGATGGTGTATACTTTGTAATAAAAATGAAATTGGTGACGAAATCCACTATATATTAAAATGTAAATATGTTGTATGTCAAATTTGTATTTCTGAAATATCAACATAACAATATTTAGGAAGCTGTTGATGTCTAAGATAAACCAGTATCGGCATTGATACCACTTCGTAAACTTCTTAAACTAATCGACAAAGGTGTATGTGTTCTGGGCTAAAATTATATTCAATCATATGTATGACTTATTGTAAATAGTGTTCATGCCTGTCTTTCCATACCTATGTATATGGTTTAATGATAATACAAATATATGTAATCGGAAAATTGAAATCACTGTCAATTTCTAGGTGTAGTCATTTTTGTTTGTTTTACTTGTTTCTAATAAAAACAATGAAATACAATGAATATATGAAAATTGATCATATTTAAAACAAAACAACATATACAGTAGAATTGTGCAACAAATAAACAACTACTACCAAACAACTCTATTCAGTTTGTGTGCAAAAGATTGGGTGCGGCGTGTGCGTAGTAAGAGACGTCAATGGCTCTCTTGCTGTGGATGGCTCAGTATTTTGTACACGATCTCCTGGAAGGTGCTAATGTGCTAATGAGGAAGAAGATATGAATGTCACGTCTTTTTTCAGGTGAATGTCGTGAGAACCGGTGGTGTGCCAAAGTAAATATGTTTTTAATATAAATTGCTGTAAATTGTTAATGAGCCAAAATGTTTCTTTCACCTGCGCGTGCTCTTACCAATATGCCGAAAGAGATAAACAAAGTACACGTGGTAATGTTTCGACAAAAATAAATATCCACAAAATGTACCGTTAATCCGGGAGTAATAACAATATTACAATTATTAAAATAAATTTACGGATCAGAAAAATAATATGCATATCAATTATTCATTGATGTAATTATTTTATTTTAATCATATAATAGTTTCCGATACTTATAAAACATATTAATTCTTCAAGAAAGTAATATATGCTTACGTTTTAGATAATTATATTGCTACAACAACACAATATGTATTTAAATCGTGAAATCGAATCGTAGATATAAAATCGTGGATATAAAATCGTGGATATAAAATCGTAGATATAAAATCGTGGATATATAAGTTAGTGTGTATGACGAGTTTCTGGAATAATCTTCATCAGGTGCTCATAGACAAACGATTGGAAAGACAAGCCAAATAATAAAACAATTATTTGGAAGCAAGTAAACAAAGAGTCTAAAAGATGATAGCCACAACCAGATAAGGTATGACATTCATTTTAATAAGTTACATTATTTAGCAACTGTAATGTGGGAAGATTGATACTAATAACGTGAAAAGTGAGCAGACTGAGGATTAAACCGTACAAAATCAATATCTGTTGACAACAATTGTACAGATATGTGTGAGTATAGAATGTCACAAAAAATATCAATACTAAAATCTTATATTTTGAAAATAAATATGTATGTAAAGTTTGAATATACTAATGGGGTAATCGGAAACGGCAAATCGAACAACAAACAATACAATGAAAAATGGCATAAAGACAAAAAAATATTATCAAATCACTGTGCACAAAACTGAAGATTAAGCAGAACTAACCCGCAACAAATCGTGGATGAAATTAGGGGCTCCGTACAGGTAAGCAGTTCTTGTCGCAGTAATTGCATCCGTCGTTATTAATGTAAGAAATCCGGAGATACAGAGACGTGCAAAAAGTATTCGGTCACTGTAATTCTTTACTATATGTTTCATACAAAACCACATTTTTTAAAAACATTATTCCAAAGTCGACTCTTGTTCGATTTTGATGATTTTGTTTACCAACAAAAGCAGAATTAAATATAGTTTTACACTTTAATTTTACCATAATTTTATAATCTATAAATTTTATGAGTTCACGAGTTAAACACAAAACTAAATTTTGAACGTCAAAAAACACAATACAATGATAGTACATTTGAAGACAAATAATTTAAGTTTGTGCTTAAATCATGAATATTTAAAATCTTTGCTTCCAAAAAATATTTTAAAATAATCACAGAAAACTACATACGTTCTCGCTTCTGTTGGTAAAAATATCATCAAAATCGAACAAGAATTGACTTTGGAATAATGTTTTGAAAAATTGTGGTTTTATATGAAATGTATAGTAAAATATTACAGTGATCGAATACTTTTTGCACGTCTCTGTACGTCATGATGGCGACCGTAAATATTCCGCAGTAATGGCTTCAATTTTACCACTAGGTAGGGCCGTGCTTAAGCCAATTTTACCAATTGCTCCCAATTGGGAGCCGCGCTGGAGTTATCTACTCCCGGCTGTTCAAGTACACACAACAACACACTGCAGGTTTTACAGAGAACAATTCGTTCCCGCACATTCTAAGACCGGCCCATCCAATAGGAACGCTTGGCGTAGCAGCCCTTTGTCAAGACAATCCTGATATGATGTACCCACTTCTGGAACATTGTATCAACTTAGATATATATATATAATTCACATGTACGTGCTGCTGGAACGTTTTTGCATATAATTGGAACGTTTGCAATGGAAACAAAATCAAAATATCTGTTTTGTTGTAAAGTTATGTTCTCCATCGGCCCTCACGTTTAATTTCTATGTGTAGATCAGGATATGAAGCAGACATAGTCGTATATATTATATCCGAACATTTTTGCAAGCTGGATGGATGCGATGAAGTGGTCACCACACTGAATGTTTTAGTGAAAGGACATCATCTTTGATTTCCGCGTAAAAATGATGTTCTCGTCGCCCTTGCTTCAATTTATTTACATGCTATTTGTATCCATTAACGTATACGGGTGTCCAGCACGATTTCCATATTAGATGGAGTTCGTGTCGTTTGACAGTAACACGACGAGTACCACTTGCAGAGCAGAAACTGCTTATCCTTCCAAAACACCTATACTCAGTGGGGTTCATGTTGCTTAATCAGTAGAGTAGTGTTTTATTTGTTTGGCTGTTGTCCTTTTTCTTTTCGTCATTGCATTGTCTGTCCTTCCTTAATTACGTTTCTCATTACTCTTTCATCTTTTCTTTGATAGACGTTTCTATATAGTGGATGTGACATTAAAAATAGGACTAGGTTCTTTTTGTTTCATTTGAGATGTCCCTGCACGAAGTCTTCTTCATACGAAAAACACCTCTGTCAAACATAACAACATTTTGGAGCTGTAATTTGCAGAGAACCTTTTGTTAGAATCGGAGTTTTATTTTGCAAAACAAGATTTGTCCTTCCCAAATACGATATATGTACCTACTTTATCCATTTTCTTTTTCATGAAGCGAAAAATCAACTAATCCTTTAAATCTGTATTTTTCTACTGTAGAGTAGGGACTTGTGTAGAGGAAAAAGAAGTAAAATGTGTTAATGCTATTGGAGGAGGAGAGGGACAATGATTGTATGCACTGTAACATATCTTTAGAATTTGTCAGAATCTGCATCTGATTCACATCAATCATGGAGTAGCTAGCTTCACATCAACTCAGAAACACACTTGCATAGATGCTAGAAATTTGGAAAGATGTAGCATTGAGTATGTCAGACCCAACAAATAACCCTGTTTGTAAGGACTATTATGCAATTAAGGTATCCAGTAGAGTGAATGTAGATCAAGCACTTCATCCATGGTTGAAATTCTGAAGAAACACGCAACATATCAATGATTTGCCAGGATTTCCTCTTTCGAAAGTGTCGTCGCGGATATGTGTTCGGTGTGCAAGTGTATTGGCAAAACTAAATTCCTTAATCAAGCAGTCTATGTACATACATGTAATATGATTTACATACACAAGCAATAGTGTATGGCGGCTTGTCAGCAAGAGCAACATAATTTCATGCAGGCAAGACGGTTGTCTTTGCATCATTTTAGATGGTACGTGAATTCTTATTAACCCGCTAAACTTTGTGATTCTAATTTATATGAATGACTTTAAACCATTTAGAAAAAAGTATATATATCTGTCTTCTCCTTCACGGGTTATATTGCCTGGTATTAATCCAGAAAAAAATCATAATGATTTTAATATTCCCACTTTATAAATTTAGATTCATGATATTTGTATAATTTCCATTGTTCGCTAGTATAAAGAAGTAGTAACAATTTGCCTTGTTAGAGGAAATCAAATACCACACCGTAATGAACTCTTGTACAATAAGGGCTACCAAAAGTATAAACATGATGGCAGATTGTCATTCGTCCAGCATGGCATACACATCTGAAGAGTTGAGTTTTAATATATTCGGTACACCCAATGGAGGATCCTATTTCTACACCTTTGTATTCCTTGGAGTGGGAGGGGTTATTTGAAATAAATAAATAAAACGTGATAGGGTTATATAGTGCAATAACTCCGTATGATGCAACTATAGAAACCAAATTATCACTGCAAATATTTGCATTTTATTTCAAAGTTTGTGAGTGGCATTCAAATCATCGATAATTTAATATAGAAATATTCAATATTGAAAGTGTAAATCTTCAATTTATTTTTACCTTTTTGTCAAAAAACACTTTCAAATGTCTTTAATGTAATATTTGACCAGACAAACGGCTTAAGAGGTTGTGTGATCAGGAATAAAACCCACAACAAAGTTGCTAAAAAGGAAAACACCAAATTAAAGTAAGAATATGTTTAATATATAAATTAAAAATTTTGTGGAAAAGAATACAATTTACCTGCAATTTTAGATCACGTTTTAGATTAACAAAAACACTTCAAAAGATCCAAAGGTCCAAAGTCCAAATTCTTTATCAGTTGAAAATGAAAATAATGAATCAGTCTTTTTTTATTCGATGTAATTTGCATAAAATACATAAAAGATAATACAAGTTAAAGAAGTTACTTTGATTACTGGGATTATGACTGTTTTCTTATTTGCATTTCAAATATGTTGAAGGTCCAAAGTCCAAATTCTTTATCAGTTGAAAATGAAAATAATGAATCAGTCTTTTTTTATTCGATGTAATCTGCATAAAATACATAAAAGATAATACAAGTTAAAGAAGTTACTTTGATTACTGGGATTATGACTGTTTTCTTATTTGCATTTCAAATATGTTGAGAAGAGACTGGAAGCATGCACATAGCTATATCATCCAAATACTAATAAAGGAAAGCTTCACTTGATCAGAAATGAATTATTTATACAATGTTCACCAGCATTTAAGTGCAAAGTTGGTGATTCGTTCTTCGAGCTGCAATTGAAATGTTCATATAGTATCACTAGGTATCGTTAGACAAAACCTGAAACCATAAAGGTTAGGTTAAAAGCAGAAAACAATAATGATTAAAAAAAAGAGAGGCCATAAAGATTAGACAAAAGGGAACCACATAGCTTGGATTATAATGGCAACCATAAATGTTAGTCAAAAGGTGATGCATAAAGCTAAGGCAATAACAGAACTTGAAGATTAAACAAAACCGGAAACCTTGTAGGTTAGGACTAAATGGGAATCCTTAACTGTTTTTATTTTTTAACAACAATATATTTTTATTCAAAATGCTTGTTACATTCTTACTTCAAAAGCCCAAGCTACTTATGAAGTATTTCATATTAATATTTTCTTATATAATTAAAATACTTTCAAATAATATAATATAACTGATGAGTATCAGACTTTAATTAAATTTACCTATACATACGCACCTACATCTACACACATACATCTATGCATATACACACATACGTATGCATGCATAGATATACATATACATATATACAATGCATAAATATTTAAATTTCAATATTTTCCCTTATTTTTGCTAACAGTTTACTATTTTGGAGTTTTTGCACCTGGCTTATTCTCGTAATATATTCTCTCACAAATAAAGAATATATGTTTACTTGTTTGGTCTTTTGTTCAGATACATAATATGCTTTGTATATAGAAAATCATAAAATTGTTAAAAAATAGTTGAAATCAAAATAATCTTTATCAAATATCTTATACCCAAAAACAATATGTTGTGACAAAATTTTCTATATTAGATTTTTTCAATATTTGTTGTATTTTCACTCAAAATTCTTTCAGATACGGACAATACATAAAGTAATGTAGATAGTCTTCATCTTGACCACAGAAATTACATTGGCTATTAATAGCAATTCTCCATTTCATTAATAGTTTCTTTGTAGGAATTATATATTGCAATAGTTTCCATATGAATATTTTTAGCTTATTTTCTTCTAAATAATGAAAAATGAAAGAGTAAAGCTGACTCATGTTTGGTTTTTCATTTATAGACAAGTACCTTAACCATGTATTTATACCTATTGGTTTCAAAAAGTTTACATTAATATATTCGTTATAAAAATATTTGTTGGACAGTTGTGACGGATCTTTACATTTTCCATTTACTATAAACTTATCTTTTTGAAAATTTACAACACTTTTAATAGAGTTTTGAGCCTGTAATGTATGATACCATTCATTAGGTATCGCTTTTTTTAGGCAGATAAATTCAGATATCCAATTATTCTTGTATTTTAATTTATCTAAAATTAAATTCTGACTTATTTCCCCGTTTTCATTTAAAATATCATTGATATAAATTAAATCACTATTTATCCAATTATCAAACATTAAACTTTTATTTTTAAACATTATAAATTTATTTCCCCATATAAGCTGTTTTCTAATCTCTGCAAAATGTGTTAGCGTTTTTGTTTGACCCCCACCCATTTTTATCCAGGTTTGCAATATTTCTTTATAAAAATCAGGAATATATCTTAAATAATCTTTAATTTTTTTGTATTCGATATTCATTGAAAATATCAACCAATTCTTACCAAATTGTCTAAAGTATTTATATGGTATCAATTTCCAATTGTCCATTTCTCCACTAACAAATCTACTTACCCATGATGCTCTCAGTGATGCAAAGTAACTTCCTATGTCTATCATATTTAAACCCCCCATTTCAAAATTACCTATCATAGTGTTTCTTTTAACTTTGTCTGGTTTACCAACCCATATGAATTTGAAACATTTACTTTCAATTTCTTTTCTATATTTGTCTGGCACGACACATGCACTAGCAACAAAAGTAAATATAGGTATGACTAACGCTTTAATAATCATAATTTTCCCAAGAATAGTTAAATTTCGTTTTCCCCAAGAAAAGAATAAAGTATTCATTTTATCTATCTTATTTTCCCAGTTTAATTTTTCACAGTCTTCTTTATTGTTACCAAAATATACACCCAATGTTTTAATAGGTTTTTCATACCATTTAATGCCCTCTATTTTATCTTTACTGTGCTTAAGTTTTCCTACCCAAATTCCCCCAGTTTTATTTTTGTTCATTAATAATCCAGAAAAAGACCCGAAAGTTTCTATTTCATTAAATGCTATATATATTTCTTCTTTAGACGTACAAAATAAAGTTGTGTCATCAGCGAGTTGCGATATCTTAATGCTATGAGTTTTTTCGTCTATTTTTATTTGAAATCCCTTAATATCTTTATTGTTTCTAAGTCTTGAAGCCATGATTTCCACTGACAAGACAAACAACAAAGCTGATAAAGGACACCCTTGACGAATTCCTCTTGTATTCTTAAACATTTCTGAGACCCACCCATTGTTCATTACACACGTTTGTATATCTGTATATAAAGTTTTTACCCAGTTAATGAAAGATTCATTGAATCCAAAATGCTTAAGAGTATTTAGCATGAAATTCCATTCCAAAGAATCAAAAGCCTTTGTAAAGTCAACGAAAATTATAGCCCCTTCTATTTTATATATATCTGCATAGTCTATGATATCCTGTATTTGTCTAAGATTAAAACCAATAAATCTATTTTTTACATACCCTGTTTGATCTACGTTAATTATTTTTGGTAAAAAAAATTTCAAACGTTGTGCTAAAACATGTGAAATCAGTTTAAGATCTACATTCAAAAGAGAAATCGGACGATAGTTATCAAGACATAAAGGATCCCCCTTTTTAAATAGTAACGATAAAATACTTGACCGTTGTGAATAAGACATTATAGCTTCATTGTAACTCTTATTATAGATATCCGTAAGAACAATTTTTAATTTCCCCCAAAATGCTCTGTAAAATTCTACGGTTAACCCATCTAACCCTGGAGATTTATTCAATTTCATGTTTCCTATAGCCCCAGAACATTCGGTATCAGTTACCTCCCCATCACAATCTAATTTTTCTTTGTCGTTTAAAATTTTATCTAATTTTGTATCAAAAATATATTCTTTTGATGAAATTTCATCTGTTTTTTTCGACGTATAAAGTTTTTCATAGTAGTCCTTAATTGTATTAAGTATTTCCCCTTGTTCTTTAATAACTTTATTGTTTTCATCTAGTAACTTACTTATAGATTTTTTTACCTGTCTTTGCTTTTCTAAACCCAAAAAGTATGAATTATTTTTTTCACCCAATTCTACCCATTTTTCTCTCGACCTAATTTGCGCCCCTTTTGCCTTTTGGTTATAAATTTGTTCTAGTTCTTTCTCAATATCATTAATTCGTTTATCTAAACTTTCGTCTGTGATATCTAAAGAGTCCCGATGCGATGATAAATCTTGTAGTTCTTTTTCTAAAGATCTTCTAGCTTCTCGATTAAATTTTGATTTACTTTTACAATATATAATAGTTGCTTCTCTAATTTCTATTTTTAGAACGTCCCATAAAAGCCGACAATCTACGTTATTGTTTACCTTATCGTAAATATATTTATCAATCAGATTATTAATCAATAGTTGGTACTCTACTTCCTGTTAGGCATATAGGAAAAGACTATTTCCGCCGTTAAAAAGCTGTTCATTGCCATCACATATTTTAGTATATATTCGACCATTTAAACACGGATTAGTTTTTTTGTATTACACGTATCTCGAAAGTTTTATAGTATTAGTGGTGCATTCAATGAGATAGACGAAATATAATTGTATATTTATTTTAACACGAACGGACGTGGATGTACAATATTGAAAGAAACATTTAGAAAAACTAAAATATTATTTTTATACTAACGGACAAAAGAAAAGATGATACCCTTTTGTATCTTCAACATTTATTAAAGTTAATAATTTGTATTTCTTTGTGATGCTTGGAACTTATACCTGTCCATTGTAAATGAACGAATATTTCTCATGTATCGTAAGGTTGTAACGTTGTGGGTACTTCAACATTGTTTTAGCATGTTCAAAGTTTTCCGCCTACACTATTAAGAATTGTGTAAGATCATTAGATAGGTTTCTCAGGCTAACACAAACTTCATCAGCAAACTTAATGAACAGAATTACATACATATCTTTCTCAAGAATTGAAAAATTGGGTCTTGTGTATATACTCGATATATCAATATATACACTAGTCATTTATATGTGTCACACAACTGTCGCAACCTTTATTTTAGTCGTTTTACGTTTTGACGTCGGATTTAGCTTCCACAAGAGATCGACTTCGTTCTGACAACATGTTTATTCGTATATGTCAAATGCGAGACTAGTTTCTTCATCAACTAATGATGTTCAAGGCAGACGGGCAAGTGCAAGAACAATCCATAGGATATTTCGTAATATTTACAAACACTCAGTATAGGTGTGCATATTGAAGCCGAGCTTTTACTCAACGGCATCGAGTTATTGGCATGGATTTTATCCACTTCTTGATCCGCGGAAAGAATATCACTTAAAGTTTACTTTTATTAATCGCAATATTTTCAAGTGAAATGCATTATTCTAATAGAGGGTTCCAACTTATACTTTACGTTTTGTTGATTATTTATACATAGTTACTATGATAGTAACGATTACAGTGTGGTTCCCAATGCAAAAATTCTGAACCATGTGTGTTTCATGTGTTATTCGTAGTGTGTTGCAAGCTACATGCTGATACATCGGAGTATTGTTGTCGGTTTAGTGTCTGAATGGTAGGTAGTTGAAAGTATATATTAAATGTTTTATACAATAAGAATGACTAGAAATAGGACTCGATTTCTCCCCCTGTGAAGAACAACTGCATTTAAAGCCGCTGAGTTTATCCCTGGTACATGGAGGGGTTCGTATTACTCAATCTTTATGTTCTATATGGAATACTATTTCACTTAAATGTATATATCTAATTAACTGTTATATGGGCGGATTTAAGGACATGCGACGCATTTGTTTCTAGAAAAAGACATATTTCATTAGAACTGAATGATCGATCTAGACGAGCAAAGAACATTTATATCAAAAGATTTTTAGGGGAACTTATATTTGGAAAGTTATGTCACTAACGCAAATGAAACAAAACCAGCTTTCGTAATCTCGTATTTGCTTCCAGTATATATATTTTGTTCGTTAACATAATCGCAGAGGTGATTGAGCCGGGGGAGGGGTAAAGGGGGGCAATTGCTCCCTACACTTTAAACAGTGGGACAATTTCAGCAAAGCTGAATTTTTAGCAAGGAAGCAAATCAAATATTTCGTCCAGTATGCTTTGAAAACCAAATACCTCATTTTTTCTTTGTTTGACAGTTATGAAAATTTGCACTCTCCTTACTATTCGGTCCACTCATAAAACTTGTCCCCCCACTTTCTGGTCCACTGCTAAGACGTGTCCCCCTTTGTGGTCAACTCCTACGCCTGTGCTTCAGCTGACGTTAATGTTCTTTAGGTAAAATTGACCGTTTTGTCACTGTTTGTGTCATTTGATATTAATTTTAATCTGGCCAGATTTACACATGCTCATATCTATAATTCTCATAAAAAAAACAACATATATGTGGGTTAGGGTTATGGTGCTTAACGCCACTTTCAACAATATTTCAATTATATCATAGAGGTCAGTTTTATTGGTGGAGGAAACCGGAGTAACAAGAGAAGACCACCGTCCTGTTACAAGACATGGATATATTAATAACAGCATTACAGAACAAATATAAAGCCGAACAAAGACACATAAAGCTCAGATAACAATCAAAAACGAAACAAGTTGGTAAAATATAACAGTTTCACTTCTATTGTTTTCTTAAGGACATTATAGTTACTCAGTTTTTCGAATATAAATATACAACATCGCCACGACAGATTAATAAAAAGTGCAACAAAATATATTAAAAATAATCATATTGCATAACAGATATGCTTCATCAGTCTCAAAATGATATAGTTTGTATGTGTCATATATAGGTAAACATTTGTCATTGTGGAGTGGATCAGATTTGAAGTTAGAGTCACGATGTCTGTTCTAACTCGTTTTTGTTTAAGAGATCTAATTTATTTTAGGTTGAAAATGTTTGATGGAAATGGCATGAGAACGATCCGTGGATCAACTGAAAACATCAAATACAGATTTAAAAAGAATAAATAAATAACACAGACCTAAATAGTAATTAATAATGAACGCCCTGGTGCTGGTGTTGAATCATTGAAAAACGATACCGTGCAAATAAGAAGTGTAGATAGAGGAACAAGAAATAATTTCCGATACAAAATTCAAAGCATATGAACGACCAGGACTAATTACAAACATGATGTAACACTGTCAAATTGTCCACCCAAGATACGTTATAAATATCTAATTGTGTCGTCTTTTCAATTGACAAAATAAAACCAAAGAGTTCGAAAATAAAGTGGACTTCGATGTGTTGTTTTATATACAAATATGTGCGTACACTGTCGTGGAATGTAAGGCTTATGAAAAAGCACGCACATTTGAAAACCCGCAACAAGTCAATATTTTCATACTGATTCACAGGGAGAAGCTACACATTTCTTATTATTATACCTCATATATTAATTACCATAAATAGATTAATTTGATTGGACAATAGGTAAAAATCAGAACACGTGATCACACAGGACAACAATCATATTCCGTGAAATAAAAATCATATTTCACCCCCTCGGAAGATTCGCTGGTTTTCCCGCCAGAGTTTACGTTCTTTGACAGGAAAACGTCAGAGGCACTCGGAACGCATCACTTGTTGTGGATGTGGTTTTTAAATGTCTGAGACAACGCTCCAAATATGTTTGCCAGCAGTATTTTACATGTATGTGTTTTCTTGGTTTCATTCGGTATAATAAAACATTTATAGCATGCGGGTTCAGGAAATATGAAAATTTATTCACCCACGAGTATCATATTCCCCTTGGGCGTTGCCCTCAGGGAATATGACACTCTATTCACCCATGAGTATCATATTCCCCTTGGGCGTTAATATGACACTCTTGGGTGAATAAATTTTCATATTTCCCTCACCAGCATGCAATAAATGTATATTAATTCTTTTATTTACTTATTTTGCATTGATTTGAACCATTTTAATGTATTATTTAAATGTTTATAGTAACATAATACATCAATTATATACAATCATCTTTATACAAAGTCCAATAGAAATACATGTACAACATAAATAATTAACAAAATTCCTGGACAACTAACAGGGAATGGGACTAGTTTTTTACTCATCAATCAGGAGACGAGGAATGGGACTAGTTTTTTACTCATCAATCAGGAGGCGAGGAATGGGACTAGTTATTTTACCCATCAATCAGGAGTTGAGGAATGGGACTAGTTATTTTACTCATCACTCAGGAGGCGAGGAATGGGACTAGTTATTTTACTCATCAATCAGGAGGCGAGGAATGGGACTAGTTATTTTACCCATCAATCAGGAGTTGAGGAATGGAGCTACTTATTTTATTCATCAATCAAGGGTTGAGGAATGGGACTAGTTATTGTACTCATCAATCAGGAGTTGAGGAATGGGACTAGTTATTTTACTCATCAGTCATGAGTTGAGGAATGGGGCTAGTTATTGTACTCATCAATCAGGAGTTGAGGAATGGGACTAGTTATTTTACTCATCAATCAGGAGACGAGGAATGGGACTAGTTATTTTACTCATCAATCAAGAGTTGAGGAATGGGACTAGTTATTTTACTCATCAATCAGGAGACGAGGAATGGGACTAGTTATTTTACTCATCAATCAAGAGTTGAGGAATGGGACTAGTTATTTTACTCATCAATCAGGAGACGAGGAATGGGACTAGTTATTTTACTCATCAATCAAGATTTGAGGAATGGGACTAGTTATTTTACTCATCAATCAAGAGTTGAGGAATGGGACTAGTTATTTTACTCATCAATCAAGAGTTGAGGAATGGGACTAGTTATTTTACTCATCAATCAAGAGTTGAGGAATGGGACTAGTTATTTTACTCATCAATCAGGAGACGAGGAATGGGACTAGTTATTTTACTCATCAATCAGGAGTTGAGGAATGGGACTAGTTATTTTACTCATCAATCAAGAGTTGAGGAATGGGACTAGTTATTTTACTCATCAATCAGGAGACGAGGAATGGGACTAGTTATTTTACTCATCAATCAAGAGTTGAGGAATGGGACTAGTTATTTTACTCATCAATCAAGAGTTGAGGAATGGGACTAGTTATTTTACTCATCAATCAGGAGACAAGGAATGGGACTAGTTATTTTACTCATCAATCAAGGGTTGAGGAATGGGACTAGCTATTTTACTCATCAATCAAGGGTTGAGGAATGGGACTAGTTATTTTACTCATCAATCAAGAGTTGAGGAATGGGACTAGTTATTTTACTCATCAATCAAGAGTTGAGCTTTTCCAGATGATGCACCACCTCTTTCTGTACTGTTAGATTATGTCGTTAAGATCCATTACTGTAAGATATCATATAACATCGGAAACATGTCAGCAAATACTAGTAAACAAATTCACCATGGCAACCAGTTATTATTTTTCTTAATCTATCTTTCTACAGTTTGTGTTTCTCTAGTTTAATCTGATAAATTTACTAAAATGAAAGAAAATAAATTATTTTCCTCCTGTATGTCTAGATCACATTATTTTATTTTAATAATTATTGTTTTACTATTGTTGTGATTGTTATAATTTCCTCCTAACAGACTCTACAGCTAAATTTATGAATTTTGAACGAAAAATAATAATAATGCCACTGTCCAAAGTTTCACACGGGGTATAATTTGATAAGACTAATTTAATAATCCATTTATGAGGAAATCTCGAAAGAAGTAGATTCCCGTTGGCGGAAAAAAAATGTTTATTTGTACCTGTGTGAAAATCGTCTAAAATAGTAAAATCTTCTTGATCTAAATAGAGTCTTCATATGGACAAGATATTAGAATATAATTAAAACAAAGCAAATGTTCCGTTAGGTCTGAAACATCTAGATAATAAACAATCTTTAGACGTATCGATTCTGAACGAGAGTCAATCGGTAATTACGTTTTGACATACTTAACACATTTATTGGCAAGCAATACAGGTGAACGTCATTATTGAAAGCGACCAAGTACACACAAAGGTAAATGTATTTACCTGTACATTTGATGTGTATGTATAAATGATACAAGAGTGAAAAAACGGACATTTAAAAAGTAGAACATTGTATGTCGAATAAATGAAGAGAAAACAAGTTTGTATGTTTGGAAGGATTTGAAACCTTGTGACGGGATACTTAATAAATATTTATATTTATCAGTACAAATAATATACTTGTGTGTTGTTGTGATCAGAAAATATATATAATCATGAATCTCAGAAAGACAAAACTGTACAAAACGGTGGTTACTGGCACTCCCGAAGCCGTAATGAAAAGTCTATGGGACTATCTAAAGAGTGGTAAAGATGTAAATATGAAGGATGAAGAGACGGGTGGAACTCTGCTCCATCTTCTAGTAGACTACGGGGAACGGTTTTGTGAACCAGATACTATTCAAGCTATTTACATGATGGTCTGCAAAGATATAGAGATTGATGCGCAAGATGAAAAAGGAGATACAGCCCTTCATAAAGTGATGAGGAAGAAAGGCACATACCGAATAATGATGGCTATTATCAGGTTTGTATTTTGTTTTGCTATGTATTGTTTGTGTTCTTTTATTTTTGGCTTTGAACAGGAGGTATTTAATTCCAACTGGCCTGGGCTGCTGTGCCGTGTGACCGGAGCCACTAGAACAACAAAAATGCTTGACTACATCCGCAAAGGGACCATTATGGCACCATGTGCATATATATTTATATATGTATATATATATATATATTGCACCATTGATACACTGCAGCATAAATCGCTTTAAAACCTTATGTCCAGCGCCCTGGACCACTCGGCCACATCCGCTATATTTGGAGAAATTTAACGTTTACTTCACGTGACTTTCCAAATATTCTGATGAAATCCTAAATTTTATTGGGATATTTTCATAACAACAGAATATATTTATTATAATAATATATCATATAAATAATTTTAATGACACCACGAATCAATTAGACAATTAATACGAAATCAGGTAGGATTTTCTTGTATATGCAAGAACAATATCATAGGTATGAGGAAATAACGAACGAGTTGTCAGTCTAGTAGAAACAAATAGAATTACCTTGTCTGTTTACTACTGTAAAAATAGGGGGTTGAGTAATATATAAATACTTCACGTGACTTTCAAAATAATCTGATGAAATCCTAAATTTTATTGGGATATTTTCATAACAACAGAATATATTTATTATAATAATATATCATATAAATAATTTTAATGACACCGCGAATCAATTAGACAATTAATACGAAATCAGGTAGGATTTTCTTATATATGCAAGAACAATATCATAGGTATGAGGAAATAACGAACGAGTTGTCAGTCTAAACAAATAGAATTACCTTGTCTGTGTTTACTACTGTAAAAATGGGGGTTGAGTAATATATAAATACATTTCAATATACTGTAAACATTGAAATACAGATCTTTTAAAAATAAAAAGAAAACAAAATGGTTATTAAATATCCAGGTTAATCATCGGTTTGAACGGTATTGGGTTCGTTTTCAAGGTTTGGGTTCAGTCGGTTTATTTCGTTATTATTGTTACAAAGAATGTTGTTCACCTCTTACGAAATTCTAATTTTACCTCTGATAATAAAAAAGAACAGCTTATCTTAGCAACAATAAAAAATAAACAAAAACAAATTTAAACGAGAACTGGTTTACTAATACGGGGAAAACGATGAGAAACTTGCCATTTATATGTCCTCACTCGACTGTGACGCATCGGATCGATACACTGAAAAAGTGTTATATTCAACTGTCGTCTGCTCTGCGGGTCACCTGATTTAATCGGGTATATTGTGAGAAAGCTTAAAGACATGATTGCTTATTGATGGATTAAAGGTTTATTAGTTCCGAATCCCTTCCTTTCTGTTATGTTTAGTTCATTCAAGCCAACATAGAACAAATGTTCAACGCTGTCAACAACTCTTATTTTCTGTTCGGATGAATACAGTCTATTCACGGTAGATCATCCTGCCTTGCGGGGTTCCCAGTTGTATTAAACCTCGATAAAATCTATCATGTAAATACTAAGAATATTTAAAGTAAACATCAAATGAAGTTAAATACACATAACATTAAAGATGTGAAGAGTATTTTCCAGAACATCGTCCATATAATATATCATCTGTTCATATGAACCCACAAAGAACCTCGATGGGAAGGTCTCTGTTGTGGGAGGAGCCATAGTAAGGTCACAATTTAGAACAAGTACAGTGGAACCACGAATGCGATTCATTCAAGATAGTTACCTATGCAAAATGAAGTTAGTTATATAAATTAATTAAAGAAATAAACACGTAATAGTCATACTAAGAGAAATAAAAGAGAGAGTCTACGTTTTTCTTGATAACTATATCTGCAAAAACCACAAGCATCCAAAAAAAAAGAAAAAAAAAGTAAAATATCAAATATATTGACACGTGGTATTCAACAGTGAAATTCTTTTGTAAAACACTAAACATTGATATGAATTTATCCAAAACTTTTGGCAGGAATAAGTTTAAAAATGAACTAAAAAAGACGTTGAAACATAAATTTTTATCCTATTGGAATAATATTAAACAAAATCAGGGAGAATCTGGTAAATTATCCACTTACTTCCAATTTAAAACCAGATTTACCACAGAAAAATACTTTGAACTGAAAAATATTATAAATAGATCTATTGTAACAAAATTTAGAATAAGTGCTCATCGGTTAAGAATAGAAACGGGACGTTATGAACGTATCCGAAACTCCCAAGGAAATTTAGTTATGCTAGATAGAGGGGAAAGAAAATGCCTTCATTGTACATTAAATGAGGTTGAAGACGAAAGTCATATGTTATTCAAATGCCCAATATATGAAACTGAAAGGGCTACATTACTGATATACATTCAAGATAATTGTAAAAATTTTGAACATCTGAGTCCGAACAATAAGTTGATTTGGCTTCTTAGTAGTGAAGACACTCTGTTATTAAATAAACTTGCTGTCTTCCTAAACAAAAGTTTTGAAATACGGAAGAACCATACATTGCAAATTTAACCTTACTTAAAGATAAAATAGTATTCATGATATGAACACCATGCTATATCTGCATCATATTATATTTGTATAATATATATTTTTATGTATATCATAATATTAGCTATAAACTGCCATAGTTTGTTCTGCCTATGGGTGGTTTCCCCCCTGCAGTGTCGATCATCTATACTTGTTTTTATTCTTTTTATATATGTCATATATGTTACTAATCATCAAAATCATTGTAAGTGTAAAAATGCAAATGTCTGTAATTCTGTGCTCTCACGGGCTTCTTGATTGATTTAATAAAACTATTCTATTCTATTCTATAATATACCCTAAAGCAATTTCCGAAAGTATTGACATTTATATAATAATGTGGTCTTGTCCTGGTAATATGCCAAAATATTACCCAGGTCTGAGAGACATATTACCCGACCACATTAATATCATTATTATACTGAGTGTCTAATTGTCCAGGTAATATGTCAAAATATTACAGTACCAAATATCACTACAGAACCTTACATGAAGTATAATACTATTAAAGTAGTTACTATGTTTAGTTCATTTTACAGCCAAACACACTGGAGACATCGTGGTCGTGATCGTATGGTATTGGATTTACAACTACTAGTGCAATTACTGCCTATTGTACCATTAAAGTTGTGACTTCTAATCCAGCTCATGGCGAGGTGTACTAGATACAACATTATGTGATAAAGTTTATAAGTGACTTGTGGCAGGTCGGTGGTTTTCTTCAGGTACTCCGGATTCCCCCATCAATAAAATGATCGCCACGATATAACTGAAATATTGTTGAATGTGGCCTTGAATACCATAACCCTAACCAAAGCATACTGTACCTAAATCAACAATACACTCACTGTTCTTACTTTTAAAAACACACCAGGGACCGGTAACTAAAAGCAATCTTAGTAGATAAGACATTCTTAAGCTCTCCTTTTGATATAAGAGTGTAACTAAAAAGACACTTAGCATGATTGACAGCCCTTAACTTTGACCTAGACAGACGAAGTTAAGGGATGTCTACGAATAGCTCTTAAAGTCTCCTTATTTTTGTTGGGTAACTGAAAGGTATCGTAAAGTTAAGCAAATTCGTTGAAGTGTCTTAAGGCCATCTTACATAAGTAAGAATGTAACTATATGCAATCTTATACACAAATGTTCTTCTTAACACTAAGGTTGCTCATGACTACTCTTAAGTCACAAATAAACCACTTTAGTAGTGAGAACACATGAGGCAAGATGGCTGTAGCATTGTTTCTACTAAACAGACAAAGGCAGACAACAGCAAATACCCCGACTGTTTCGTGACCGAACTAATCCACTCGATTACATGACTGATACTCAGATAGTTCATAACTATTGACTTGATAGGGAAAGCATTTATGAACTATGTCATGAACTTGAGACTGAACTTGCTAGACCAACGAGACGAGTACACGCTCTTCCAGTTTCATTACAAATTATGATAGCACTTCGGTATTTTGCAAGTGGGAGCTATATGAATGCCATTGGAGATACCCATGGTGTCAGCAAAATGTCAGTATCTCGTAGTATCCATTCAATTGCAAAAAACATTGCCAAAAACATTGGTCTCAGTATATATACAATTTCCTATGACTAATACTGACCGCCAGTCAGTTATGTTCAACTTTTATGACATTAAGGAATTTCCCCTTGTCCTTGGAGCAGTTGATGGAACATTGATTCCAATAAAGGCACCATCAGTTGATGAGCACCTATATGTTTGTCGTAAAGGTTTTCATGCGCTTAACGTGCAGGGTGTGTGTGATGCAAATAATTTATTTACTAATATCGTTGCACATTATGCAGGTAGCACTCATGATGCACACATCTGGAACAATTGCAAACTATCAGAAGCATTTGAATCGGGAGTAATTAAGAATGGTTGGCTCCTAGGGGACAGTGGCTATGGTCTCAAGCCTTGGCTGTTGACCCCAGTACTTAACTCTTCAACAGCAGCAGAACGAAAATACAACAAAGCCCACAAATCCACCCGTTGTGTTATAGAAAGAACATTTGGAATTTGGAAAATGAGGTTCCGCTGCATTTATAGAGGACTAACCTTCACACCCAAACGAAGTCAGTATATTGTTTTAGCTACTGCAGGCCTACACAACAAATGTGTAAGAAAAAGACTTCCACTCCCAGATGATTATGACATGCAAGATGATGACAACGTGGATAATGTAGGACAAATCGACACTGAAAATGGTCGAATAATAAGACAAGAAGTGATAGAGACAACGCTACTGGTATTAGAACTGTATGTTATAGTTGACTGACTTTTATCGCTTTCTTCTATTTTCTTGATAACCAATAATTGGCTAATATCATTTTGTAGCTTTGTTTCTACTTTTAATCTCTCTTTTTCAATTTCAAGACTCTGTTCTTCTACAGAGAGCCTCTGTTTTTCAACATCGAGTCGTTCCTTTTCAAAATTCATAATTTTTGTTGTTTTTTCATCATCATCTTCAATTTTTATTACATGTACCTCAGGTGACAGCCGTCTCATTCTATCATTTTGTAGTTTGCTTTTAACCATGTTAGCTTTCAGTTTGGAAAATTTAGTGTCAGCACCAAGTTTTCTCTTTCTTTCACTTTCGCTTACCACCTTTCGTATTTGTTGATCTATTTTGTGCTCTAAAGCTGTTTGTTCTTCATTCTCATCATCAGAGTTACATGTTTTTTTATTGTTGTTTATACTGTCAAGCTCAGATTGGTCCTCATCATTTGAATTACTACCCATAGCATTTGTTTGACTCAAGTCATCGTCACAGTCACTGTCTATTGTTTCATTACAAGTTAATTCAACTGACCTTGGATGGATGTTAAATGTGTCAAAATCTGTATCTGATGTAGATGGCAAACCATTGACAGCTGTTGGGCCTATGATTGCCAAGATCTTTTCCTCTATTGCGGTCAATTTAGGTGCCTCTTCAGGTCCACCCCCTGTAGCTCTATAGTTCCTGACAAGCCTGCATTTTTCCTCTTTAACTTGGCTCGACCAGTCCTGCCAGTTTTTTCCAACATCATCAGATCATCTTTTTGTGTCTCCCACTGCGCTCATCTTAGAACTTATATTTTTCCACACCTTTTCCTTTCTTTCATTAGTAGTCGTGTCCGAAAATTTCTCTAATAACAGCTGTTTGTTTACTGCCACATTTTCAACAAGGACTTCTAGTTCTTCCATTCTATAGTTTGGTTTGCGTGTCTTTTTTTTTATCACCACCACAAGCCATTTTCACTTCTTGTACAAGTAAAAAAAAGTTCTTCAGATGCTATATTTAATCAGTATATCTTTAAACGCACACAAGATTCAAGATTCTTTATTCTCATAAACCAATGCATTACAATGGTACAGAGATAGATACAAACATTCAATATCAATATTTGCATGCACATGACAAGATGATGGATGTAACACAATAAAAACACAACAAAGAAGGAGAGAGAGGTGACTAACCAGGAGGACGTGTTTTTGAAAAAATAATTTTGATAAATTTACAAAGGTGTCTTAACTTAATTTTATTTCTAGATTGGAATAAATTAGCAAATTTTAAAACATTAACTCTAGTCAAATAGGTAGAATCCAATAGACGTCGTCTATCGTCGTGAAGAGATGGGCACTGTAGTACATAATGGAATTCATCACCAATCTCATTTTTATCACATATGTTACATGTCCTATTTTGTCTCTCAATGCCTTGCCACCGACCAATTTCAATAGGCAATCTATGAATGCATGTCCTAAATTTACAAAGTAACTGTCTGTCTTTGTCATCAAGTAAATTTAGATAATTTTCGAATTCAAAACAATCCTTAAATTTTTTATAGCATAACCCTTTTGATGAATTATTCATGTCAGAACGCCATTTTTGCTGAAACTGATCAAATAGTTTTTGTTTTAAACTTAAACTAAGCCACTTTGAATTAAAATTTCCTTGATTTTCCCATATATTACTAAATCCACAACTATCTAATATATTTTTGACAGCTTTTATCCAAGGCATTTTCAAACCATTTTGTGTATGCTGTAAATATGCGTATTTATAAATAATACTTGACAATTTACTATTTTCACAGTTCACCAACTTTGACCAAAAATTTACAATGCGTGTTTGGATATATACAGACATAGGGCAAGCACCTAGCTCACCATAAATCATAAAGTTTGGAGTAGATTTCTTCAAATGGAGTAAGAGTTTACAAAATTTAAGATGGACACGCTCTATTGTATCTAAGTTTGAAAAACCCCAAATTTCACAACCATATAATAGAATTGGTTTAACTATCTTATCAAAAAGATCGTACTGACATTGTATAGACAAGTTATGAAGACACCCTTTTTTTAGTACTGCATATATAGCTTTGTAGGCTTTATCGATGTTACGCTTTTTAGTATTCAAATAACTCCCAGTTCTTGAGAAATTTACTCCAAGATATACAATATCTGATACAATTTCTAAATTATTACCATCAAAATTAAAATTAAAGTTATTTGTGGGAAATCGACCACCAGCAAAAATAACAACCTTTGTTTTACTGGAATTGACATTTAGTTTCCATAAACTACAATATTCTGAAAAATTATCAAGCTGTATTTGCATCTCAACTGCAGAGTCTGCAAATAAAACTGTATCATCAGCATATAGTATTACTAACATTTTAATAAAAATATCTAGCTCATTTTCTATTTCATCAGTAATACAATTTAGTCCTAAAGAATTTTTGCTCTGTAAAAAATCTTCCAAGTCGTTTAAATATAAAGAAAACAAAAAGGGAGATAAATTTTCCCCTTGTCTAACTCCAGCATTGCATTCAAAATAGTTTGAAGTCTCTTTATTATACTGTATGCGAGACTTGATGTTTTGGTACATATTAAAAATAACATTATACATCTTCCCATTTATCTGATTTATAAGTAATTTATTCCATAAACCATTTCTCCACACTGTATCAAAAGCTTTGGCAAAATCTATAAATGCGCAGTATAGCTTTTTCTTTTTCTTTTTCATAATATGTATCAATATATGAAGAATAAACAGATTATCATTTGTCGAATACCCTTTTCGGAATCCCCCTTGGTTTTCTAATATAACATGATATTGATCAGAGAATTTATTTAACCGATTATTTAGAACAGAAGTGAACAGTTTTCCAAAGCAGCTTACGATTGTAATTGGTCTATAGTTTTTCGGGTCAGACTTGTCACTTTTGTTCTTGAAAATAGGTATAATATCACCATATAACCACTGTTCTGGAATCAAACCTTTATCAAAAATCAGATTAAACAATTTAACATATATGTCAGACATAATTTCAAATGAGTGTTTTAAGTATTCGTTTGCAATTAAGTCTTCACCTGAAGCTTTGTTATTTTTCAAATTTTTCATAGCAGATTTTATTTCATCTATGGTGATTGGCGCATTAATGATATTATTCAAGTCATCAGTATCTTGATTAAACACTGGTGGGTCGCCCTCATTCGCAGGTTCACCAGTATTTAGAGTTTTAAAGAAATAAAATAACACATTAATGGATATATTTGGACTTATTTGTTTTCTACCACTATTGATAATTTTCCAATATTCTTTTGGATTAATAGATCTTAGGTTATGTATTTTTTGTCTCATTTTTTTTCTATGTATTCGAATACAACGATCCATCACTTTTTTATATTTTTTCTCTAAAGATTTTGTCTGTTCAAGTTGGGGCACGGTACGGTTAAACTTAAGTTTGCGTTTAGAACATCGAAATTTTTGTCTCGCTTCTCTACATTCTGCGTCGAACCATGGTTTATGTTTTTTATTAGTTTCCTTCTTGCTATGTCTGCCAGGTACAACAGTTCCGAATGTCGTCTTCGCGGAATTTGTCAAAAGTGATTCAATTTTTTTCACCATATCGTTTACAGAGGAGTTGTCTACTAAACCTGCATCTTGTTCAGAAAGGTTATTTAATAATAGTGCTAACTCATTAATGTCCTCAATATTAATGTTACTAATAAATTCACCTTTCTTTTCGGATTCCCAATTCTTAATTTTTTCAACCTTAGCATCATTGGTCTGAATAGCGCTACTCGTATTTTCTCTAATACAATTAAATACCATCGACAGAGGATTGTGAATATCGGAAAACAACTTACTAGTCTCCAATACTGAAAAATTATCAATAATCTTAAATAATAGTGGAGAACAAATTGCATAATCAACGACGCTTACAGTTTTACTAGTGAATTTACCTATCCCCTTACCATCTACAATTCTACCATTACATATAAAGATATTATTGCATCTACACAATTCTAGTAATCGATTACCAAAATTATTCTTTCTGTTATCCATGCTCTTTCGTAATATCTCAACATTTAATTCTTCTAACATTTGAACACCATCATTATCAACATTTAAAAAGTCAGAAAATGTATCAAAATTGGTTAAAATATAGTCATGTTCTTCACATGTTCGTGCATTCCAATCTCCTATAATACAAACGTTTTCAAAATTAGTACTGAAATCTAATAATTCGTTTTCAATTTCATTAAAAGGATCTCCAATACAATATTTAGAATTTTCTGGTGGCATATATACAATTCCAAATAAAACATCTCGAGGCAGATGAAATAGACTTTTGTTCAATTTAAACCATAAAATGTATTTACTCTCAGATTCAACAATATTAACGAAATTACTAAGTTCTGTCTTATAAGCTAAAATAATTCCACCCGATTTCACCCTTTTAAAAGTAAATCTATTTTTCATATGCAATATAAAACCCGGTAAGTTAATTTCATCTGCGTCGTCTGTTTTCGTTTCAACAAAACAAAGTATGTCATAACCTTCGATCAACTCCATAAATTCAGGGTATTGAATACGTTTAACTAACCCGCATACATTAATCATTAAAAGTTTAACAACATTTTTATTTACATTCACATTCAATGATTGATTATTTACATTATAGTTATATCGATTTTGTCTTCCTTGGTTGTCCTATTCTCTCTCGGGAGTAGAGTTCACTCGACTACGTTTTTGTGGTCGTGAAGTGGAACGACGAGGGTCCCCAGGAGTATCATCTCTTCTCACTTCTACAAGTTCATTGTTGACATATAGTCTATCACGCACTAGCACAACTTTTGATTTTTTCTTCTTTTCTTCTCTCATAATAGGGTATAAGAGTCTCCTTCGATCTTCTATCTCCGGCGGAAATTGTTCTCTGACACCGAAATGTGTGCCCTTCAAGAGTCTTCCAGAGTTCTTCACAAGTTCTAAGTCCTTATAATGTAAGAATCTGGCAACAATTGGTCGATGAGGGTCATCTCTAGTTTGTGCTCTTTTTCCGAAACGGTGAATATTTCCGAATTGAATGTCTTTGTCAATGTTCATTTCATAGTACAAGAAATCTCTCAATAACCCTTCACAATTCTCGCCCTCTTGTTCCGACAGACCAGTAAAAATCAGGTTGTTCTTCATCGAACGACATTGCACATCTAGAAGACCTTCTTTCAGTTTACTATTTTCTTCTTCTAACTTTTTCATGTCCTCGGTCATCTTTGTTCTATCAAACTGTGTTTGTTGATGTTTTGTTATAATTTTTTCTAACCCTTTCTTCGTAGTTTCAGTTGTTTCTTTTATTTTATCAAATAAGTTGCTGGTACCTTGGGAACTTGTTTCTAGGTCTGAAACCCGGGTTTTCACACTCGTTATTTCGTTTTCTACAGTTATAACCCTGGATGTTAGAGATGTCAATTTATCATCCATCTGTTTAAGTGTTCTTGTATTTTTCCCTGTGTTTTCCTCAATACTAGATAGACGTGAGTTCATTCTACTAAATAGTGTAACCAAGTTATTTAGTACCGCTGTGAGTTGTGTATTCTCTCCAAACAATACGTTTCTAGTTTCACCAAGTATCTGTGATGTGGATAGTTCATTCTTTTTATCTTTGTCTTTCTCTTTTTTTGACATCTTGGCATACTCGTACAGACCCTCAGTTCAAACGATATCAAATAGTGTAAAGCGGGTCTTAACAGATCGGATCGGAATTACAGGATGGACAATATTACAAGTGTATCCTTTTCGACTTCAGAAAACGGGCGCTAGGAGGATGTAGGACCCGAAATACATGAAAAAAGTACCTACATGGTCACGTGTCCTATGTATCCAGAAATACTCCGTTTTATATCACAATTTTAGTCTCCGAAAAATAAACATCGACCATCCATCTTGTCACGATCAAAGCGGTAAATTTACGATTTTGAGTAATATTTTTTCGAAAAACAAAGACGGAAACTCCGGAATTTAGTTAAGAGCGCTCTTAAGTTTTATTACTTGCGATTCTCTTAAGTCACCGATAAGTGTCCGTAAAGATAGAACTAAGAACAGTTTTAGTTACACTCTTTGTGAGTCCTTTCAATATACTTAAGATCATCGTAAGTTGGTAATTAAGGAAATCTTAAGGTAGGCTTTTAGTTACTGGCCCCAGATGTGTCTTCAAAATTAGACATTTATTTCATTATAGCGAGTTAATTATAAGTCAATCAAAATAATATACAATATTAATTTTAGCGCGGGAAGTGTAACTTGTTTTGCATTAACAAACGTGACGGCAAGTGTTGTTACTTGTTCATTATGCGCTACCGAGCCAATCTTTCATAGACCTTTGGAGCCACTCTCCAGATATGCAATGTGATTGTTTTTGACTTTTATGGCGTATTGCTATATTCTATGACATAAAATTCCCATTACTGCGCTTCATATATATATATTATATGTTATTCAGCTATCAGACAGGGTATATAATGTGACATTCCCGGCTTAGGATCTATATTCCCTGAGGCGCAGCCGAAGGGAATATATATCATAAGCCGGGAATGTCACATTATGGAATATAGATCCTAAGCCGGGAATGTCACATTATATACCCTGTCTGATAGCTGAATAACAGATATATTACGGATTTAACCATTGTTTTTCTTAAATACAACATCTAACTGTATTAAATAAATTTGCCTCTTTTATTTTCAATTTTCGTATATTATTATGTCCGTTTCCGTACCTTTGACGTCATTCTTCAATGACGTCAAAATATGTGTCGCGTCTTATTTCATGTATGGGGTGTCTCATGAAGGAAAATACTGTACTAAATTTCTAAATCAATACAGTTTCATATGTAGTAAATTTTATAAACTTTATAAATATAACATTAATATATCACATAACAAAACAACGGGTTTGCGAAACAGTTTCAATAATTTAAATGTTAACAACATGTAAATAAAACCTTGGTGTGGCCCCATGACATCGAAAGTTTTCAAGGCTCAACGTTTTGTTTATTTCTTATGGTACAGCCGTGGAACATAGGAGTTTGCTGAATCGATCAGGTATTTGTGACGGAATTAACCGTTGTAATATTTTTTTGTTCATGCAGCCGTTTTGAGTATAAAAATAGCATTTAATTTGGTAAACATACATTTATTATTCCGTATTATACCATTGATTCAGTGAATCGTAATGTTTTGTCGTCCATGTTTTAATAGTTTTTGGGGACTGAAATATATACCCCGTCTGTTTTCAGAATATATGCTGACATTCAGGGTTGAAGAACCAATGAAAATATGTGTAACAAACTAAATTCGTAATATATATATATATATACAACGTCTGAAAAACCAGTCAACGACCAATCTTACGGGGTGTTGGATCGTTACGGTATAACGATACCATACAAATAAAATAAAGTATTAACGTCTATAATGGTTTGTAAAACAACACCAAGTACACAAAATAAAGTGATAAAGAATTAAACACTTCGTTGAATGACAAAATTGTCGTCCCACCGAGGGACTTTTATCAATGTCTAATTAAATAAAATATCGAACCAATATGGCGACTTTATAATTTCAAAAACGTTTTTGACAGTCCATATGCGGGACAAAAGAACCAGAAGCTGCACATAACCAGAACCCGCACATGCTTCTGGTTATGTGCAACTTCTGGTTCTTTTGTCCCGCACATGGACTGTCAAAAAACTTTTTTTGAAATTATAAAGTCGCCATATTGGTTCGACATTTTATTTAATTAGACATTGATAAAGTCCCTCGGTGGGACGAACATTTTGTCATTCAACGAAGTGTTTAATTCTTTATCACTTTGTTTTGTGTACTTGGTGTTGTTTTACAAACAATTTTAGACGTTTATTATAGGATTAAACGCATTTTTTTCGGAGTTTATTTATGTATAACCTGGACCAATTCACTCACAAACAAATAAAAGTCCGAAGTCCGAAGGACTTTTATGAAAGTTTGTGAGTGACTTGGTCCAGGTTATACATCAATAAACTCCGGAAAAAATGCGCTTAATCCTTCTAATTCTGTAACTAAGTATTTTTTTTTTTCATTTGTTTTGAAAATTTACCTTTGGGAATCCCCAGTACGCACACATACATTCCATTGATGTGTGTCGGCCATGAATAACAAAATGAACTAACCTTGTTTAAGTTGTTTTCCTACATTGATAACTAGACGGTGATGTAATTAAGTTACTGATATTTTCCAATTTGATGGCATTTTGCATTTAGCTACTCAAACAAGTAAAATGCTCACAAAATCGTAAAATAAATCAGTAACCAGCTTGCGTCAATCAGCGTCCCTTGTAAACAACGTCACAGGATGACGATATATTACAAAAGTCAAAGTCGCTAGATGGTTGTCTTAAGTATTTTTTCCGGAATTTTTTGTACAAGCTTTTTTTTTCATTGGCATTTATTTTTTTATTTCATATCTAACAATAATTGTTGATTATTAACAATAAACATTGTTTCTTTTATCTTTTTTTATTATCGGGAATCCAAGCCGCCATTTTGTTTACATTACGAAAAAAGTAGTCCGGTGAACATCGTCTATCGAAAAATAAACTGACAAAAACCCCGCCTCCATAAGCGCTTATACCCAATCAGAGTATAGGATTTCTAATTATGTAAATCATATAGGAATTATATATATATATATATATATATAAGATATATTGTATGGTTGTCACTTGCTTCTAGA
The DNA here is from genome assembly GCA_963680875.1 of Bathymodiolus brooksi. Taxonomy (NCBI): domain Eukaryota; kingdom Metazoa; phylum Mollusca; class Bivalvia; order Mytilida; family Modiolidae; genus Bathymodiolus; species Bathymodiolus brooksi. The sequence continues at coordinate 89,914,617 of OY804577.1, forward strand.
CGTTTGTTTAATATACTTTATTTCCTGTGACTGTATAATGAATTCTTCATTATCCTATACAATATATTAAAAATTGCTGAGTTAGATTGCTGTCAAATTATAATATTAAATATATATGTACCATCTACACACGCTTATACACATGTCTTACGTGTATCCCTAGATTTGCCTTACGAGAAAAGGTAACACTAATATTATTGAAGATCCTTTTTTAGGGAGTGGATGTAGTCGAGTGGTCTAGGGCGCTGGACGTAAGGCTAAGCGAATGGTGCTGCAGTGTATCAATGGTGTGGGTTCAAATCCCGTCGAGGGAAGAACAAAAATTTGACAGCTCTAAAATCTAATTCTAACACTGTTTGGTTTAATTTTCAGACGTATATAATATTTAGTATTAACCTAGTATCCTTAGTAACTTTGAGATCCAGTGGCACAGATATATTGTATGGTTGTCACTTGCTTCTAGACGTTTGTATAATATACTTTATTTCCTGTGACTGTATAATGAATTCTTCATTATCCTATACAATATATTAAAAAAATTGCTGTCAAATTATAATATTAAGTATTTATGTACCATCCACACACGCTTATACATGTCTTACGTGTATCCCTAGATTTGCCTTACGAGAAAAGGTAATACTACGATTACTGAAGCTCCTATTTTAGGGAGTGGATGTAGTCGAGTGGTCTAGGGCGCTGGACGTAAGGCTAAGCGAATGGTGCTGCAGTGTATCAATGGTGTGGGTTCAAATCCCGTCGAGGGAAGAACAAAAATTTGACAACTCTAAAATCTAATTCTAACACTGTTTGGTATAATTTTCAGACGTATATAATATTTAGTATTAATCTAGTATCCTTAGTAACTTTGAGATCCAGTGGGACAGATATATTGTATGGTTCTCACTTGCTTCTAGACGTTTGTATAATATATATATTATATACGTCTGAAAATTAAACCAAACAGTGTTAGAATTAGATTTTAGAGCTGTCCAATTTTTGTTCTTCCCTCGACGGGATTTGAACCCACACCATTGTTACACTGCAGTACCATTCGCTTAGCCTTACGTCCAGCGCCCTAGACCACTCGACCACATCCACTCCCTACAAAAATGAGCTTCAATAATCGTAGTGTTACCTTTTCTCGTAAGGCAAATCTAGGGATAGATGTAAGACATGTGTATAAGCGTGTGTAGATGGTACATATATACTTAATATTATAATTTGACAGCAATCTTAACTCAGCAATTTTTAATATATTGTATAGGATAATGAAGAATTCATTATACAGTCACAGGAAATAAAGTATATTATACAAACGTCTAGAAGCAAGTGACAACCGTACAATATATCTGTGCCACTGGATCTCAAAGTTACTAAGGATACTAGGTTAATACTAAATATTATATACGTCTGAAAATTAAACCAAACAGTGTTAGAATTAGATTTTAGAGCTGTCAAATTTTTGTTCTTCCCTCGACGGGATTTGAGCCCACACCATTGTTACACTGCAGCGCCATTCGCTTAGCCTTACGTCCAGCGCCCTAGACCACTCGACCACATCCACTCCCTAAAAAAAGGAGCTTCAATAATATTAGTGTTACCTTTTCTCGTAAGGCAAATCTAGGGATAGACGTAAGACATGTGTATAAGCGTGTGTAGATGGTACATATATACTTAATATTATAATTTGACAGCAATCTAACTCAGCAATTTTTAATATATTGTATAGGATAATGAAGAATTCGTTATACAGTCACAGGAAATAAAGTATATTATACAAACGTCTAGAAGCAAGTGACAACCATACAATATATCTGTGCCACTGGATCTCAAAGTTACTAAGGATACTAGGTTAATACTAAATATTATATACGTCTGAAAATTAAACCAAACAGTGTTAGAATTAGATTTTAGAGCTGTCAAATTTTTGTTCTTCCCTCGACGGGATTTGAACCCACACCATTGTTACACTGCAGCGCCATTCGCTTAGCCTTACGTCCAGCGCCCTAGACCACTCGACCACATCCACTCCCTAAAAAAAGGAGCTTCAATAATATTAGTGTTACCTTTTCTCGTAAGGCAAATCTAGGGATAGACGTAAGACATGTGTATAAGCGTGTGTAGATGGTACATATATACTTAATATTATAATTTGACAGCAATCTAACTCAGCAATTTTTAATATATTGTATAGGATAATGAAGAATTCGTTATACAGTCACAGGAAATAAAGTATATTATACAAACGTCTAGAAGCAAGTGACAACCATACAATATATCTGTGCCACTGGATCTCAAAGTTACTAAGGATACTAGGTTAATACTAAATATTATATACGTCTGAAAATTAAACCAAACAGTGTTAGAATTAGATTTTAGAGTTGTCAAATTTTTGTTCTTCCCTCGACGGGATTTGAACTCACACCATTGATACACTGCAGCACCATTCGCTTAGCCTTACGTCCGGCGCCCTAGATCACCAAAAGAATTAACCAAACTGTTAGAATTAGATTTTTGAGCTGACAAATTTTTGCTTTCATCTCCATGGGATTTGATCTCACACCATTGATGCACTGCAGCACAAATCATATAGTGTGTGTGTGATTGTTCAATTATGTACATATTTGTAGGATTATAGTCTGATAAACTCTTTAAATCTTCATATACTATTGGTTATTTTATCAGAATATATTAAGAAATTCCAATTAATCTAGTAGAATATAAATATGTAAAACCGGCCACAACCACACCAACCACTCATTTGACTAACTCCAAACATCTGGTCACTGAATTGGCTAACTCTAAACTTCTGGTCACTGAATTGACTAACTCCAAACTTCTGGTCAACTCCAAACTTCTGGTCACTGAATTGACTAACTCCAAACATCTGGTCACTGAATTGGCTAACTCCAAACATCTGGTCACTGAATTGGCTAACTCCAAACTTCTGGTCAACTCCAAACTTCTGGTCACTGAATTGACTAACTCCAAACTTCTGATCAATGAAATGGCTAACTCCAACTTCTGGTCACTGAATTGGCTAACTCCAAACTTCTGGTCACTGAATTGGCAACACATGTCTTTAGAAATTTAAGCATTGGCTTTGCCAGCCTTAGAATGGGGGGTTCAACTAATTAATTGGACCCCAACTCTCCCCTCTTGATAATTACCCCCCCCCCCCCCCCCCCAACAACCAAAGATTATAAAAACAATAGTAAAACGTACACAGTTTGTTTTGTACTTTTTGAAATTAAGAATGACAGATATTAGATATAGTAATAAAGAATACATTTTTTACACTAATGACAAAACCTTAATTATTAAAAAAAACCATTCCATTCTGTTGAGATATAACATTCTGTTCATCTGTTAAATGACATAGTAAGCGATGGGGGTGGTGACATAGGTACCCGAGTGATTAAGATCATTGACTTCTGACCCCAATCCTAATACCAGTCCCGCTAACACCCAAATACCCACCTCTCCAGATGTCAATCCATGGGATTGAGGGTAGGCTCAGTATAACTGTTTGGTTTTATAGAGGACATCGGCAATTTTGATTGGACAAATAATCAAATAATTTATATAATGGTAAAATCTTCTACATTTAAAAAAAATGAATTTGATTAAACTGTCCTAAGATATCAGAAACGTACGACACACGTGTATGAAATTAGCAAATTTGGTGTACCAAAAGCAATGTATAGTGTGTAATTTTTGTAATGATTAATTAACAGAATGTTGTTTAACGACAAGCGAACATTATATAAGTTGTATTTATGACCAGAACAAGCTTACTGTTAATAAATCATATGTGTAATAAGGTGGCACTGAGATGGGTTAGACTCCTTAGAAGGTTGAAGTGTAGATTTCCCCAGACCCAGTAAAAAGAAGATACGAGAGATGGAATCGGAAAAATTTGCATTGCAACCAAGTTTCCAGACATTATGTTTTAATATTGTCTGCTCAAATAATTATGAATAAAATGAAAAACAAAAAAATACCACACTGTCGGAACAATTCCTAAATCAAATATCAAAATCATGGAAAGAGGTCATACACAAATACATCACCGGTGACTTTCCTGGCTTGGTACAGACATTTCAGTAAAAAGTGGCGAGATTAAGATAGTGTTGTGAGCCCAAACATCCCCTCTTTTGAAATGACGTGGTCATACCAGTACGTTCCACCCATGATGTGAGTAAAGTGCAAATCCTCGCATATAACTCGGAGAACAGCGTGATTATAAAGCAGCTATAATCTATTAAAGAGAGCATATTGCCTCAACCATTACCTAAATATTAGATAGTATGTAGACTATCGTATGACATAACAATGAAACAAGAGTCATCTGTACGCAACTTCAACAAGGTGGTGATATCTTCCAAAAAAAAACCTGAAAGATAAGATAAGATGAGGTGATTCTTTAAAAATCCTTGATTTAATAAAACTTACTTGAAGAATACGGTGACGTTGTAAAATGTCTGAATGAAAACTTGCAAGCATTGCGAATGAGTTGTGAAAAATAAACTCCACATGCTGGAGCGATTGGTATATTACTATCAAGGTGTGGACAATTTATAATGACAAAATTGAAGTCGTCTCTTTAAAAATCAATAACAAACTAAGCTTCCAGTGCGCAATATTTCAGCTATATTTAGGACGAGTATGGCCAATCGGGACAATAGCTTTTGACTTCCATTGGAATAGTATGGATAGGGACTACAATACGCCGTCTCTTTTTTAGAAATCTACAAAAAGATCATTTACGTGCAGGGATCGTGGCACCCACTATGGTCCACGGTCAGGCTTCCCGTATTATAACATGACAATCCCCTTCGAAAGGTAAGCCCTATCCGGGATGTACTGGGCTGCCCTTGTGGGCTTAAGACCTGACAACCTTCACCGGTACCCAGCGTCCTATTGATATGATAATTATATAATGTATCAGTAATATTTAAGCATGTAAAATGCTTCGTCATCGAATGATATAATGTAGTTCTGAAGTCAAAAGAAACGCTTACAATATTTCTAGAGTATTTTCCCTTGTCAATTGTATATCACTGGGTCATGCATCATAAAGGATATCAAACAGATTTGACCTATCTCCTGTGGTTTCCGAGATAAAATGGTTTAAAGGGAGTTAAAAGGGACCACCACCCAAAATGATAAACTTTTTAAGTCGTAATTGTTTGCAGGTTTTTCCATTAAATTCCTTTGAACAATTCTTGTCTGGAATATAGCAACAAATTTGACGCACCTCTTACTGTTTCTAAGATAATAGAGGGCTAAAAGCGACTAATGCCAAAAATTTAGAATTTTTGTTTTAAATCCTATTTTGATAGGGCCTTTCCTTTGATTTCTTATGGAATTTTCTGTCCTGTGTTTTTCAAACAGATTTGGTGTATGGGCTTGGAGTTCAAAGAGGGCCAAACCGGACAAACGCCCAAAAATGAACACCTTTTTTATTTTAAGTCCTGTCTGTGTGCAGTTTTTTCTATTGAATTCCTTTGAAAAATGCCTTCTTTGGAAGGATCTCTCACATTTAGTTGCAGCTTTCAGAAATATGAGAGAACCCAGAGCCCATATTTTGATGGGTTAAAGGTTAACAAATGACGCTATCCGAAATGAATAAAATATTTCTTTTCTCAAAATTTGATTGAACATAAACTACATGAATAACCAGGTGAGCGATTCAGACCCAGGTGAGCCTCTAGTTATTGTTTCTCAACTGATATATCGTGTCAGATGTGATCACTTTTGAATAACAACTGGTCGACGTTTGTTGAATTTAAAAAAAAATGATATGTTAAATATAGAATTTCAATCGTATATTTCTCATTTGAAATACAAGACTTGTTTTGTTTACAACTATATTTTGACATCCAAAATACAGAGAATTTAATTTTGGTTCAAAGAGTGAAATCTCAAGAAATGCTGAATATATTATACATTTTATGACAATGTCTTCTTAACATTAAACATACATTATTGTTACACCTTTTTAATGTGCATATTTTGTTGGATTTACAAAAAAGCATGATCAATATTTTGACACAAGAAATAGTTTTCCATCAAAAGAAATAAAGAATAGGACACAATATCAAATTAGTATTAAAAAAAATGTGATTAAGTCCATCTTGTTTGGCATTTATTATAAAAATAACTTAGTCTACCTGTAGGTTATATAGCGGACATTACAAGTTCAAGGCTATAACAGATGCCTGCAGGTTAAAATGTGATATTCGATCGTACATGTTTATTACATTGATAACAAAGGTAGATCATGGTCAATAATGTATTGTACTACCATATATGTCTGTGTGTGAATAACAGTGCTGATCACCAGTCAGTCAATAAGTACACTTGAATCACACACTATCATGTGGATACTAATTATATTCCCTTCGAATTCTTTAATAGTAGTTTTTATCTATTTCCTTTTTTTAAATTTACACGGGGTTTGAGAAATAAACCACAAGACAGATATATATGTTTTATAAAGTACACACCTTAAAGACACGTTTTAGCAATACTGTTTTTAAAAGTCGTATCTGCACTGTTATGAGTGAGTGTTGTTTAACACCGAGTGAGCAGTTTGCAGCTGTATCATACTGGGAATAATAAAAATACACGTCGATGAGATAATGATGATGCATACTCTTTAATAAACCATCAACGTGCTTAGTTAGATTGTTATAGTGCTAGCCCATCGAAACGAGAGTCTGCGGATAGACATGTCAACACACTCTGACACATTATACTGATTCTGAGAAAACCTGTCTTTGTTATTACTCATTGTACTGCATGCTTAGCTGAGAAAACCTGTCTTTGTTATTACTCATTGTACTGCATACTTAGCGGAGAAAACCTGTCTTTGTTATTACTCATTGTACTGCATGCTTAGCGGAGAAAACCTGTCTTTGTTATTACTCATTGTACTGCATGCTTAGCTGAGAAAACCTGTCTTTGTTATTACTCATTGTACTGCATGCTTAGCGGAGAAAACCTGTCTTTGTTATTACTCATTGTACTGCATAGAAAACCTGTCTTTGTTATTACTCATTGTACTACATGCTTAGCTGAGAAAACCTGTCTTTATTATTACTCATTGTACTGCATGCTTAGCTGAGAAAACCTGTCTTTGTTATTACTCAAGGTACTGCATAGAAAACATGTCTTTGTTATTACTCATTGTACTGCATGCTTAGCGGAGAAAACCTGTCTTTGTTATTACTCATTGTACTGCATGCTTAGCTGAGAAAACCTGTCTTTGTTATTACTCATTGTACTGCATAGAAAACATGTCTTTGTTATTACTCATTGTACTGCATGCTTAGCGGAGAAGCAGCAAACACCAATTTCATAGTCTTTGAATCAGTTGACTCGACCGGGGTTCGAACCCACGATCGACAACACTCGAAACCAGCATGCTAGCATCGATGATTTTGAATTGCTATGCTATGCTTAGGAACTCATAATCTGGTATTCTACCAACCTAAAGATAAATGTTATGATTTTTCAATTGATTGTTGTTTAAAGACAAACGAGCAACATTTCAGTCAAATTTACAACTACATACATGTATTACAACTACATACATGTATTACAACTACATACATGTATGTAGTTTACAAACGGTAAGCAATACTAGTATGTACGTAATAAGGTGGCAGAGGAATCATCATGTGGTCTGGTGTTTTGGTTGTAAGGAGTAAACCACGAACATAGTACCTCCACCATTGACTACTCATGTCAATGCGTGCTCATTATAAATTTCTCAAAACCCAAGTTACTCATTTAATTCAAGTCTGTATATAGGCGTAGGTTTATTACACTACATATCCTCCTGTGGTTAATTAGTATTATTGTGTCCAGTACATGTAAACACGTCCAGTTTGTCCATTAAAACCCACACTGTTGAATCATGTTTACACCACTTAATAGTTCATACAGTTCTGAAGTTCAGACAAGGTTGATTAAAGGTTTATTTGGTCCAAAATATTTTATGATATGACTGCAAAGTCGATGTTTTGTTTTCATTAGTCCATGTAACAAATAAAATCTTGCATCATGATAATTTTTCAATATGCGCTACACACATCACAGCACATACGTACGAAAGAAAGGAAAACAAAAAAGGAAAGAAGATCTAAAAACGAACACAACAAAAACGATTAACAGTCCTTCGTAAACATTGGCTGATATATTTATCAAATAAATACAACCTGTTTATAATTGTATTAATTGAAGCACATTTTAAATAGCATGCGGATAATGATACGTATGCCGTACATGTATATGTCTGGAAGTAGGAATTTAAATTCCACAAAAATCAGAAATTAACAATAGCAAAACTTAAGTCATCACGCTGGACAGGAATGAATTCTAAATCGTAACTATCAAAACATAATAAATAATAAATAAATTAATTACGTTAAAATAAAGTATGGAGTGTATATTTATCAGTATTTATCGTTAGTATTAGTTCATCAGATGTTATTTTTCTTTGAAGCCAGTGTTTTTAGTGACAAAACGTCATCTACTTATTACGAAATGGAATTTTCGACTAATCATTTTCTCTAACTCTTCAAAAAAAAAAAATCAAAAAAAAATCATCATCGGAAAAACAAAATATTTGATTTTATAATTGTACATATCAGTACAGTTGTTTGATCCCTCACACATATTTAGCCTATAAATATAGTGTTCAGAGGTTTGATTTGTGTTCAGATGTTTGATTAGTGTTCAGAGGTTTGATTTGTGTTCAGAGGTATGATTAGTGTTCAGAGGTTTGATTAGTGTTTAGAGGTATGATTAGTGTTCAGAGGTTTGATTTGTGTTCAGATGTTTGATTAGTGTTCAGAGGTTTGATTAGTGTTCAGAGGTATGATTAGTGTTCAGAGGTTTGATTAGTGTTCAGAGGTATGATTAGTGTTCAGATGTTTGATTAGTGTTCAGAGGTATGATTAGTGTTCAGATGTTTGATTAGTGTTCAGAGGTATGATTAGTGTTTAGAGGTATGATTAGTGTTCAGATGTTTGATTAGTGTTCAGATGTTTGATTAGTGTTTAGAGGTATGATTAGTGTTCAGATGTTTGATTAGTGTTCAGAGGTTTGATTAGTGTTTAGAGGTATGATTAGTGTTCAGATGTTTGATTAGTGTTCAGATGTTTGATTAGTGTTCAGAGGTATGATTAGTGTTCAGAGGTTTGATTAGTGTTCAGAGGTATGATTAGTGTTCAGATGTTTGATTAGTGTTCAGAGGTATGATTAGTGTTCAGATGTTTGATTAGTGTTCAGAGGTATGATTAGTGTTCAGAGGTATGATTAGTGTTCAGATGTTTGATTAGTGTTTAGTTGTTTGATTTACTGTTTTTATTCCATCTTTTTAATATTGCAGCTTTTACCCATTATAACACCGTTATTGAAAGACTTCAACATGGATAGTCGTATAAAATTACATTAATAAATACAATTTGTAATTTGATCTTTTCCAGATCACAATCGTCGTATAAAATAATAGGTTTTGTAATTTATACCATCAACGTCTTGTTTTGATTTGTGGTCTGATAAATATGGGCGTTAATCATCGAGGTAAGAAAGTAAGCCACCTGATTTCTCATATTTCAATTCAATTTCAAATAAAGGTCAGCAGTATACAATAAGTTGAACAATTCGTCAGTTAGTATTTCGGTAGAAGTTTTCTATTTGTCTACATTTCATAGAAAGAATGTTATAAAATAAACTCCGAGGAGCTTATAATATGCTCTTCCGAACCGACGCTATATTGAGTTGATTTGACGTAATTTATTCTTACGTGGTATTGTTTTGTATTGGTACCAATGTTATAGTCATTGGTTTGATCCCACGGGGGATTGAACCTACGACCTACCTAAAACGAGAGAAACACGTTTACCATAACAACACACATGTCGTTTTATGCTGACTTGAACATTTTACTTATCTATGAGATAATATATATGTATTAGCTTTGGTAACAATAATATAGATGGTATATCTAGCCTTCAAACATCATGAGTATATATGATCGTATGTGTTTCTTGTTTTTACATTACCTCCCTCTTTGCGAATTACCAAATAGATTTGGGAAACACTTGCCGTTTCTCAAGTTGTTACCAATTTCTGTTAGCATTACAGACTGGTTGGATCGGAATAAAGATTAAGTGTCCCAGAGGAGCGATGCTTTTTTTTTGCAGTGAACCAGCACTATAAAAATGAAACTAAGTGTATTGGTCTGGACAAAGCGGACTCAACAACATCTCATCAAAAATAAATTTGTTCTCCATGTACTCGTCATGATTGGCGTTAAACAACAATCATTCATTTACTAGCATAGTTTAATGTCATCCTCGTTATGACAATTTCCCCTCGTTCACCGTCTATAGCTTGTTTACCTTCATTTGCAGTTTTATATATGCTAGTATTATTAAATTTTATTTCAAACACTCTTGTCATAAATTGATAACAGAGCTGTGATATAGCGATGGGAGGTAGAGTATCTAGCTCTTTATTTCTTATTTATTTCCACCAATTATAAATATTCTCTTGGTCTAATTAACGTGAAGTATGACATCTATGTTTAGGGCATATTCAACAGTTAATGGTCACAGAGAAATTTTCTACATATTTATAAATATTGTACAATAAGCTACAAAGATTTAACACGTATATACAAACCGTACATCACATGACTTCTTTTAGAGTAATAAAGAGAGGCAAATAGGGGATTTATTTTTATTATTATTTATAGGTTTTAGCCAACATCGATGCCATCTATTAAACGTTTGTCATATGATGTATAACACTATTTCGGTTGTATAAATAAAATAAAATGCACAGGAAATATGCAACCTATTTTCGCCTGTTGTCTATATTCCCGGTTTGTAACATCAAAAATACTTGAAGTTGTAGAGATATTTCTCACAGTGGCGAATTATTGAAAGTGTTGTATTATTACAAGCTAAATAATAGATAATATAACCTCCTTAAAATATGTGTTCAAGAAATACTTTTATTTAATGTCAAATAAATACAAATATACACAACAGTCCTACCACATATAATGAAAAATATATTTCAATATATAATAAGGTTTCCATAATACACCACAGCACATGTATAATAAGGTTACATAATACACCACATCACATATATAATAAGGTTTACAGAACACACTACAGCTCATGTATAATAAGGCTTACAGAACACACCACAGCACATGTATAATAAGGTTTACAGAACACACCACAGCACATGTATAATAGGGTTTACATAATACACCACAGCACATGTATAATAAGGTTTACATAATACACCATATCACATTTATAATAAGGTTTACTGAACACATCACAGCACATATATAATAAGGTTTACAGAACACACCACAGTACATGTATAATAAGGTTTACAGAACACACCACAGTACATGTATAATAAGGTTTACAGAACACACCACAGCACATGTATAATAAGGTTTACATAATACACCATATCACATATATAATAAGGTTTACTGAACACACTACAGCACATATATAATAAGGTTTACAGAACACACCACAGTACATGTATAATAAGGCTTACAAAACACACCATAACACATGTATAATAAGGCTAACAGAATGCATCACAGCACATGTATAATAAGGTTTACTGAACACCACAGCACATGTATAATAAGGTTTACAGAACACACCACAGCACATGTATAATAAGGTTTACAGAATACACCACAACACATGTATCATAAGGTTTACATAATACACCACAGCACATGTATAATAAGGCTTAGAGAACACACCACAACACATGTATAATAAGGCTTACAGAACACACCACAGTACATGTATAGTAAGGCTTACAGAACACACCACAGCACATGTATAATAAGGTTTACAGAACACACCACAGCACATGTATAATAAGGTTTACAGAACACACCACAGCACATGTATAATAAGGCTTACAGAACACACCACAGCACATGTATAATAAGGTTTACAGAACACACCACAGCACATGTATAATAAGGCTTAGAGAACACACTACAACACATGTATAATAAGGTTTACTGAACATACCACAGCACATGCATAATAAGGTTTACAGAACACACCACAGCACATGTATAATAAGGCTTACAGAACACACCACAGCACATGTATAATAAGGTTTACTGAACATACCACAGCACATGCATAATAAGGTTTACAGAACACACCCCAGCACTTGTATAATAAGGCTTACAGAACACACCACACCACATGTATAATAAGGCTTACAGAACACACCACAGTACATGTATAATAAGGCTTACAGAACGCACCACAGAGCATCTAACATCATTGACTTCTTACTATTATTATTTACTTATTACACTGCATTCGAAGTATATTTCAGTCGATGAATTCATTGTAATATTTCATAATTGTATTGTTTTGCTTGTATGTTTGTATTGTTGTTGCGTTTCGTGTCTTTACTCAAATATCTCTGGGTATAATGCGTTCATCCTCTTCGAAATTTCCAGATATTGGAATATTCTGAATAGGGAACCAATGGTATATACCGTATAATAATACTTAGATATAGCAATACATACTTACCTTCGTTGCAAACAAAACAATGAAATAAAGGTAATATGCCTGGTATTTTTGTTCATAGCATGAAGGTGTTTATATAAGTGCTATGTAAGTTTAATAAGTGGATAGCATACTCCATCATCTATACAAAAAGAAGTGTAGACATCAGTAGCAAAGTGTAAGCATCAGCAGCAAAGTGTAAGCCTCAGTAGCAAAGTGTAAGCCTCGGTAGGAAAGTGTAAGCCTCAGTAGCAAAGTGAAAACATGAGTAGCAAAGTGTAAGCCTCAGTAGCAAAGTGTATGCCACAATAGCAGTGTAAACCTCAATAGCGAAGTGTAAACCCCAGTAGCAAAGCGTGTAACTCATGAAAACCCCAATAGCAGTGTAAACCTCAGAAACAAAGTGTACAAGCAGTCATATAATAGTCAATGGGTTTCACCGGCTACTCCGATTATAATAATTAGCACTATAAAATGTATATAAAAAATATAGCTGTTTTTCTTATTTCAATTTCTATGGAACTTTCTACTATTCGAGAAATCAAAGTCACGAGGTACCAACAATCGGTGTAATAACTTCTCATATTTTTTAATTACCATAAACATTCGAGTATAATACTGCCATGGAATATTAAAATGTTATGTTGATGTCTTGGTTTACACGTAATAGAAAAGTGATACTCGGCCAAACATATATAATCTTGTAAATATTGAAGGGCGTGTATTAAAGTTATTTATTTGACGACTCTCGTTAAATAACCGGTTTATAGCGAAACAAAAACTGGAATTACAATTTTATATAGTTCTGAATAAAACAACCAAAGCACCTGAGTTCAACCCCAGTTTTTAGTGGGGTTCGTGTTACTTGATCTTTAGTTTTATGTGTATGTTTTGTAGATCATTGTTTGTCCTTTTGTCCTTTTTCTTTTGGCCATTGTGTTGTCTGTTCTTCAATTTACGAATTCTGATTACCCCGTTGGTATCTCCAAACTCTTCTTAACATATTTCTGTCGCTTGTTTATTTAAGTAATATACCTGCATAATTTTAATCATCTGCTTTATATTAAAAGGTGTGACGAATTGCAATATATGTTAGAACAGAAATATTTACTTTCAATAATGTGTCGATACTATCTCGTATTGACACAAAAAATATAATGCACATCGAACGGCCTACTGTTAACTGATCAAATTAACCCGGTTTCGGGTCATTTAATAACTGTCTAGGTCAGTTGGATGATTAAAATAATCTTGTTCGTGATCTCATCTTGAAAAGGCGTATTGTTTAAATCACAACTGAGAGTTCTGTTTACTTTACCCACAAACTGAACATATAATAACATTATATGATTGGAGAATTGTTGTTTTATTACCAAGTTTCATCAGGAATAAACTTCATAAATATATTCATTTACATGGAGATTTTTTTGTTTGAAATTCAACATAACAGATTTTGGCTATCCTATTTAGGCCCTTTGGCTTTCTTGCTATCAAATACTTATATATTACTCATTAATATATTATATTAATTCTGTTGGCGCAGATTTGTCTGAAAAATGCTGAATGTGGCTAAAATTTTAATCAAGTTTCCACAAATAAGCGAATAATTTCCATGTAAATAAAGTGCATTCACAGAAACAAGAGAGATATGTCTGAAAATCTTACAAAACGCTGAAACAAGAGAGATGTGTCTGAAAATCTAACAAAACCGTGAAACAAGAGAGATGTGTCTGAAAATGTAACAAAACCCTGAAACAAGAGAGATGTGTCTGAAAATCTAACAAAACCTTGAAACAAGAGAGATGTGTCTGAAAATCTAACAAAACCCCGAAACAAGAGAGATGTGTCTGAAAATCTAACAAAATCCTGAAACAAGAGAGATGTGTCTGAAAATCTTACAAAACCCTGAAACAAAACAGGTGTGTCTGAAAATCTAACAAAACCCTGAAACAAGAGAGATGTATCTGAAAATTTAACAAAACCCTGAAACAAGAGAGATGTGTCTGAAAATCTAACAAAACCCTGAAACAAGAGAGATGTGTCTGAAAATCTAACAAAACCCTGAAACAAGAGAGATGTGTCTGAAAATCTAACAAAACCCTGAAACAAGAGAGATGTGTCTGAAAATCTTACAAAACCCTGAAACAAGAGAGACGTGTCTGAAATTCTAACAAAACCCTGAAACATGAGAGATGTGTCTGAAAATCTTACAAAACCTTGAAACAAGAGAGATGTGTCTGAAAATCTAACAAAACTCTGAAACAAGAGAAATGTGTCTGAAAATCTTACAAAACCCTGAAATAAGAGATGTTTCTGAAAATCTTACAAAACCCTGAAACAAGAGAGATGTTTCTGAAAATCTTACAAAACCCTGAAACAAGAGAGTTGTGTATGAAAATCTAACAAAACCCTGAAACAAGAGAGATGTGTCTGAAAATCTTACTCAACCCTAACTTCTTGACTTATGGTAATATCATAGTTTTGATTAAATACACCGAGAAGACATATAAACCACCAGGACCGAAGGATAATATCAGCATGTATAGACAATTATGATATGTTTTTGTTTTCTTTGATCAATATTACAAAAACTAGTTTATAACTAAACATATATCAAGATAACATTCACAGTTATTAGTCGAATGAGTAACTGTTGTTCGATTTACAGTTGTTAGTCGAATGGGTAACTGTTGCTCGGTTTACAGTTGTTAGTCGAATGAGTATCTGTTGCTCGGTTTACAGTTGTTAGTCGAATGAGTATCTGTTGCTCGGTTTACAGTTGTTAGTCGAATGAGTAACTGTTGCTCGGTTTACAGTTGTTAGTCGAATGAGTATCTGTTGCTCGGTTTACAGTTAGTCGAATGAGTAACTGTTGCTCGGTTTACAGTTGTTAGTCGAATGAGTAACTGTTGCTCGGTTTACAGTTGTTAGTCGAATGAGTATCTGTTGCTCGGTTTACAGTTGTTAGTCGAATGAGTAACTGTTGCTCGGTTTACAGTTGTTAGTCGAATGAGTAACTGTTGCTCGGTTTACAGTTGTTAGTCGAATGAGTAACTGTTGCTCGGTTTACAGTTGTTAGTCGAATGAGTATCTGTTGCTCGGTTTACAGTTCTTATTCGAACGAGTATCTGTTGCTCGGTTTACGGTTGTTAGTCGAATGAGTATCTGTTGTTCGATTTACAGTTGTTATTCGAATGAGTAACTGTTGCCCGGTTTACGGTTGTTAGTCGAATGAGTATATGTTGCTCGATTTACAGTTGTTATTCGAATGAGTATATGTTACTCGGTTTACAGTTGTTATTCGAATGAGTATCTGGTGCTCGGTTTACAGTTGTTATTCGAATAAGTATTTGTTGCTCGGTTTACAGTTTTAGTCGGATGAGTATATGTTACTCGATATTTTTGTTTCCCTCTGATGTTTCTGTATTTTGTTTTGTTTTGGCATTTAGATTCTCTATTGTTGATATTTATAATGATCTAATTCTGGAAATATGTTTGACTACATATATAGGTCAAATGTCAATTAATGATTTTATCTTTCAATTATTATGATAAACGATATTTGTTGTAGATCCTACAAATCAAGGGAAACGACTGTATTAAATCAAAATAAATCAAATAGATGTTATGATATATGACTACAAGCATAATTTTAAATGACATTAAATTGTATTGACAACATTAGTCTACTGTTGACAGTCAGTAATAATAAAACTCAAATTGACAAGAAATGAAATTCCGTCGTAAAGAAATATCGGACTTAATAATGTTTATTATGCATAATTAGAGGTTCTACAGCTCCTAGACTACAGCTGTGTACTGGTGATGACACACATGGCCCGTCCCACAGCTGCCCGGTACGTCCACGGGTGGCACACGAGGGATACCCTCCTCTCGATAGGGGTTTGCCATATTATAAAATGGAAAGTCTGACTATGGACATTAGAGGTAAACGTGTTTCGAGAGTGTAACGTTCATTACACGTTCAAGACCACTTTGTAGATTTGGGAAAAGAATAGACACATTGTAGCTGTTGCATAAGGCTATTTTTCGTCCCTACCAAGCCCTCCACAGTTTCATTTCAAAATATTCAAGATTTCTTTGTTTTCAATTTTAAATAACATTTGGTATGGTATTACGTTTGTCAGTCAGACATGGGTAAGTTCTAATCTACAGAGCTTCACAACTGTTGCCTAAATGTTGCAGAAATGTTATTATGCGTGGCGTTATATACTATATTTCTCTGAACAACCATGATTAGTAATTCAACTGTTGACATGATATAGCTGAATTACGTATCATACTTACCAAAGCTAAAACCTCACTGGCTTTTTATAAACTCTGGGTCTGTCTTACGACAAGTGAGTGGCAAGTCCAGAGCAAACTACAAGTTCCTACGACTTATTGTGAAATTTTTTAAATGTGTGCAGGATCTGGCGAGATCTGGTACATTTATTACCGTTGTGAAGATTAATTGATTGGATGTTGGTTGATGAAATTCAACGGCAAAAGGACAAGCAAAAGAAAAAAAGTAATAATGACATTCTATACTATCTATGCTATGAAATATAAAATATAAATCACTGAAATTATACAGTATTTGTGTACTGTTTTTGTAGATGTGGCGCTGACTCTAGAGTACTCAATAATGATGGTAAAACAGCTGAAGATGTTCTTCTCCAGGAAAAACCTGATGGCTGGCGGGAGATGCAGCACTGGTATAATAAATACAAACCAGGTAGACATTAAATTATAAGTTTAAAAAAAAGTCCACAAAGTAGTTGAACAATAGGAAAAATGTTATATCGTCATTAGAAAGAGGGGCCGTCGTGATCGTATAGTAGTTGGATTTACAACTTCATGTGCAATCAGTACCTCTCACCACTGAAGTTGTGAGTTCAGACCCCGCTCATGGCGGGGTGTACTCGATACAATATTAAGTGATAAAGTTTGTCAATGACTTGCGGCAGGTCGGTGGTTTTCTCCGAGTACTCCGTTTTCCTCCACCAAAAAAAGCAAAAAAAAAACCCACAAAAAAACTGACCACCACGATATAATTGAAATATTGTTGAAAATTACGTTAAACACCATAACCCTAACCCTTTATAGAACAGGATGTGAATATATAAAATACGTATTAAGAGTAGCTGTGCCGGTTTAAAGGGATATTGTCTACCAGCTGCGTAATTTTTTCATACCCAAAATTATTGTCGATTTCCGTACTGACCTTCATAAAATGAAGATTAACACCGAGTTATGTTGCAAAAGATACGATTTTTTGACAAAAAAGACCCAAAACTATCGTTATCAGAATTATTGTCTGGATGACAATATTCAAATCTTTTTTTGACAAAAAAGACCCAAAACTATCGTTATCAGAATTATTGTCTGGATGACAATATTCAAATCTATTCATATGGCATTCTATGTGAACACGTCTTGGGCATGCGCACTGTTTAGAAACAATAAACAACATGTGGTTCTTGGGCAAAAGAGAAACTGTCAACGCGTGGAAGAAAGCGGACTTTGACGGATTCAGAGATAAAGAGGAATAGAAGTGAAGTATCTTCCAAATGGAACAAATGCAGGATATATGTAGGGGATCAGTTGGACCGTTGCCGTTGGATGGAGCGAACTCAAGGAAGTGCTTGATTATTGTTGATAGGTAAGCCGAGCATGTTGCCTTCTTTTCTCAATCGTTTTTCATATTTTATGAATTTATGATGATGCCTATGATCATTTTCGGTAGATATTAATCAATATATGTAATTTTGCACCTGGCAACAGCAAATTATTGTCAATGAGTATCATAAAACGGCCGTATTTGCGAGGTAAACAAACACAAATTTTAAGAGGCCAGCGAAGGGGAAATGGGAGTGCAAAATGATATCAATGACAATGTAGTTTATTATTATCAATTTAAAAAAAAATATCGAATCAATTCATTTTTAATGCAAGAATTAAAACTGTACATGGCTTAATGAAAACCCTATAAAGGTCTTTTTATTCAAGCAAATTTATTTCTTTGATATACAACATATAATTAGGCTTTTAATTTTATCAAATTTCAACAACTTGGACATGAAACTTAGTTTTGGGAACCAAAAGTATATACCTTACTTTCTGCAAATTATCACTATAATGGAAAATCAGTGTGTATTTTTTCAAATAAAAGCTTTCTATTTAAAGAAGCTTCATTTCAATTGCACTTTTAGTTTGGATCCTGTAAGTATAATATATAATTATAAACAAGGTTTTGAAGAAATGATATGAATATCCATTGAAATTTTAAAGTTTCAGAACTTTTTTTTATATATGACTACAAAATTTTACTGAAAATTTCAGAAATGTCCTAATATGCATATTTTAGACCATGGCTAAATGAAAATCATTTTCAATTCCTTTATGCAAACAAGTTTATATCTTGAGTACTGGAAATACATTACATAAATAAGGTTAAAAGTACTTTTCAACAAGTTTGAACATAAAACTTTGTTATGGGAGCCAAAATTATATCTTCCTGTCTGTGAATTATCACCATAGTGGAAAATCAGTATGTATCTTTTATATAAAAAGATTTCCATTTAAATAAGTGTCATTTCAGTAGCATTTTTAGTTTGGATCCTGTAAGTATGATACATAAACAAGGTTTTTAAAAAATAATATGAAGATCCATAGAAATTTGCAAGTTTCAGAAACTTTTTTATATATGTGACTATAAAATTTTACTGAAATGTCCTGAACTGCATATTTTAGACTATGACTAAATGAAAATCGTTTTCAATTTCCTTATGCAAACCAAGTTTATTTCTTGACTATTCTAAAAACATTACATTAACTAGTTTTTTACTACATTTCAACAATTTTAGACATAATTTTTAGTTCAGGGAGCCAAAATTATACTTTACTATCTTAGAATTATCAACATAGATATGATAGATGGAAATCAATATGTATTTTTCATATAAAGGCTTTCTATTTAAAGAATTGTCATTTGAACTGCTTTTTATCCCCTTGCCAATGAAGTTGCGAAGGGATATAGTAACGCTACTGTCCGTCCATCACATCCTTGTGAACACTCTAGAATCAACATCCTTCAATGGATTTTGACCAAATTTTTTTTTTATTTATTTATTTTTTCCTATAGTAAGGATTTTATAAATTCCCTTACATAACCACCTGACTAGGGTGTGACAGTAGTTTTCAAAAATAAGTTTTGTGACTACATTGGTTTTACATTTTGATAAACAAAATAAAGAAATAATAATATATAATAGTAATAAACACTTTCATTCATCTTTCACACACAATCTCTTACCATTTTGTTTTTCTAAAATATTTGATTGCTCCTGACATTTTGTACTTAATCAAAAAAGCTGAAAAAAGAATCTCATCACTATATGAATCAAACAAACAAAAAATATTATGATTAGTTGAAAATATATTGTAAGGGGGTCCACATTTTTCAAATGCTAAAATGGTATTGTTTTTCTTTGATATATATTGTTCAAGTGAACGGTACCACATAATTTTGTGTTTAAATTCTACAATATTTTGACCAAACTTGGTACATACTTAGTCCTTAAGAGAATTTGAAACCCTATTTATTTTCAAGGTCAAAGGTCAAGGTCACAGGTTCAAATATTTACTGCATAACATCCTTGTGAACACTCTAGAATCAACATCCTTCAATGGATTTTGACCAAACTTGGTACATACTTAGTCCTTAAGAGAATCTGGAACCCTATTGATTTTCAAAGTCGTATGTCAAAGATCAAGGTCACAGGCTCAAATTTTTACCGCATAACATCCTTGTGAACACTAGAATCAACATCCTTCAATGGATTTTTAACAAAACTTGGTACATACTTAGTCCTTAAGATAACCGAAACCCTATTGATATTCAAGGTCATAGCCTCATAGGACAAAGGTCAAGATAACCGGGTCAAAATTTTACTGCATAACATCCTTGTGAACACTCTAGAATCAACATCCTTCAATGGATTTTGACCAAACTTGGTACATACTTAGTCCTTAAGAGAATCTGGAACCCTATTGATTTTCAAAGTCAAAGGTCAAGGTCACCGGGTCAAATTTTTAGGCGAGGGGATACGCCACGCTTTGCCCTTGTTTAGTTTGGATCTTGTAAGTATGATTTATAAACAAGATTTTTAAGAAATAATGTGAAGATCCATAGCAATTTGCATGTTTCAAAAGTGTGTGAATTTAACAGTAGACCGATGGCCCATGTCTGTGTTAAAATCATGCAGGTTTTTGTAAAATTATCTTAATTTTTTAGGCAAATTACTACAAAAACTGGTAATTTTAGACAAATGTGATTTTGTAGTGATTGATATTTGTACTTTTGATTTAGATATTCTGACCAAGGTATTTCTAGAGTAGAAGAAATGAGCAGCCATCACATTTCAATGAAACTGGAGAAATCGAGTTCATTTGTGAACCCATTTGAGTATGTTCATTTTGTTAAAGATTAGACATATTCTACATTATGTTTATAGGTAACATTGTCAATATTGTTCAACACAGTTACTTGTATAACAGTTTCCTATTAATTATTGTGGCTTGCATAGTGATACTACTAGTAGCTATATTATATAGGGATCATATTGGCTTCTGCGTCATCGTTACATTTTCATCAATCCACAAGCTGAAATGGCCAGTCCTCCTTAGCTACTTATGGGAATGAAACCAAACTGGGACAGAATTGATGCACGTCTGGCACACCAAATTTTTTCCTGGAACTTTGATGTAATTTTGTCTCTTTATATTGCGTTGTGTAGATGTGTGCTGGATACATGTATATAGATTTAATATTATTTTGAAAAGCTTTTTCATTATATATATAAATACAGCTGCACATCAGAACCATATAACAAAATTTGTTTCGATATTATACACATACATGTACACTGTAATAAACAATTATTTTTTATTCTTACAGTCTCTAAATAGATATTACTGAAGAGGGCAGTGATGTTGGTGATGATTCTGACGATGGAGATTTTGAACCTAGCCTCAACTTAACTCTAAGGTTTGTCATGTTAATTTCATATGTTTCAGTTGTAACTTACATACTTGAAATTTTGTCCTAATAACAGAACCATGCATGATCATATGTCATAGGAGCTTTATTATACCCCCGCTCCACTGGAAGGGTGGGGGGGTATACTGTTTTACCTCTGTCCGTCCATTCGACCCAAGATGTTCATAACATTTTTCTCAGTAATTATTTATGGCAGCAATCTGATATTTGATCATAGGCTTCAGAAGGGTCAATCGAAAGTCGCAAACCCGCTGCGTTGTCCATGGTCAAGTCCGGTAGAAGTCCCATCCGATGAAGGGAAAGACATCAACAACAAATGAAGATCAGTTCTGATTTGGGTAACAGACATCCTGTAACCATTGACCAGCTCGTGATCCGTAGAACTTCTTGAGGGATGACCACAACCTGTCTACAAATCACTCAAATCCTTCATAAAGTGGACTTGTAATGATATGTTTAGTTGCTCATTCACTATACATTCGAGATATTCATCTTGAATTGAAAGTTAGGGCTCCATAGATCATAATCTCAATTCTATTGTTTTATTCTTGTGAATTACATTGTATGTATTTTCTACTTCAGGTGGCAGAGAAGTTACAACAAAAAGACAGCTAGATGGTCTGTGCAGCCTGTTAAAGCTGACAAGTCATATTCCTATGTTCCAAGACTATTAAGGGTCATCATTTGTATGAGACTGCAAGATAATGAAGGAATGAATTAACGTGTGCAGTTGGAAGTAGATGATCCCAGAAGAATCTCGGTCCATATATGCATCTTGCACCAATTCCACAACCTCCAACTCGGGATAATATTGTAGCATCTCAGAAATCCAGATTTGAAGACCAAGACAAAACAATTGACTATATTGTCGCATGAAATAAATTTAGATTGTCACTCTTTGTTTTTCCTGGTCTAACAGAAGTTCTGCACATTTAGAGCAGAAAAGTACCCAAGTCAGGATAATGGGCATTAAAAATTGTCCAATGCACAATAATGATAGCACTCAGTGTGTTGGTCTAGTTAGTACAAACCAGGACAACTTTTTAGGACCTCACAAGAAACATCTCTGCCAAGTTTGGTTAAATTCTGTTAAGCTGTTCTCAAGAAGAAGATGAAAATGTTGTTTCCCATAGGGTTTCAATGCAAACTTTGACCTCCGCTGGTGGCCATTTTGAATTTTCAAATGGCGCAAACAGTAACAACACATGTTAAAGACATTCATAGGAACATATATACCAGATTTCAATTCAATCCCTTCAGCGGTTCTTGAGAAGAAGTTTCTTGAAAATCGACCAATCAGAATTTTCAGTCACATGGTGGCCATGTTTTTTGACGAATCTGCACAAAAGTAACACCTCTTGTGTAGGACCTCATAGAAAACATTCCTGCCAAGTTTGGTTTTGAATTATATAAAAGACTGTCAGTCCATTTTTAGAAGAAGTTGTCAGTGCTGATAGAACAAAAAATAATAATAAGATGGCAAAACTTTCAAATTAAATTTACAATTCCAACTGACCAACTTGTGAAATTAACAACTCATTAGGGTTGATTTATTTTTTATTTTTGGTGTTTTAATGCCACTTTCAGCAATATTTCAGCTATATCATGGCGACCAGTTTTAGTGGTGGAGGAAGCCACCCGGACAACCACCGACCATAGGGAAGCAAGTGGTAAACTTTATCATTAGGGTATATGGGATAAAATACAAAATATTTCATGAACAAGTTTTAATTAAATCGTCTAGGAATGAAACCCTTGTATTGTCCATATAGATCAGGATACTTGTCCCTAATTTACCAAGTACAACAGCTTGGGATCACACGTCTGACCCCAGCTCCAAGTCGGCCATGTGCCCAAATGGTATACTGGCGGTAGGCTGCATACCTATTGGATCTGTTGTAATCCTCGTCATGAGGCATTACTACAAGTTCCTCTCGAAACATTCTAGCAACCCCCAACACTGCCTCATCAAGGACAATCCGATCAAAGTCCTGTAATAAAGACAAGAGATTTAATAAAAAACAGAGTAAAGACAGATGGTTATACATTCATCTAGAAAAATGAGCTCTATTTAAAAAAGAAATATAATTCATTACAAGTGAAATATTTTGCACAAATTCAGTTTAGAGAAATAAAAAAAAGTCTTATTTTGGAAGGAAAGATTTTCTCGTGGAACTTTCTTATGACCACAGTTTTATTTCGTTTTTTTGTTGGTATATGGGAGAACCATTTTGGTCTTGCAATTTTTTTTTATCAATTTACCCCTCAAGCTATTCAATTTTAATTTTATGTTTTTTTTCCTAAAAAATTATTTTGATTCTGAATCTTGAAGAAAAAATTTGGCTGGACAGGAGAAAAAAATATATTCCGACTTGACATTTTCACAGTATAATCATATACTTGCCATTTTCACAGTATAATCATATACAAAATTTTGACGAAAAAAAATTATTCCAGCACTTCGCCAATCTAATTAAAATTAGATCTACGCACTTGCTCCCTATTTTAGATCTAATTATACCCTCGCTCCCCGAAGGAGGGGGGGTATACTGCTTTACCTCTGTCCGTCCGTCCTTCCAAAATATTTTTCGTCACATTTTTCTCAGCATCTATTGATGGCAGAAATCTGATATTTGGTCGCAAGCTTCACATAGGTATGCCATATCGTGGGAAGCGTTTTTGGAACCATCAGATTCCTACTTCCTGTTTGCCGACTTAGTTGGTTTTTACCCACATTGAACATGTATGCTCATTTTTCTCAACAACTATTGATGGCAGAAATCTGGTATTTGGTCACAAGCTTCATATAGGTACCCCATATCATGGGAAGTGGCAGGGGTATCATAAGTGAGCATTAGATCACAGTTCACCTTGTTTTAATTAGATTGGCCTTCGCCGGAAAATAAGAAAATATGATTTCTGTGGCGTCTGAAAAAAACATTTCTACGGCGAAAAAACGTGACATAGCCCCCTTCAAGGTAAATGGTCAGTCCCATATCATTTTGCAGCAACTGTCTTGTGGAACTAGAAGTAAGGTCTCTTTTGTTTCTAATCCAGCCCAAATTTCTCTGAAACATTCCAATCAATTAACAAATAAAACAACACTGGCTACTTCATTCGTTTTCATCAGACATGTATTTCACTGTGTTCTACATGTATGTCTCTGTTTTCATATTGTCGGTAAAACTGGCTAAAATAAATTAATTTAACACGTGTATCAAAATCTCGGGGAACAACTTCATAACTTATAAGAAGAAAAAAACTAATTCAGTTATTTTTAACGCCGGCAAAAATTTCCGATCGAAAATACGTAGTTGAGCATGTCCCCATGGGGTGCCTCCTGGCATGTTTTCAATGGTTATCGTGGAAATATCGGCTGAATCTGTTAAGGCATGTAGTTTTCATCAAAGAAAATCTATTCCTGATACAGAAATTATTTATTCTACGTCTTTTAGATACAATCGGTTCGCAAATAGCTTTTTCCCTCAACTTTTATAGAAACTTACCTCAATATCCATGCTGCAGCATCCGGGCTACTGACATAAAAATAGATAAATAAATAGAGTTGGCCTCGCCCAGGTCAGTGCATAATTAATTAGCTTCCGGTAACGATGGTCAGCTTTTTTAGTCGAAAAAAAACAACGTTTCGGAGCGTATTCATCAATAATTCGGTGTTTAATCTTCATTTTATGAAGGTCAGTACGGAAATCGACAATAATTTTGGGTATGAAAAAATTACGCAGCTGGTAGACAATATCCCTTTAACAAATACCAAGGATAATTGTTCTTTGAAATAGAAGATTTGTGCATCATCTGCCTACAGGCTTTGAAATTTAAAATTTGTTATGGATCATGGTAAAAAGCATGCCCGACAAAGTATAAAGATACTTAACGGTTTCATCCGAATGTAAACAAGTGATGCTTAAAGTGGATTTTTATTTTTGTATTCTTGAGTATAAACCCGTGATAGTTTATTAAGTAGAATTAGTTTAAGATATTAGGTATTGCTATTATAAGAAAGTAGATAATCCGTTATAATTCGGAACATTCTAACAATGGGCTGAAGTATTACAGCCACAGATGACGAACATACGAATTAAATTAACACCTACAATTTGAAAATAAAATGATTCAGAGTTATGAAATTTCATGCTTTTAACTACCTAGTTGCAACGAATCGAACGTATTATTTTTGTTAAACATACAAGTCCGAAATTATGAAAGAAAGGGGGGGGGGGGGGGGGGGGGGGTTCAAAAGCTTTCAGGAAATAATCCATTCTCAAGAACTTAAATAAGTAAAAAAACTGACTTGTAAAAAAAAGGACTCAAAAAGTTTTAACATAAAAAAAAAGGTTTACATTTATCTTATTTACAGATTACAAGTGCAATAAATTCTGTCTTTGTTTCATGTTTTGTCTTTTTGAAGAAGAAAAAAAATTAAATCAATTCTAAATAACTATACTATACGGCTTTAATTTAAAACGTCCTTGTAAATTGACGATTTACTATTGATCGTGGGTAATATTATTCATAGTGTATATTTCTTATATAAAATAATCCAATAACAATGTGATAAAACATCATTTATTTATTTATAATTATTACAATAAGTTCAAGGATAGATCATACTATAAGAAACATGAACCCTATAAATATCGATTTCTTACATTTAAAGGGAATTAAACAGGTATAACACACCACATGATATTATAGTGGAACCTTTGGACTATATATTTTCCTTCTACAGTTTAATGGCCTACTTATGCATATCTGATTTCGAAAAAATAAATTACTTGGTATTGATATAGTTTACAAATGGAGATTTCTTAATGTTAATTAATGTTGTGTTAGCTGGCGAGAGCATAAATCAGTGTCATAAAAAATTAATACTTTTAAATTGGAACGTTTACAATAATTTATATCCCAAAATAAACATATTTACTAAAATAAAAATTAGATATTTGATGCATTTATTAAATTGATTTTGTGAAACAAGTCAAATATAGAATAAATGTTCAATAAAAATCTATAAAAATGTTGGGATTTGTATAAAATTAATTAATTTAGAGAGATTTTATTTTTTTTTACTAATTTCGGCGTCACGTTATTCGTACATTGTCGGTAAATATAAAATTGATTTTCACTCGTGGCGAGACATGGCCAGAAAAGCTCACCAAAGGATCACGTTTCTACCTGTTTCTAAAGCTCGAACAAATAAATTTTATATTTGCTGACAATGTATGTATATGTTCTATATAACTAACATGTTGTGGATACTGTCTACGATATTATTATAATATACACTTTTATTAACTAGCCTCACCTTCGATTGTAGTACTAGTCGACAGCATGAAGCTTAATATACTTAATATGGACACAGAAAAACGTCTGTATTAAATTGTTTGTAGATTGTGCAAAAAGGTATTGAAGTTGACATTATTTGTCACAAGTAAGTCTCACTCACTCACAACGTTTATATATTACCACATTTACCTTTGCTGTCATGATATTTTGAGTGAGTGAGTGATTGTTATTTAACACTAAATGAGCAATTTCCCCTCTAGATCACGGCGAGTACAAGTTACATTTGATGAGATGATGACGATGTCCGCTTTGTTCTAGACCAACAAGTTTAATTTTATTTTTATAGTGCTAGCCCACTGAAACAACAGTCCACGGCTAGACATGTAGTTTCATCCGGACACATTATCTTGATCCCGACCCAGCCAGTCTTTGCTTTCACTCTTTTAAACTGCGTGGTTACATGTAGCGATTCATAATCAGTTGCTTGACCCGATCGGGGCTCGAATATACGATATACCAAACTCGAGGCGAGCACGCTATCCATTACACCGGCGATACGATGTCATAATATTGTGATATCCTAACATAACGTTCTTAAAATTTAGATTTCTTTGTGCCTGATCAAGATCTTTCAGATTCCACAATGCCATGTTGTAACGTCATTGTAGTTGTTCAGAGGAAGCAAAGTCAACCATAGCACCAAAATGTGCTACACTCCTAGTACTAGTTCGTCAACTAGATAGTTAAGAGGACTTATTTTTAATAATGTCTCAGAATATATCTTTAACAATAGTCAGGACTTTTAGCACACGCATTGATGTAGCAATCTGCAGTCCCATTGCTTACCTAGTATAATTTTGGTATGGAAGAGTTTAATTTAAACATAAAATATAATAATATTCACCAATTCTAAAAAAATACAATTGTCCATGTATACAGTTGGATTTCTGTAAAGGGTATTAAGTGAATTAGGAGCATGGTGTTAATATTAGTTGTCCAGGATTAGTGTTATATTATAGCTGTATTTATATCATGATCAACAATGTTAAAGTATTCCAGTAAACAAAATGAAGGATTTAATTTATCTGTCTTTCTTAACAATTGATCTTTATGAAATTGAAATGAAAAGAAGAGAATGTTCTATTGGTTTTTATAGCAATTGACATGTTGTCTTTGACAATTGAAAATAACTGTGTACTTTCTAGGGTTATGGGCAGCACTTGACCAGTCAAACCCAGACAGAGGTACAGTCGAACGTTTGTTGAAAAACTGGTGTCGTATGACATGTGTTAAAGACGGAAAAGTTGTCAGCATCAAATCACTCGTCCGTGACGACATCCATAAAAGAGATCTCTTAGAAATGATAGAGAGATTCGAAAATCCTAATGAAATGGCTTTAGCATTGTCAGCTGGTTTTGGATTTATTGTAAAAGGCTGGGTCAAACAAGGTAAGACATCAAGTGGAGTCAACTATACAGTAGACACAAACCTCAGTTATAAACACGATAAACTGTGCATCTCTACACTCACACACAAATTAAGGAAAAAGGAATAGTGCTTTAATTGTTGTCCTAAATGTCACAGTCACAGTAGCTTCCTCAACAATGAACACAGCTAATACCATAGGCAATGTGTGCTTATTTCGTTTTTTTTTTTAGCTGTCATGTGTTGGTCAAAATGGGATCAGGGCCTGGGTGGCTCAATGAGTTAGGTAGTTGGATTACCTAACAACTCATACAAGCCTATCACCAATACGGCGTGGGTTCGCTCCCGGCTTTGTAAATTACAAAAAGGGGTGCCCTTGACTCGCAGCCGCAAGTAATAAAGTTTACCAGTTGCTTGCCCATGGTCGGTGGTTCTCTTCGTGTACTCCGGCTTCTTCCACCACTAATACTGGTCGTCATGATATATCAGAAATATTGCTGAAAGTGGCGCTAAGACACCAAAAAATCCAATAAAAAAAAAGTCCATATCCAAATGGGATCAAGTATTAGTAACAGTAGAAAAATATCAGTATGTTTTAATAAGTATATCTGGTAAAACAGAGACACAATTGTACCAATAATAGTCGATATCATTGATAGAATTCATTAGTATTTACAGGATTTACGTGTTACCAAAGAATACATGCATGTTTTAAATGTAAATTTGTGTAGATCTAGATCTCTTCCTTTTCATAGGTTTGGGAATAAGAACATCTCAACGAGTACCATTGTATCGTCCGATCTTTACATTGGTGTTGTTTTGTATTCAGATCGCCTTAATTAGGTACTTTGCCTCCGACTTATACTTGATAAGCAGATTACAGAGGATTATAAAAGTATTGAAAGACACATTTAAAATTGCAATTTACCCTGCATTTTTGTTGATTGTGTCATGCAGAATACAAAATACTACACAATAATAGTCATTGCAGGACAATGTATGTCTCTTGTATATGTTATAACTGCTAGAGTATATCTTGTCGTAATTTTTTTCTATGAAAAACCAGAACTATCAGGAATTATTGCGGTAAAAGTTTCAGATATTACAAATATTTCACACATAATTAATTGTCAGCTATGATTGAGATAAAAGTTTCAGATAGTTGAAATATATCTCCATTACTATGTTTGTTCTACATGTAGAATTAAATAAGATATATATATGTATTATTAGTATTAATTGTATAAGATATTGATATTTAATAGATGCAGAACTACTGAAGAATGTTGATGTTAACACGAGAGATTTTTCATATCAACATTCTTACCCAGAATTCCCTGAAACACCTCGCCCGTTATTGGCATCTGCCTGGGAATCGAACAACCTTGAAGCAGTTGATGTTTTAATGGACATGAATCCAGATACACGTATTTTATGGTCTAATGAAGCATCTACTAAGAACCCACCGACACCCATCTTCTTCCAGGTAAATTCTTAAAGTCTAAATATGACTGATTCTGAAGACAGTAACATCTATCAGGTAAATTCCTAAAGTCTAAATATTACTGATTCAGAAGACTGTAACATCTTCTTCCAGGTAAATTCCTATAATCTAAATATGACTGATTTAGAAGACAGTAACATCTATCAGGTAAATTCCTAAAGTCTAAATATTACTGATTCAGAAGACTGTAACATCTTCTTCCATGTAAATTCCTATTAATCTAAATATGACTGATTTAGAAGACTGTAACATCTTCTTCCTGGTAAATTCCTAAAGTCTAAGTATGACTGATTCAGAAGACAGTAACATCTTCTTCCAGGTAAATTCTACAGTCTAAATATGACTGATTCAGAAGACTGTACCATCTTCTTCCAGGTAACTTTATATAGTCTAGATATGACTGCTTCAGAAGACAGTAACAGAGTGTTTTGTTATTACAAAACAAAAGTACTACATATGTTATAGATATACTCAGCAGCACTAAATTAGTTTGTGATTATATTATGTAGATCAAATAAACAAGTAGAAAAATAATACATGTATAGAGAGAATATTTCCTTTTTAAAATAAACAATTCACTGTATATAAGTTTTCAATCTTTTATAAACACGCAAATCCTAACAATCAGCCATATTATTACACAATAACACTGATATATAACCTTCACGCAATACACAAAAATATGGAACTACTTTTTTGATTGACATGAAGGGGAAATAACTCACATTGTTTATATGATCGTCTGCTAAAAGTACATAAACAAACACGAAACTAAAAACAGCTGATAAAAGTGAGAAATAAAATCAAACACCGGCAAAAAGTGCAAGACAGGGAAATCTCCGACACCCTCGGGTGTCGGAGATTTCCCTGTCTTGCACTAGCCTCGTCAGCGAACGATTAAAATCTTACCCGAGGGTGTCGGAGATTTCCCTGTCTTGCACTAGCCTTGTCAGCGAACGATTGAAATCTTACCTGAGGGTGTCAGAGATTTCCCTGTCTTGCACTTTTGTCGGTGTTAGATTCTATGTATCTAGAAAAGTTTGAAGATACCAAAGGTATAATAAGAAGCCGTAATTCGAAGGACACAAGTCAGATAGAAGTCATGAAGGACACAAGTCAGATAGAAGTCATGAAGGATACAAGTCAGATAGAAGTCATGAAGGATACAAGTCAGATAGAAGTCATGAAGGACACAAGTCAGATAGAAGTCATGAAGGACACAAGTCAGATAGAAGTCATGAAGGACACAAGTCAGATAGAAGTCATGAAGGACACAAGTCAGATAGAAGTCATGAAGGACACAAGTCAGATAGAAGTCATGAAGGACACAAGTCAGATAGAAGTCATGAAGGACACAAGTCAGATAGAAGTCATGAAGGATACAAGTCAGATAGAAGTCATGAAGGACACAAGTCAGATAGAAGTCATGAAGGACACAAGTCAGATAGAAGTCATGAAGGACACAAGTCAGATAGAAGTCATGAAGGTCAGATAGAAGTCATGAAGGACACAAGTCAGATAGAAGTCATGAAGGATACAAGTCAGATAGAAGTCATGAAGGACACAAGTCAGATAGAAGTCATGAAGGACACAAGTCAGATAGAAGTCATGAAGGACACAAGTCAGATAGAAGTCATGAAGGACACAAGTCAGATAGAAGTCATGAAGGATACAAGTCAGATAGAAGTCATGAAGGACACAAGTCAGATAGAAGTCATGAAGGACACAAGTCAGATAGAAGTCATGAAGGACACAAGTCAGATAGAAGTCATGAAGGATACAAGTCAGATAGAAGTCATGAAGGACACAAGTCAGATAGAAGTCATGAAGGACACAAGTCAGATAGAAGTTATGAAGGACACAAGTCAGATAGAAGTCATGAAGGACACAAGTCAGATAGAAGTCATGAAGGACACAAGTCAGATAGAAGTCATGAAGGATACAAGTCAGATAGAAGTCATGAAGGACACAAGTCAGATAGAAGTCATGAAGGATACAAGTCAGATAGAAGTCATGAAGGACACAAGTCAGATAGAAGTCATGAAGGATACAAGTCAGATAGAAGTCATGAAGGACACAAGTCAGATAGAAGTCATGAAGGACACAAGTCAGATAGAAGTCATGAAGGACACAAGTCAGATAGAAGTCATGAAGGACACCAGTCAGATAGAAGTCATGAAGGACACAAGTCAGATAGAAGTCATGAAGGATACAAGTCAGATAGAAGTCATGAAGGATACAAGTCAGATAGAAGTCATGAAGGACACAAGTCAGATAGAAGTCATGAAGGACACAAGTCAGATAGAAGTCATGAAGGATACAAGTCAGATAGAAGTCATGAAGGACACAAGTCAGATAGAAGTCATGAAGGACACAAGTCAGATATAAGTCATGAAGGACACAAGTCAGATAGAAGTCATGAAGGATACAAGTCAGATAGAAGTCATGAAGGACACAAGTCAGATAGAAGTCATGAAGGACACAAGTCAGATAGAAGTCATGAAGGATACAAGTCAGATAGAAGTCATGAAGGACACAAGTCAGATAGAAGTCATGAAGGACACAAGTCAGATAGAAGTCATGAAGGACACAAGTCAGATAGAAGTCATGAAGGACACAAGTCAGATAGAAGTCATGAAGGATACAAGTCAGATAGAAGTCATAAAGGACACAAGTCAGATAGAAGTCATGAAGGACACAAGTCAGATAGAAGTCATGAAGGACACAAGTCAGATAGAAGTCATGAAGGACACAAGTCAGATAGAAGTCATGAAGGACACAATTCAGATAGAAGTCATGAAGGATACAAGTCAGATAGAAGTCATGAAGGATACAAGTCAGATAGAAGTCATGAAGGACACAAGTCAAATAGAAGTCATGAAGGACACAAGTCAGATAGAAGTCATGAAGGACACAAGTCAGATAGAAGTCATGAAGGATACAAGTCAGATAGAAGTCATGAAGGATACAAGTCAGATAGAAGTCATGAAGGACACAAGTCAGATAGAAGTCATGAAGGACACAAGTCAGATAGAAGTCATGAAGGACACAAGTCAGATAGAAGTCATGAAGGATACAAGTCAGATAGAAGTCATGAAGGATACAAGTCAGATAGAAGTCATGAAGGATGCAAGTCAGATAGAAGTCATGAAGGATACAAGTCAGATAGAAGTCATGAAGGACACAAGTCAGATAGAAGTCATGAAGGACACAAGTCAGATAGAAGTCATGAAGGACACAAGTCAGATAGAAGTCATGAAGGATACAAGTCAGATAGAAGTCATGAAGGACACAAGTCAGATAGAAGTCATGAAGGACACAAGTCAGATAGAAGTCATGAAGGACACAAGTCAGATAGAAGTCATGAAGGACACAAGTCAGATAGAAGTCATGAAGGACACAAGTCAGATAGAAGTCATGAAGGACACAAGTCAGATAGAAGTCATGAAGGACACAAGTCAGATAGAAGTCATGAAGGACACAAGTCAGATAGAAGTCATGAAGGACACAAGTCAGATAGAAGTCATGAAGGACACAAGTCAGATAGAAGTCATGAAGGACACAAGTCAGATAGAAGTCATGAAGGATACAAGTCAGATAGAAGTCATGAAGGACACAAGTCAGATAGAAGTCATGAAGGACACAAGTCAGATAGAAGTCATGAAGGACACAAGTCAGATAGGAGTCATGAAGGACACAAGTCAGATAGAAGTCATGAAGGATACAAGTCAGATAGAAGTCATGAAGGACACAAGTCAGATAGAAGTCATGAAGGACACAAGTCAGATAGAAGTCATGAAGGACACAAGTCAGATAGAAGTCATGAAGGATACAAGTCAGATAGAAGTCATGAAGGACACAAGTCAGATAGAAGTCATGAAGGACACAAGTCAGATAGAAGTCATGAAGGACACAAGTCAGATAGAAGTCATGAAGGATACAAGTCAGATAGAAGTCATGAAGGATACAAGTCAGATAGAAGTCATGAAGGACACAAGTCAAATAGAAGTCATGAAGGACACAAGTCAGATAGAAGTCATGAAGGACACAAGTCAGATAGAAGTCATGAAGGATACAAGTCAGATAGAAGTCATGAAGGATACAAGTCAGATAGAAGTCATGAAGGACACAAGTCAGATAGAAGTCATGAAGGACACAAGTCAGATAGAAGTCATGAAGGACACAAGTCAGATAGAAGTCATGAAGGATACAAGTCAGATAGAAGTCATGAAGGATACAAGTCAGATAGAAGTCATGAAGGATGCAAGTCAGATAGAAGTCATGAAGGATACAAGTCAGATAGAAGTCATGAAGGACACAAGTCAGATAGAAGTCATGAAGGACACAAGTCAGATAGAAGTCATGAAGGACACAAGTCAGATAGAAGTCATGAAGGATACAAGTCAGATAGAAGTCATGAAGGACACAAGTCAGATAGAAGTCATGAAGGACACAAGTCAGATAGAAGTCATGAAGGACACAAGTCAGATAGAAGTCATGAAGGACACAAGTCAGATAGAAGTCATGAAGGACACAAGTCAGATAGAAGTCATGAAGGACACAAGTCAGATAGAAGTCATGAAGGACACAAGTCAGATAGAAGTCATGAAGGACACAAGTCAGATAGAAGTCATGAAGGACACAAGTCAGATAGAAGTCATGAAGGACACAAGTCAGATAGAAGTCATGAAGGACACAAGTCAGATAGAAGTCATGAAGGATACAAGTCAGATAGAAGTCATGAAGGACACAAGTCAGATAGAAGTCATGAAGGACACAAGTCAGATAGAAGTCATGAAGGACACAAGTCAGATAGGAGTCATGAAGGACACAAGTCAGATAGAAGTCATGAAGGATACAAGTCAGATAGAAGTCATGAAGGACACAAGTCAGATAGAAGTCATGAAGGACACAAGTCAGATAGAAGTCATGAAGGACACAAGTCAGATAGAAGTCATGAAGGATACAAGTCAGATAGAAGTCATGAAGGACACAAGTCAGATAGAAGTCATGAAGGACACAAGTCAGATAGAAGTCATGAAGGACACAAGTCAGATAGAAGTCATGAAGGATACAAGTCAGATAGAAGTCATGAAGGACACAAGTCAGATAGAAGTCATGAAGGATACAAGTCAGATAGAAGTCATGAAGGATACAAGTCAGATAGAAGTCATGAAGGATACAAGTCAGATAGAAGTCATGAAGGACACAAGTCAGATAGAAGTCATGAAGGACACAAGTCAGATAGAAGTCATGAAGGACACAAGTCAGATAGAAGTCATGAAGGACACAAGTCAGATAGAAGTCATTATAGTTTTTGTATATTGAAAATTATATTTTTACATGTGATGAGACTTGTTTCCACTTTTGATGCTTCACTGACTTAGTAACTACGATCCATATTAAATGATAAGTGTTTGTAATAAGCTTGGCTTCTATAATACTATTGTTACTATGACACACATATCTAATGATTACTTGTATCTTAAGAGATCACATCACACTTCAGTAAATATCATGTGAATTGTACCAGATTTTGGGCACCATTGAATACAATTATTATGATAGTCATATTGACCACACATGATTCAACCAGGGACATATCGCCCGTCCATGACTTAACTTATGCAGTCCATTGATTTATATAAGTTGTGTGATTAGGTCTGTTTTTCAGTAACCAATTGCGGTGAGACAACCATATTTTGATTCTGCAATGTATATGTCAACCATATACGTCACATTCTTTCG
This sequence comes from Bathymodiolus brooksi, assembly GCA_963680875.1. NCBI lineage: Eukaryota > Metazoa > Mollusca > Bivalvia > Mytilida > Modiolidae > Bathymodiolus > Bathymodiolus brooksi. The sequence continues at coordinate 89,950,267 of OY804577.1, forward strand.
AGGTTTGACTTTCCCTTTGTAAGATTGTTCGGAGTTCGGTAATTTTGTTATTACCCTTATTTCATGGTGCGTTGAATACGAAAAATTATTGTGATTTGGTCTGTTTCACATTAACCAACCCTATGTGGTTGGAAAATTTTATTCCCTGGTCACAGGAGATTGCTCTTCTTTTTATGACGACCCATTCACCTCGTATATATTGCCTACTTTTGAATATTCACGTTTTATGATATAGATCAGTTGCTCAATAAATTTAACTTCGTCAGCCATGTTATACGACTACCTGTTGATAAAGTTCTACTTATCGTTTCAATATATATAAAGGGGTATCTGTAAAATGCGAATCGAAACGAAACGAAATTCACCGAAACGAAACGAAATTGACCAAAACGAAACGAAACGGAATAATTCAAAATGAAATAGAACCTATATTAACGAAAGAATTTCTTGGGGAAATACAAGACAAAAATTAAACGAAAAAAATTGAGAAAGTATCATTTAAGCGTAGAAAAGGATAGTAGAAAAGTTCATTGTTTTCCAGGTTATATTTAAAAAAATCGTTCTTCATCTAGCAATGACGAACTGATTGATTCATCGATTGTTGACTGCTAAACGCCACATCAGTGATATTCCAGCTATACTGTGCCGAATGACAAAATGAAAATGACTGTTACGTGGGGGGATATTACTTCCTATATACATGGTGATGTTCTGACAATTGGGGTCCTATTATTGATTATATGTCTGGCATGGGGTAATCTTTTTGTCACAAATGGCTGAAAAGGGGTATATGTTTTTGCTTGGATTATTCTTCAAAAATTGGGGCTTAAAGAGGCTTTAGTTAGACAACAGTCTTTAGATTGGGTCTAAAATTGGCATCAGAATCCGTATGTACAGGGGTCGGGGTCCAGCGGCCCCGGAAGACCCCCCCACCATTTTGTAAGGTAGGCCGGGTACTGTTACTTGAGAATGCTTATTAGTGCCGCTTCGAAATAAATGCAAAATTACCGTTGTTGTTTAATTATTCAATTATTTATTATATGTATTTTTTTCAGTTTTTGCCCGTGAGAATTTTTTTCATTGTTTTCTTAAAGTTTACCCCTTGCTAACGATGATATAAACAACATATATTCATATTCAAATATGCAACAAATTATGGCTTCTATTATTACATTTTTGTATAAGAAAGACTGTCGAGATAAAAAGACATTTTAAATCGGTGACCAATCTGGCAAAATTTAAACGGTATACTGCACAAAACGGTACACTCATCTTGCAAAACTACTTGTTAAATTTCTTTTTTAAGATTTGGGGACCGGCCATTTAACTTGAAGAGGGGAGGGGACATGGACATAGGAGGGGGCTGCGAGGAGTGCGAGTGCCACCTCTCCCTTAATTTTTAGCAAGAAGTAAAAAATAATCAAGTTTACACAATACTTGGGAATTTTACGTCTATATGACCTGAAAACTTAACAAGCATGAAATGTTATATTTGTTTCTAACATATACCCAGCCAAATAACTAAAAAAATTAATTACTTTTGGTTAATTACTTTTTTCTTCCAAGCTTCAGAATCGGAAAATTTTATAGAAAAAATGACATGCCCCCCTCCCCCCTTTTCAAGTTAAATGGTAGTTCCCTTTGTAGCTTAGTTGGGTTGAATACATGCAACTGGTTCGTTATTCGGTTTTTACTTTGACTGAAAATAAAGTAAAATGAAGAAAAGATGTGAAAATTATGTCAGTTTGATTTAGAATCAAGGAGACATCACTGAAATACCGCATCTTTATGGGTACCTGTAAAATGCGAAACGAAATCGAAACGAAACGAAATAAATCAAAACGAAATTCACCGAAAAGAAACGAAATTTACCTCGTTTCGTTTCGTTTCGGTAAATTTCGTTTCGTTTCGATGAATTATGTTTCGTTTCGTTTCGTTTCGATTTCGTTTCGCATTTTACAGGTACCCTATATAAAGTGAAGATTTTTTAATTATTAGTTAAAAATAGATATGCTAAATGTATTGTTCTGGGGTCGTTGTTGAACTTATGATTAGCCCTGATTACATTTTTAATTCCTAATCACATAATTAGCTAATGCAATGATTAAATATGATTAGTTAATACATTGATTAAATCAGTTCAGCAACAGAAATTAATCATTGCATTAGCTAAGTATGTGATTAGGAATTAAAAATGTAATTAGGGCTAATCATATGATTAGTTTAATCACAAGTTCAACAACGGACCCCTGATGTTTAGTATAGGGTAGATACATTTATACTCGACATCATTATTGGTGTGTCATCGCCATTGCCGAAACACTAACGGATCCACACAGCCAAAACACAAATGGATCCACACAGCTGAACCACTAATGAATCCACACAGCCGAATCACGAATGGGTCCATACAGCCGAACCACTGATAGGTCCATACAGCCGAACCACTGATGGATCCACACAGCCGAATCACTAATGGATCCACATTTGTTTATACCATGTGAATAAATGAAATGTTTAGTACAATAATACTGGTATTGGTTTTTTTATGAATTATTTTTATTGTTATTACAGCTAATATGTGGAAATACTATACCAAAAGATGAGAAAGTAATCCTGAGAGTGTTCCAAGGATCCGATCTGACTGCGCGTGATACTGAGGGCAGTACAATTTTACACGTAGCCGTCATCCATAATACCTCTGAAAATATCTTCAAGAATCTCATGGCATATGGTGCCGATGTCTCCGCACGTGACAGTAAAGGGAGAACTGCACGCGATCTCGCTGAAAAATTACAGAAGCCGTCTTTCGTTTACGCTATTGACGAATATATTATAAAGCTAATCAAAGATAAGAAATTCAATGAAGTTGAACAATTAATTTTGCATAATTATGACCATTTATTAGATATTACAGACAGTTCGAAACGGACATTAGTTGATATTGCCAAACGGTCGAGTAGTCGTCAAATTTATGAAGTCATCAAGCTCACATCAGCTATTCAGGTGGGTATTTGTTTACAGACTACTATTACTAAGTCTTCATTATTGCTATATTTTGTTTTCTTTATGCAATGATCATGGTAAAATAGTACGAACCAGTGCAACAAATATGAGACATTTAAATATAGGTAATAATTTAATAAAAAGACTTTCGAAAGAAAATCAAATAAAAAGTGATGCTGTTTTTAAGAATTTTTTTTTTTTTTTTTTTTTTTTATAAAAGCTTGATAATTCCATTCAAATAACTACTAGACAACAATAGTTTATAGCACATATACAAATAACTACTAGACAACAATAGTTTATGGCACATATACAAATAACTGAAAAATGCATGGTTATCTACTGGTCTTTATTTCAATGTAAATATACTATTGTTGCCTCTCTCTCCTAATCTAATATATTTTTTTAAATTGGGATAATGAAATAGATTCTCGTAATGGAGAATCCGTTAGATTTTTGGAGAAAGGTAGCTTCTTATTCATCGGTATATATTAGGACAATAAGATGTACAATATGTGTTTAGATTAAGGTCGAGGGAAACTTTGTAGAAATTCTGCCGTAAATGGATTGTTGAATATTGTTACGTCAATGTAATAAACAATGGATTAATGTGGCGCTATTGTATCATTTAAAATAAAATACAGTTTTTATTTTCTGTTCTATAGAAACTGGTACTTGAATTACGGTAGAGAATCATCGTGGTTGTGATCGTATTGTAGTTGGATTTTCAACTACTCATGCAATCAGTGCCAATCACCACTAAAGTTGTGAGTTCGAATCCGGTTCATGGCGAGGTGTACTCGATACAACTTTATGTGATAAAGTTTGTCAGTGACTTGCTGCAGGTCGGTGGTTTCCCCCGTTTTCCTCCACTAATAAGGCTGACCGCCATGATATAACTGAAATATTGTTGAAAGCGGTGTTAAAAACCATAACCTTAACCTTTGAAATACTTTATAAGTTATAGCGAATGCAAGTTTCATTTGTCGGGAAAAGCAAATTTGTTTGATATTATTTTAGCATTTTTAAAATGAAGGTATAACGTTAAGGCTAAAAAAAAGAACCTTTGTTATGATATACCCAGTACTTCAACCAAAAACATATAAACAAAAGACAAATGTGTACACTCGTTGTTTCTTAGTTTGTCAGTGTTATCATTACTATATATATATAATAATTTAGATCAATTTCCGAGCGTATTTCCATAAATTTCAGCAGTATATAATTGACAACTCCAGTTAATTAGTAATATTCAACATGGATATGTTTGTATAATATTTCTAGGCACGTGTCAAAAGATTATTTTTGGCAGTTGAGGAAGGGGCAATAGAAGAGGTGAAGAAGTTACTCTCTTGTAAGAAATATTCAAATGTACGAGACAGATGTGGAAGAACTCTGCTTCATCGATGTATTCTTCGACAACAAACAGAAATGCTTCAGTGCTTATTGGAAACTTGTCCACAACACATCAACACAGGGGACAACGTATGTATCTCAAAGATAAAGTAGTAATTGTTAAATATCACCAAAAACCAGGATGTAATACATATCCGAAATATATAATTAAAAATGGAAAACTATTTGGTCTAAGCCTAAATAAGTAATTAAACACTTATATTTGTAACTAGTTGATGTTAATCATGTCAAGGTTGGTTGTCATTAATTATTTATCATTTATCATTGATTCGTTATTAGTGCTACATATAGTAATGCATGCCTTTTATGTACTTCTTTATTGTAACATATTGTAATTTGGAGAAGACTTCATAAGTTTGTTTAACTTGTGTCTAATCCATTTTGTCTGTTTAATTGGAAAATAAAATATGTTTAAACTAAACTAAAATTAATTATGGTTTAAATGTCAATCTTGTTTGATATCTAGACATATTGTCACAATTGATCGATAATCAGTTGGTAGTGTCTTTCATTTGAAAATAGATTAAATAATCATATTTGACCAGCACCCATGACAATATGACCAATTCCTCAAGAAAATAACAATCTCCCCAGGACACAAAAATTGCAACTTCAGAAACTGGTGGTATTCTAGGTCCTGGTTCGGATACGCACAAATATAGTAGTGTAAATGGTTAATGGGATCACAACCCTTCCATCTTGGTATCCAGATCTTGTATTATACGGTTTAGTATTATTTCCAGGACTCGCATATTCACCGAACGATCCATACTAAAAAACTACAAATGATTAAAATAAAAGTAATAAAACATATATGTACCGGTTTCTAGACGCTTAAATGGCAACATCACAAAACTATTGTGGCATTAAGTGATGTATGTAGTATATTGTTGTATTTTCATTGTCGTTCATGTTATGTCCGCGCTAAATAGAGTTATTTAAAAGCGAATCGGTTGTGTATAAATAATCATTTTACCACTATAAATTTCCGATCATGATCTTAAACCAATACTTCTATAGTTATTATAGTTTTCCCAAGGGTTTGCAGTGAGTCTGGCATTGAGGAGTGGTTCATCAATATGCTTTAAGAAATAATTCGTTTCTATGTATTATCTGAGAGGAACAGCATACATACATATTACTAGAGTCTTTACTACAAAACAAATCAAAATGTTCACAGCGTTTATCTTTTTGTCTTGGTTAAATGTTTTGTCCAATGTTTGTTCACATTTGTTGCCAAGAAACAATTCTCAGCTTATTAATCCTCAAATTATTTTTGTCATTTGTAGCCCACTGTCTAAAGTTAGGATGTGTTTTTTACCATCACTTGAGGTCAGTCGTCCACTTGTTACATTTCAATTTTCTCCAAGATAAATAAAACTTGACAGGCATGACCAATGGCGTTTCAGTTCTTAATTGTATCCGGTATGCCCGCAATCCATCTAATATGGCCGATGTTACTAAATAAAATATTCCTAAATAGGCCAAATGATCTTTTGTGTCATGTATACGTGAATGTTGTTAGCGTATTGACTATTATTGCTAGTAGTGTATAATCTACTTTGGTTTTTGAACATATTATTTTGGTATTACTGTAATTATCAGATGATTATATTATGTTCACAGATGGATAGAACCCCACTTCACTACGCATATCTGTTCATGCCAGAGAAAGATATCATCGAACAGTTAGTTAAAGCTGGTGGGTTGAAAGAAAGACACGATCCGGTAATTATTCTTCATTAAGTATATAATTTCTCTCTGCATTGTGATAGTTATTTAATAAGGGTAATAACAAAATTACCGAACTCCGAACAATCTTCCAAAGGGAAAGTCAAAATTCATAAGTATATAAACAGACAAAATCAGTCAACAACCGGAAAACTGTGAAAACCGTAATGACCCTGAATAACTGGAGTTGAACCAGAGAAGTGTTGTTGTAATTAAATCAAAGGGGAATAACTCGTGGTAAACACCAAATTATATCGTTAGTTGGATTTGGACCAATGCAAACTATCTCATCATTATACAAGCAAAAATAGGAAAACATATATATTTACATGAAGGCATAGTTAATTATAAAAATGTACATAACATAAGTACAGTCCATTTTAGAAAAAAATAACGTACTTAACATGGTCACCAGAAAACAATGTAAGTCTGAGTTTTTTGTGTGTGGCAATATAGAGCAAATCAAAAGTAAACTAATTATATTCTTAGGACTTTTAGTGACCTTTTCTATATGATTTTTTTCAGAATTTTGTTTTTGGGTTGGAATTTAGTTTGTTTTTCAATGTATTGTGTATATTCATTATCATTTGCTAGAAGATAATGAAGTCACCATATGACATATGTAAGATTCTTTAAGATAGACTGATACCCCAAAGTATAATCAAAGGTTAAATAATGTTAATCGAACATCGACAGGGACAATTTGACGTTATAATATACATATATCAATCTAGCTATTTTAATTGTATTGGAATTAAACGTTGTTCTAGCATAGTATTTCGTCTTTGTCTTACTTTTAAAAGAACTGGATTGTTTACTTTTGTAGCGAGGCAAAAAGGCTACAGACTACGCATTAGAGGTCATTGGTGCACAAACACACAATGCTTTGCAAAAGGCAGTAAGAGATTTCGAATTGAATATACTCCTAGTTGAATGTGACTTCGATGAAACTTTACGAAATGCAATCAAGGTAATATAAAGTAGTTTTAGGTCAAATTAGCAACACAAAGACGTTAATGAACATACAGTTCATTTGAAGTTACCAAAATCTTGAATAATCTGTACTTTTTATAAATGAAACACAAGTGTATCATATTCAGGAAATAAGTTATTTATTTTTGTTATCACGTAAAAAGTATTATTTCCAGATAACTTTTGTTGATATAGATATATTTCAGATGTGCAATACAGCCCTCAAAACTTGTTCAACTATATCATAATTAATAGAATTGGTGAATAATGACCGGTGTAAGGCATTGGGTATTTGTCTCTAAGCCATCACAATGTAGATGGTTATTAGAGAAGTTACCTGCATTAGTGTTGCTATGATTGTGGTCGGGGCGATCATCGGCCTTATCCACTGAGCAACCTAGGACCCTTTGCCATTTTATCTTATATTTTGAAATACATATTTGTATTGTGTTGTAAAAAAAAAAGATTATGCATGGGGTTCTCCATTGATTTAAGCATTGTGGATAATAATTGACTAATGATCAATATTAATTATTAAGGAAGCATGAATTTAGGAACTTGTTATTTACAGACAGGAGACCTGGAAACAGTCAAGAGCTTGATAGCTGGAGTCCAATCTTTTGGTGATTTATCCACATACAGCTCTGTTCTATTTGACTGTATTGATAACAAACAGACAGATATTGCTAAATTCCTGATAAGGAACGGATTCAAAACAGATGTTTGGAAAGAGGTACTATGTCATGATATACTTATTATAAGACATTAGCTTGTAGAATATTATAGATTGTTGGAGACCAAGTTGGTATTGTAGTTACAACAAATACAAATGCATCATCAGACATTACACTTTCATAAAGGAAAAGCTATTAGGTAAAATAAATGTTTCCTACACCAACAGTGGTGTATATCTTGTGTAGTGTGGACTAATCCACATATTAGAATAACACACATAAATCTTTGATTTGAAGCCGTCATGATTTGAACGTTGGTCACTAATTGCTCAGTTGAAAATAAGATCACTGATATTACCCACCACGGAATGCCTTAGATGGTAGTATTTCGCTAAAGCAAATATCCAACAAACATCTAATTTAAAATGCAAAAAGACATATTTATATTCCTCACTGATAGACAAAAACCGTGACGAGTCCCGACAGTAAATAGAGTAAGTAAACATGAAGAATGGCAAAATGGAAGAACAGCCTGTATTCCAGAAAAACTAAAATCTGTGATGAAAACGTAGATATCAAAGCATACACGTACGACGCGTTTCCGGAACAACCTTTATCAGGAACGCTCAAAGCCAATATATTTGAAAGCCAAATGGTGGCAAGAAAGCAAAAGGGCCAAAACGGGAGAGCAAAAACCGCCGAAGGTCAGCCATGTCTGAGAGAGGAGTACCTTAGTTATTTCAGTGTAAAGTTACATATACCAATCAATTGCTAGGTATATTTCATGCTGATAATGTAATATGCACTTCAATTCTAATACAACTTTACGATACACTGGATTACTGAAAAAGTAGCAGGCAAATACCACACGAACAGTCAATTAGAACATTGTGATTTCTTCTATTCTTTTATGTAGATTTTAGCAACAAACAAAAATAGAAAAAAAAAGAAAACACCATAAATATTGTCATGATAGTGATTTATTTAACTGTTGCATTATTTGGACACATGCATATAGATAGGCCTAGAGAGTTAACATTTGATAATTTCATTAGTGACTACTGGTAATTCACTGGCATCTGACTATTATGTTGATAATTATTGCAGTATACTAAGTGTGACCCCAATGATGACATGTGTGCAATGATGGAATGTGGACATGGTCCTATCTCGTTGAAAGAAAGAGCAACTGAAATGAAATGTGACGATTTTATCACTTTTCTGGAAAATAAACAGATGAATGGGGTAGTAAGTGTTATACATGAGTTTAAAATACAATTTGATACAGAAGCCAGTTAAGGGAAAATATTTTTCAAAACTGTTTAATGTTTAATACATCGCTAAATGTTGTGAATACGATATAGCTATAATGAGTACAGAAGGTCTATAAAACCATGCAGCATAAATAACCTTATTTTGGTTTGCATATAACATAGTAAGTCATAACTGAATTTGACACATATCTATTAAACTAACTGCGTGGTATGTTTTCTCCTCAGACTGTATTATTACGAGATCTCACCGAATGTGTCTGGAGTTATCTTTCTTACATTCTGTTATGTAAAGGAATTTCAGTTTTATTATTATCTAAGTTTGAAGGAACATTAATGCTGCAGAGACTAGGTTGATGACTTTATTTACAAGAATTTCTGTTTATTTACACAGATGATCATGTGCTGTTATAAACTTTAATTGACCAACACTTAGGACATTAATTATGTCTGTCTGTTAGCAGTCTGACCATAAATTAGTTCCAGTATCAATAGTGTATATAACTCTAATTACCATGAACAGTTAAATTTGCTTCAGTCTAGGGTTTGGCTCCAAAGTCTACAGGTCACAATTAATATTAGATATTTGAAAGTATATTGGTGTTTTTTGGTGTTCATTATAGCCTCAACTAGTATAGTAACACATGCATGGAAAACTGCTTTGCCGCTGTCGATAGAATCGTATGGTAGTTTAATGAACATTTTCCTATAATATCAGTGCCTAAGACTACTAAAATTACATCTCCCGCCCGTATCTAGGTCTTGTCGATACAAGTTTATGTAATGATATATGTTAGGTACATGCGGAGAACGGTAGTTTTAACCGTGCACTCTGACTTCCTTCATCAATAAAACTGATCGGCATGATATAACTGAATTATTGTTGAAAGTAGCTTCAGTCTCCAAATAATTCTTCCTGAGAGACCAGAAGTAAACAAAATTATCATACAAATTTAGAAATTAAATGTTTTGCATATCATAACTGTGCAAAGATATATCTATGATACTGTACAATTTTCGAAAGATATATAATCGGGTTTAGATAAGCCTAATGATAGAAATTGTGATCTCTTCAATTAGGAATGGATTATTCCTATCATCAGAAAATATTGTATTGCAGTGGGTTACCATCGATATACATAGCGCTTATGAGCTTTTGTATTAGCAAAACGTTGACTACTTAATATGGTATTCTAACAATACTTTAATAAAATACTTTTTAATTTGACTCTGCCAAAATTCGAAACAGTTTACTCTCACTAACACCCTTGTTTTGCATAGCGGACCACATACATTGATATGAAACATTACAAGGTCGTCGGTTGTTTTTTTTTATACAATATCAGCATCGGTGGTGTAATATTTTGGGTGCTTGTCTCGAGTTCGCTAGATCGTCGGTTCGATCATAAAATTTGTATTTGCTACTTCACCGCTAATCACTCAACATTTAGGAGTAAGAACAAATATTGGTTGGCCAGGAATCATGATACTGTGTCGGAGTGGAGCGATATGTCTACCAGAGGACAATTGTTTCAATGAGCTAGCACTATAACAATCCAACAAAGCGTGTTGGTCTAGTTATTCAATGAGCTAGCACTATAACAATCCAACAAAGTGTGTTGGTCTAGTTATTCAATGAGCTAGCACTATAACAATCCAACAAAGTGTGTTGGTCTAGTTATTCAATGAGCTAGCACTATAACAATCCAACAAAGCGTGTTGGTCTAGTTATTCAATGAGCTAGCACTATAACAATCCAACAAAGCGTGTTGGTCTAGTTATTCAATGAGCTAGCACTATAACAATCCAACAAAGTGTGTTGGTCTAGTTATTCAATGAGCTAGCACTATATATATATAACAATCCAACAAAGCATGTTGGTCTAGTTATTCAATGAGCTAGCACTATAACAATCCAACAAAGTGTGTTGGTCTAGTTATTCAATGAGCTAGCACTATAACAATCCAACAAAGCGTGTTGGTCTAGTTATTCAATGAGCTAGCACTATATATATATAACAATCCAACAAAGCGTGTTGGTCTAGTTATTCAATGAGCTAGCACTATAACAATCCAACAAAGCGTGTTGGTCTAGTTCTTCAATGAGCTAGCACTATAACAATCCAACAAAGCGTGTTGGTCTAGTTATTCAATGAGCTAGCACTATAACAATCCAACAAAGCGTGTTGGTCTAGTTATTCAATGAGCTAGCACTATAACAATCCAACAAAGCGTGTTGGTCTAGTTATTCAATGAGCTAGCACTATAACAATCCAACAAAGCGTGTTGGTCTAGTTATTCAATGAGCTAGCACTATAACAATCCAACAAAGCGTGTTGGTCTAGTTATTCAATGAGCTAGCACTATAACAATCCAACAAAGCGTGTTGGTCTAGTTATTCAATGAGCTAGCACTATAACAATCCAACAAAGCGTGTTGGTCTAGTTATTCAATGAGCTAGCACTATATATATATAACAATCCAACAAAGCGTGTTGGTCTAGTTATTCAATGAGCTAGCACTATAACAATCCAACAAAGCGTGTTGGTCTAGTTCTTCAATGAGCTAGCACTATAACAATCCAACAAAGCGTGTTGGTCTAGTTATTCAATGAGCTAGCACTATAACAATCCAACAAAGTGTGTTGGTCTAGTTATTCAATGAGCTAGCACTATAACAATCCAACAAAGTGTGTTGGTCTAGTTATTCAATGAGCTAGCACTATAACAATCCAACAAAGCGTGTTGGTCTAGTTATTCAATGAGCTAGCACTATAACAATCCAACAAAGCGTGTTGGTCTAGTTATTCAATGAGCTAGCACTATAACAATCCAACAAAGTGTGTTGGTCTAGTTATTCAATGAGCTAGCACTATATATATATAACAATCCAACAAAGCGTGTTGGTCTAGTTATTCAATGAGCTAGCACTATATATATATAACAATCCAACAAAGCGTGTTGGTCTAGTTATTCAATGAGCTAGTACTATAACAATCCAACAAAGCGTGTTGGTCTAGTTATTCAATGAGCTAGCACTATAACAATCCAACAAAGCGTGTTGGTCTAGTTATTCAATGAGCTAGCACTATAACAATCCAACAAAGGGTGTTGGTCTAGTTATTCAATGAGCTAGCACTATAACAATCCAACAAAGCATGTTGGTCTAGTTCTTCAATGAGCTAGCACTATAACAATCCAACAAAGCGTGTTGGTCTAGTTCTTCAATGAGCTAGCACTATATATATATAACAATCCAACAAAGCGTGTTGGTCTAGTTATTCAATGAGCTAGCACTATAACAATCCAACAAAGCGTGTTGGTCTAGTTCTTCAATGAGCTAGCACTATAACAATCCAACAAAGCGTGTTGGTCTAGTTATTCAATGAGCTAGCACTATAACAATCCAACAAAGCGTGTTGGTCTAGTTATTCAATGAGCTAGCACTATAACAATCCAACAAAGCGTGTTGGTCTAGTTCTTCAATGAGCTAGCACTATAACAATCCAACAAAGCGTGTTGGTCTAGTTCTTCAATGAGCTAGCACTATAACAATCCAACAAAGCGTGTTGGTCTAGTTCTTCAATGAGCTAGCACTATATATATATAACAATCCAACAAAGCGTGTTGGTCTAGTTATTCAATGAGCTAGCACTATAACATTCCAACAAAGCGTGTTGGTCTAGTTATTCAATGAGCTAGCACTATAACAATCCAACAAAGCGTGTTGGTCTAGTTATTCAATGAGCTAGCACTATAACAATCCAACAAAGCGTGTTGGTCTAGTTATTCAATGAGCTAGCACTATAACAATCCAACAAAGCATGTTGGTCTAGTTCTTCAATGAGCTAGCACTATAACAATCCAACAAAGCATGTTGGTCTAGTTATTCAATGAGCTAGCACTATAACAATCCAACAAAGCATGTTGGTCTAGTTATTCAATGAGCTAGCACTATAACAATCCAACAAAGCGTGTTGGTCTAGTTCTTCAATGAGCTAGCACTATAACAATCCAACAAAGCGTGTTGGTCTAGTTATTCAATGAGCTAGCACTATAACAATCCAACAAACCGTGTTGGTCTAGTTATTCAATGAGCTAGCACTATAACAATCCAACAAAGCGTGTTGGTCTAGTTATTCAATGAGCTAGCACTATAACAATCCAACAAAGCGTGTTGGTCTAGTTCTTCAATGAGCTAGCACTATAACAATCCAACAAAGCGTGTTGGTCTAGTTATTCAATGAGCTAGCACTATAACAATCCAACAAAGCGTGTTGGTCTAGTTATTCAATGAGCTAGCACTATAACAATCCAACAAAGCGTGTTGGTCTAGTTCTTCAATGAGCTAGCACTATAACAATCCAACAAAGCGTGTTGGTCTAGTTATTCAATGAGCTAGCACTATAACAATCCAACAAAGCGTGTTGGTCTAGTTATTCAATGAGCTAGCACTATAACAATCCAACAAAGCGTGTTGGTCTAGTTCTTCAATGAGCTAGCACTATAACAATCCAACAAAGCGTGTTGGTCTAGTTCTTCAATGAGCTAGCACTATAACAATCCAACAAAGCGTGTTGGTCTAGTTATTCAATGAGCTAGCACTATAACAATCCAACAAAGCGTGTTGGTCTAGTTATTCAATGAGCTAGCACTATAACAATCCAACAAAGCGGGTTGGTCTAGTTATTCAATGAGCTAGCACTATAACAATCCAACAAAGCGTGTTGGTCTAGTTATTCAATGAGCTAGCACTATAACAATCCAACAAAGCATGTTGGTCTAGTTATTCAATGAGCTAGCACTATAACAATCCAACAAAGCTTGTTGGTCTAGTTCTTCAATGAGCTAGCACTATAACAATCCAACAAAGTGTGTTGGTCTAGTTCTTCAATGAGCTAGCACTATAACAATCCAACAAAGCGTGTTGGTCTAGTTATTCAATGAGCTAGCACTATAACAATCCAACAAAGCGTGTTGGTCTAGTTATTCAATGAGCTAGCACTATAACAATCCAACAAAGTGTGTTGGTCTAGTTCCTCAATGATCTAGCACTATAACAATCCAACAAAGCGTGTTGGTCTAGTTATTCAATGAGCTAGCACTATAACAATCCAACAAAGCGTGTTGGTCTAGTTATTCAATGAGCTAGCACTATAACCATCCAACAAAGCGTGTTGGTCTAGTTATTCAATGAGCTAGCACTATAACAATCCAACAAAGCGTGTTGGTCTAGTTATTCAATGAGCTAGCACTATAACCATCCAACAAAGCATGTTGGTCTTGTTATTCAATGAGCTAGCACTATAACAATCCAACAAAGCGTGTTGGTCTAGTTCTTCAATGAGCTAGCACTATAACAATCCAACAAAGCGTGTTGGTCTAGTTCTTCAATGAGCTAGCACTATAACAATCCAACAAAGCGTGTTGGTCTAGTTATTCAATGAGCTAGCACTATAACCATCCAACAAAGCGTGTTGGTCTAGTTATTCAATGAGCTAGCACTATAACTATCCAACAAAGCGTGTTGGTCTAGTTATTCAATGAGCTAGCACTATAACAATCCAACAAAGCGTGTTGGTCTAGTTATTCAATGAGCTAGCACTATAACAATCCAACAAAGCATGTTGGTCTAGTTATTCAATGAGCTAGCACTATAACAATCCAACAAAGCGTGTTGGTCTAGTTCTTCAATGAGCTAGCACTATAACAATCCAACAAAGCGTGTTGGTCTAGTTATTCAATGAGCTAGCACTATAACAATCCAACAAAGCGTGTTGGTCTAGTTATTCAATGAGCTAGCACTATAACAATCCAACAAAGCGTGTTGGTCTAGTTATTCAATGAGCTAGCACTATAACAATCAAACAAAGCGTGTTGGTCTAGTTATTCAATGAGCTAGCACTATATATATATATAACAATCCAACAAAGCGTGTTGGTCTAGTTCATCAATGAGCTAGCACTATAACAATCCAACAAAGCGTGTTGGTCTAGTTATTCAATGAGCTAGCACTATATATATATAACAATCCAACAAAGCGTGTTGGTCTAGTTCTTCAATGAGCTAGCACTATAACAATCCAACAAAGCGTGTTGGTCTAGTTATTCAATGAGCTAGCACTATAACAATCCAACAAAGCGTGTTGGTCTAGTTATTCAATGAGCTAGCACTATAACAATCCAACAAAGCATGTTGGTCTAGTTATTCAATGAGCTAGCACTATAACAATCCAACAAAGCGTGTTGGTCTAGTTATTCAATGAGCTAGCACTATATATATATAACAATCCAACAAAGCGTGTTGGTCTAGTTATTCAATGAGCTAGCACTATAACAATCCAACAAAGTGTGTTGGTCTAGTTATTCAATGAGCTAGCACTATATATATATAACAATCCAACAAACCGTGTTGGTCTAGTTATTCAATGAGCTAGCACTATATATATATAACAATCCAACAAAGCGTGTTGGTCTAGTTATTCAATGAGCTAGCACTATAACAATCCAACAAAGCGTGTTGGTCTAGTTATTCAATGAGCTAGCACTATAACAATCCAACAAAGCATGTTGGTCTAGTTATTCAATGAGCTAGCACTATAACAATCCAACAAAGTGTGTTGGTCTAGTTATTCAATGAGCTAGCACTATAACAATCCAACAAAGCGTGTTGGTCTAGTTATTCAATGAGCTAGCACTATAACAATCCAACAAAGCATGTTGGTCTAGTTATTCAATGAGCTAGCACTATATATATATAACAATCCAACAAAGCGTGTTGGTCTAGTTATTCAATGAGCTAGCACTATAACAATCCAACAAAGCATGTTGGTCTAGTTATTCAATGAGCTAGCACTATAACAATCCAACAAAGTGTGTTGGTCTAGTTATTCAATGAGCTAGCACTATAACAATCCAACAAAGCGTGTTGGTCTAGTTATTCAATGAGCTAGCACTATAACAATCCAACAAAGAGTGTTGGTCTAGTTCTTCAATGAGCTAGCACTATAACAATCCAACAAAGCGTGTTGGTCTAGTTATTCAATGAGCTAGCACTATAACAATCCAACAAAGCATGTTGTTCTAGTTATTCAATGAGCTAGCACTATATATATATAACAATCCAACAAAGCGTGTTGGTCTAGTTCTTCAATGAGCTAGCACTATAACAATCCAACAAAGCGTGTTGGTCTAGTTATTCAATGAGCTAGCACTATAACAATCCAACAAAGCGTGTTGGTCTAGTTATTCAATGAGCTATCACTATAGCAATCCAACAAAGCGTGTTGGTCTAGTTATTCAATGAGCTAGCACTATAACAATCCAACAAAGCATGTTGGTCTAGTTATTCAATGAGCTAGCACTATAACAATCCAACAAAGCGTGTTGGTCTAGTTATTCAATGAGCTAGCACTATAACAATCCAACAAAGCGTGTTGGTCTAGTTATTCAATGAGCTAGCACTATAGCAATCCAACAAAGCGTGTTGGTCTAGTTATTCAATGAGCTAGCACTATAACAATCCAACAAAGCATGTTGGTCTAGTTATTCAATGAGCTAGCACTATAACAATCCAACAAAGCGTGTTGGTCTAGTTATTCAATGAGCTAGCACTATATATATATAACAATCCAACAAAGCGTGTTGGTCTAGTTCTAGTTCAAAAAGAACATCCTCATCATCTCATCGCAAGGTAACTTGTTCTCGTCATAATAAACAGCAGCTGGAAAATTGACAACTTGGCGTTAAACAACAACCACTCGCTCATTCACTCATTATCTAAAATATTTACTATTTTTGTGAATTTGTGATCATGGTTTGACTTTTGCGCAATTTAGAATTTGATATTGTTATCCTTACTAAATGATATTTATTTCTAGCGACTTGGGCGGCCGAGTAGTAAATGTCGTTGACTGCTGATTTAAGTTATTGCCTCAAGTATTTAGGTCGGGGGTTTCACCTGTCAGTTCGATATTTCTGTCCGGAGATTCATCCCAAATATGTCTGTTAGTGGCAATGCAGCAGAAAACTTGCTGACAGTGACGTGTCAATACATACTAGTAACTTAACTCATATTTAACATATATGTACTGTTTTTATGCATTTTCAAAATGCATTGTTCGTGAACACAATGTTGTTTTTAATGTTTCCTCTTCTTGATCATTCATGCTTAAGCTTTCAGTTTATATGAACAATACACAATAACACGAATTATGTACCTATGTGAAATTACATTGTACTGTTAATTGTGTTGCAAATTACCTAAATAAACCTTTATGGTTTTTTTGAGATGTATGTATTTGTTTTACGTAAATGTAATGTTATGTATTTGATCTTGTCTTGTTGAAGACACAACATCCTAGAATGATATATATTAACAACATAACATCAAATGGAAAATCATGGACGGTTGTAGCATTTATCGACAAAAAGCGAAATTAGTACTACCCAACTGGAAACTAAGAACCGATCCATGTTGTTCGTGTTATTGATATTTGTGGAGTTGTTAACCATTACTATTTAAACTTTCTTTCTATAACAATGATGATTTTTGTTGCAGGCGAAGACTTCTGAAAATCCAAATGGTCAGGTGGAAATATTGCCCTATGGATTTTGAACAACTACCGCCACGATATGTTGTCGTCAAAACAAACAATTAGTTGAATGCCAAAAATGATGAAAAGGAAGAGAAATATAGGTCATATTGACTCTTACTTGTAATTAATTGTTGGTCATCTGTTATGTATTGTACAGAATTAATGGATAGTAATGTCGTAGATTTGAATCTACAAAGTGCATCATTTTGCAGTCAATGTGTCTGTGAAGAAAACTAAAATATGGCTTACAAAGGAGATATATGAACAGTTTGCTATTTTGGCCGCACTTGTTTTAGCAATGCAATATGGATCACCCATCCATCTCGAAAAAAAAAAGAAAAAAACACAAAACAAACAGTAATCCATTGCAACAACAACAAAAAAAGAATAAGAGTTAAGTGTCATTTTCACCTTTCTTTGTTTTAAAGTAATATGAAAGGTGAATATCGTGGAATTTTTGGATTAAATATTTTTACTTAATATGCCACTTAATTTAACTAAAATCAACTGCATAACATTAAAAATCTGCTCAAAAGCAGAATTTATGAGCAAATCGCAAAATATTTGACAGCAGATAATTCTGTTGTGCACAACAGTAATGCAAATGATATGCGCGGGACCCAAGATTTGAACTCTTCCGGGGAGATTGTGTAACGGGTGTGTTCGATTTGTGTTTAAAATATCTCCCTTTTTGGAAACCTGGCTGTCAAAAGTAGACATTTATTTTTATGTTGATATGTTTTATTGATATATTTTGTAATGATAAGGATATTTATAATATATTTATCGTATTTAAACAATGACAAACTTCTGAAAAATAAAATTTGTTAAGAAATTTGCAGAATCAAAATAATAACCATACCATTGTCAAGGTGACGAATGTTTTATATAATGCTTAATGTTTACATTTTCAACTCGTTCAAGGAACCATTGGCTATTAACAGTATGGCCTACTTAGTATAGCTTTGGTGTTTGAAATATAAAAAAAGTATAACTGGGTCTGTCTGTCTGAGCTTTTTGCTTGGCAACCACCAAACGAGACATATCCAAACACGCTCATGTTACAGAAAGGGATTGAATTAGTTGACGATGGATGCAAAATGAGATTTAGACATATCCAGATTTGTTCCACTGGGATTCGAGCTTATGGCAAAAGGAATTAAGGCTAATAAAGTTTTCAATACTTTATATAGTCAACAAAAGGCATGATAAAACAGAACATAAAAATCAACAATTGTAAAGGCTTCAAATAAATACTGCACAAAAAAACAGATGCAAAAACGGCTGTAAAATACCAATATCAAAAATAACCTAGGTAGCACTGAGGATCAAATGTAAAAAATCAACCCAGAAAAACATGATGTGGTGAGCAGCCAGCAAAAAGTTTATATTTTAAAGCATTCTGGGGTTAAAGCTAAACTAAATTTAAAGCCGAAAATTAACAAAATTTAGTCTCCCACTTTAAGCTATCGCAAAAACAAATAGATTGGGTACTACTCCTATAGAAGTAGGCCATACTGTTAATAACCAATGGTTCCTTGAACAAGTTGAAAATGTAAATATTAAACATTATATAAAACATTCGTCTCCTTGACAATGGTATGGTTGTTATTTTAATTCTGCAAATTTCTTAAAAAATTTTATTTGAAGAAGTTTTTCAATGTTTAAATACGATAAATATATTACAAATAGCATTATCATTACAAAATATATCAATAAAACATATCAACATAAAAATAAATATCTACTTTTGACAGCCATGTTTCAAAAAGGGAGATAATTGAAACGCAAATCGAACACACCCATTTATCTGTTCTTGATCGGCAATCATCGGAACAAAACAACCGAAAGTTAATTAGTCTCCACGACAATGGCGAGGACGAAAAACATGCACACAGATTTGCAGATTTCTAGTTGAAAACACAGAAATCTTGGTGGGGTTAAACTATATTTGCATATGTAAATATTTTTTGTTTTATATCATAATGGACAAGGGGAGGTTAGTGATACAGAAATCAAAATGTTTTTTTTTATTTATTGTTTGTATTTTTGTTTGAAAAATCAAACAAATATAATGTTTATATCATTGTATATATTGTGCATAAAAAGTATTTACCGGTACATATTTCAAATCATGATCATTGATATCTTTGTCTCATTTTAGCATTTGAAACTTTTAACTGCCAGATACAATATTAATGTTTCATGTTTTATTATAAGGTATAATGTTGAGATTCTTATGTATTTTATCATATTTGTTAATGAGTTTATATTTGATCTGTGTTGTATACAACGACAGGAGATGGTTTTCAGGTACTTATGTTAAATTGTGGAAATTAGGACTATTTAAACGTGCAATGGAACAATGAATGAACGTCAATTACGACGATTGTGATTGGTTTATTCGAATTTTACGATGACGTAGAGAATATGCAGTTCACTGTACATGGAACGTGATTGGTTCATTGAATGTCTTTCTATAGGATCGTGAAGAGAAATGCTCTCATTGATAGAATTGGTTATAGACAAAACATTGACATATGATTTTAATGTTGTAGCATTTCGTATATTCATGATAATTGTTTATGCTCACAATGATGATACAGATATATTTGTGTATTATGTCTCTTATATATATATATATATAAAAGATTAACATTCAGTCTAAAACGTTGATTTAAACTCTCATGGCGTCACTAGTCTGCTTTCGTTTATTTCAGCCAAAAAACCCAATGAAAAATGTTTTAATATGGTGTGTATAATTGGGATGAATTTAGAACTTTTTTTTTTACAATTCAAATAATTATGACCAGTGACACTTTTATAAATATTTTAGTTTGAATGATAGGAAATGAGTCAACAATTATTCAAATTCATCCAATCATATTCCATGTCCAGATAAGGTGATGTTTAATACAATTTACAGGATATTTAATGATGTTATGGTGACAGATTGGTCATTCTATGGGAACGATCATTATTTTTCATATTTTCAATAAGAACACAAATTTAATGTGGAAATGTCAATATGCCTTGCTATTATCTATGTTTTATTGTTATTATTATTATTATGTTTGTATAACTTGACTTTATATACTTTTCAGTTTACTCATTACTGAAAAATGTACACATTATAGTAAAACAATATCAAATGTTATTATTATTATTGTTATTTAAATTCCAATGAAAATGAGATATGTCATACAACTGTAAACCTGCAACACACAATATATATAGATTATCATAAATCTCTATAAATATTCGTGGGGTTTAAATTTCCTTGGATTGGTTGATTGATTGGTGTTTAACGCCAACTTTAGCAATATTTCAACTATATCGTGGTGGTATGGATTGCGCAGATTCATAAATGAAATTATATGCTAAAAGAGATACAAAGAAAAACCTAGATTTACATGCAATGTATAGTATTCACTCCAATATATTTCTTTGAAGCGCCGACATCTGATTTCCACGAACCTTTTCACAATATAGTTTGCAATGATAGTTTCAGTGACGTTCAACATTTGCAGCAGTCTCACCAAAGCAATCTCATCACAAATTCCATTAAGCCATAGCCAACGACAGAAGCTAATTGTATTATATGTCCTGCTTGGTAGCAAATGAAAACATGTAGGACGAAGTTAATACATTTAAAGGGGAATTAACCCTGTCCTTTTGATGTCTAGATTGAGAGCAACGTATAAACTATTGTCCTTTAAACAATATAAAGACGATAATAAAATGTACATATGATTTTGCTACAGATACACATATATGATGTGAAGCGAAAACAGTTGAAAGACTACTTTAATTAAAATAAATGTGTGTTTCTTTGGTTAAGTTGAAGTCATCACTTCGAAAGTTTTACGGTCGCCACCATGACTTGGTTGACCGCTATGGAATATCTGTGTCACAAATGATCACGGATATGTTCCACTTGTCGTAAGCACTTCCCGGTCCTTCCCTGATTCATGACTTATCACCGAGTTTGTAACTAGATTAACATGACGGGTGCCACTAGTGCTTACCCTTCCGGAGCACCTGAGTTCACCCCAGGTTTTTAGTGGGATTCGTGTTACTCGATCTTTAGTTTTATGGGTATGTTTTGTAGATCGTTGTTTGTCCTTTTGTACTTTTTCTTTTAGCCATTGTGTTGTCTGTTCTTCTTCGATATACGGATTCTGATTACTCCTTTGGTATCTTCAAGCTCTTCTTATTTGCAAACCGACAGTGTTAGCTCATCTGTATATCACCTTGCGTCCATCATCCATAAATATTCTACTCTTTTATAATTTAGCAAATAGACAAAAGATGAACAACATTTTGCTTGGAGATACCTCATTAATGTTTATAGGAGTATGTGTTGCTCATCTTTTGCTTGGAGCTCATTAATGTTTATTGGAGTATGTGTTGCTCATCTTTTGCTTGGAGCTCATTAATGTTTATTGGAGTATGTGTTGCTCATCTTTTGCTTGGAGCTCATTAATGTTTATGGGAGTATGTGTTGCTCATCTTTTGCTTGGAGCTCATTAATGTTTATGGGAGTATGTGTTGCTCATCTTTTGTTGGAGCTCATTAATGTTTATAGGAGTATGTGTTGCTCATCTTTTGCTTGGAGCTCATTAATGTTTATAGGAGTATGTGTTGCTCATCTTTTGCTTGGAGCTCATTAATGTTTATAGGAGTATGTGTTGCTCATCTTTTGCTTGGAGCTCATTGATGTTTATTGGAGTATGTGTTGCTCATCTTTTGCTTGGAGCTCATTAATGTTTATAGGAGTATGTGTTGCTCATCTTTTGCTTGGAGCTCATTAATGTTTATGGGAGTATGTGTTGCTCATCTTTTGCTTGGAGCTCATTAATGTTTATTGGAGTATGTGTTGCTCATCTTTTGCTTGGAGCTCATTAATGTTTATTGGAGTATGTGTTGCTCATCTTTTGCTTGGAGCTCATTAATGTTTATTGGAGTATGTGTTGCTCATCTTTTGCTTGGAGCTCATTAATGTTTATAGGAGTATGTGTTGCTCATCTTTTGCTTGGAGCTCATTAATGTTTATGGGAGTATGTGTTGCTCATCTTTTGCTTGGAGCTCATTAATGTTTATGGGAGTATGTGTTGCTCATCTTTTGCTTGGAGCTCATTAATGTTTATAGGAGTATGTGTTGCTCATCTTTTTATTGGAGCTCATTAATGTTTATGGGAGTATGTGTTGCTCATCTTTTGCTTGGACCTCATTAATGTTTATGGGAGTATGTGTTGCTCATCTTTTGCTTGGAGCTCATTAATGTTTATAGGAGTATGTATTGCTCATCTTTTGCTTGGAGCTCATTAATGTTTATTGGAGTATGTGTTGCTCATCTTTTGCTTGGAGCTCATTAATGTTTATGGGAGTATGTGTTGCTCATCTTTTGCTTGGAGCTCATTAATGTTTATGGGAGTATGTGTTGCTCATCTTTTGCTTGGACCTCATTAATGTTTATGGGAGTATGTGTTGCTCATCTTTTGCTTGGAGCTCATTAATGTTTATGGGAGTATGTGTTGCTCATCTTTTGCTTGGAGCTCATTAATGTTTATAGGAGTATGTGTTGCTCATCTTTTGTTGGAGCTCATTAATGTTTATAGGAGTATGTGTTGCTCATCTTTTGCTTGGAGCTCATTAATGTTTATAGGAGTATGTGTTGCTCATCTTTTGCTTGGACCTCATTAATGTTTATAGGAGTATGTGTTGCTCATCTTTTGTTGGAGCTCAATAATGTTTATAGGAGTATGTGTTGCTCATCTTTTGCTTGGAGCTCATTAATGTTTATAGGAGTATGTGTTGCTCATCTTTTGCTTGGACCTCATTAATGTTTATAGGAGTATGTGTTGCTCATCTTTTGCTTGGAGCTCATTAATGTTTATAGGAGTATGTGTTGCTCATCTTTTGTTGGAGCTCATTAATGTTTATAGGAGTATGTGTTGCTCATCTTTTGCTTGGAGCTCATTAATGTTTATTGGAGTATGTGTTGCTCATCTTTTGCTTGGACCTCATTAATGTTTATAGGAGTATGTGTTGCTCATCTTTTGCTTGGAGATACCTCATTAATGTTTATAGGAGTATGTGTTGCTCATCTTTTGTTAGAGCTCATTAATGTTTATAGGAGTATGTGTTGCTCATCTTTTGCTTGGACCTCATTAATGTTTATAGGAGTATGTGTTGCTCATCTTTTGTTGGAGCTCATTAATGTTTATAGGAGTATGTGTTGCTCATCTTTTGCTTGGACCTCATTAATGTTTATATGAGTATGTGTTGCTCATCTTTTGCTTGGACCTCATTAATGTTTATAGGAGTATGTGTTGCTCATCTTTTTAGTTGTATGTGTTTTTGTTTTGTTCATCCTAGTTATGTGTATTGTGCCCAATGGAGTTACAAGTGTCCCTCAATTGTCCATTGTCCGTTTCCTCTAACGTTTGTTTTCATTCAGAAATCAACATGACTGAGGCCAATTATGCTTTCTGAATTTGTGACATTTCAAATGTTTGATGAAATTGTTGCATGTCAGTAATACTCGTTATATGG
This sequence comes from Bathymodiolus brooksi, assembly GCA_963680875.1. Lineage (NCBI taxonomy): Eukaryota > Metazoa > Mollusca > Bivalvia > Mytilida > Modiolidae > Bathymodiolus > Bathymodiolus brooksi. The sequence goes on from OY804577.1 coordinate 89,974,489, forward strand.
CCCTCTACAAAGTTTATGCTTTTTATCGATCAAGTATCTGCTATTGTGAGACGAAGTGTAACATATGACTCATTTGGAAAATGTTAAAGCAAATCGTTTGATAAACTCTAGATTTGACTGAAACCAAGTTGTAAATGAATGGTTATTGAATAGTGCTTTTCTACTTTTGAAATGTTGCATTGATATTAAATTCAAGATGTCCGCTACTACAATAAATGTAGCAAAATAGGAAAATGTTATAGTAAAAACAGATATCACATTTAGTGCGCACGACGCGTTTTTTTATTTTTAATAACCTTCATCAGGTGCGCTCAAAATCGAAAGATCGGAAAATCGTCCTTCAAAGCATTGAACCATTTGAAAATAAGCTTGTCAATAATGTTACTTGTATGGTTCTGTACAAAATTAACGTTGCTTTTGTGTTGATCGGAAGTACAAGACGACCAACACACAGGATCCTATTGGATTATGTGTCAGAAAAGTTTGAGGAGACCAGAGGAGTAATCAGATATTCTAAGTCGAAGGACAGACAATGCAATGGCCAAAAGAAAAATAATAGTTAACAAAACAATGCACAGAAAACGAAAGATTAGACAGTGCATATAATTATATATCTCACTAATAACCGGGGTTGAACTCGGGTGCTCAGGAAGGGTAATCAGTCATTGTTCCTCTAGTGATGGTAGCTGTCGTGTTATGCTTGTAACAAATCCTAAGATGTGATAAAAGAGGAAACGATAGGGTTGTGACTACCACACAAAAGACATATATGTGGTCATATGTTACGCATATATTCTGTAATGGTATATAAGGCTTCTTTTAAGACACTGCAAATTGCATAGACCTTAGTCATTTGATGCATGAATTAATATTGGATTGACCATTACACAGTTTACATTATAATGTATGTCAAAATCCAAAGTGGTTCCCACAACAGGTTACAGTTTTACACAGAAAACCTATGATGAATATGTTTTATACATATTCTCTCTCTGATATCATTGAACCATTTGGAAGCGAACGTGTATGAATTGTTATTGTTATGGACCTCTACAATTATGTTTGTGTTGAGTCAGCAATTACAGATGACCATCAGTACAGTATTTGCTTATCATAAAATATCAAGGAGTAAGAACAGATTGGTCGGCTCGAAATAAAGATAACATCGACCTGTGAATTATTGTTGATTCAACGTACTAGTCCAATGAAAATACAACAAAACATATTATTATCGTTGTAGAAAAAAGTTTGAAAATACAAAGATGCAATCAAAAGCCATAAATCGAAGAAGAACAGACAATACAATGACTAAAGAAAAAATGGCAAAAGGACAAATAACGATCTACAAGTCACTACACATAAAACTAAAGCTTGAGCAATACAAACCCCACTCAAAACCGGAGAGCGAACTCAGATGCTGCGGAAGTAATAAGCAGTTCCAGAAACAAGACATTAACATTATTTTCTGATCAAGTGTACATTATTATATAGTATTGATATTGCTAACTTGACGTAAAACCACTATCACTATCACTCTCAACATATGTAAAATGTAAACCAGACCCAAATGGGAAAAAGTTAAAATATCATGCTTAAAAAATACAAACCTGGTTGAACCCAAACTGTAAATAAATATGACTGCAAAGTCGCTCACAAAAGGGATATATGGTGTGGTCTATTTTAGCTCACCTGACGAAAAGGGTAACCCTTGCCATCAACTGGTTTACGTCGTATTCCTCAATCGTCCATCGGTAGTTTTTTTTACATAAAAATATTCTTTGCAATCACTGATTTTTTTTAGCCAATCTTGGCTACGATAGCTTTGTGTGGTCCTCTTTCACATTTGTATCCGACAGCACCCCTCCATACAATATGGCACTCATTACTAAACAAATATTTTTTAAATTTCCATTGCTAATTACTAATACCGAGTTTGTAGCAAGAGTAACATGACGGTACCACACGTGTTACAGGAAGTGATTACCCTTCCGGAGCACCATAGTTCTCTCTCGACTTTTACTGGGCTTCTTGCTACTCACTCAGTTTTTTGTGTAGTGTTTTGTAGATCATTGTTTGTCCTTTTATCCTTTTTGTTTTGACTATTGCGTTATCTGTCCTTCGATTTACGGCTTCTGTTTACCACTTTGGTATCTTCAAATTGTTCTTTGATATCGACATATTAATTTAATTAAAAAAAAACCCCAAAAATGTAGATATCTAATGTAGTATGCACGACGCGTTTCTGGAATAACCTACATCAGATACGTTACTGGAATAACCTTCATCAGGTACGTTTCTGGAATAACCTTCATCAGGTACGTTACTGGAATAACCTCCATCAGGTAACGTTACTGAAATAACCATCATCAGGTACGTTACTGGAATAACCTTCATCAGGTACGTTTCTGGAATAACCTACATCAGATACGTTACTGAAATAACCTTCATCAGGTACGTTTTTGGAATAACCTTCATCAGGTACGTTACTGGAATAACCTTCATCAGGTACGTTACTGGAATAACCTTCATCAGGTACGTTACTGGAATAACCTTCATCAGGTAACGTTACTGGAATAACCTTCATCAGGTACGTTACTGGAATAACCTTCATCAGGTACGTTACTGGAATAACGTTCATCAGGTACGTTACTGGAATAACCTTCATCAGGTAACGTTTCTGGAATAACCTTCATCAGGTACGTTACTGGAATAACCTACATCAGATAAGCTCTTCGTGATACAGAAGTTGTCATATATAGCTCTAAAATCTAATTCTAACACTGTTTGGTTTAATTTTCAGACGTATATAATATTTAGTTTTAACCTAGTATCCTTTAAAGTAACTTTGAGATCCAGTGGGACAGACATATTGTATGGTTGTCACTTGCTTCTAGACGTTTGTATAATATACTTTATTTCCTGTGACTGTATAGTGAATTCTTCACTATCCTATACAATATATTAGAAATTGCTGAGTTAGATTGCTGTCAAATTATAATATTAAGTATATATGTACCATCTACACACGCTTATACACATGTATTACGTATATCCCTAGATTTGCCTTACGAGAGAACACTACGATTATTGAAGCTCCTTTTTAGGGAGTGGATGTGGTCGAGTGGTCTAGGGCGCTGGACGTAAGGCTAAGTGAATGGTGCTGCAGTGTATCAATGGTGTGGGTTCAAATCACGTCGAGGGAAGAACAAAAATTTGACAGCTCTAAAATCTAATTCTAACACTGTTTGGTTTAATTTTCAGACGTATATATATATAAACGTCTAAAATGTTAGCACAACGATATCAAAAAAAGATGTTAAAATGTAACAAAAATAACTATAAGTATACACTTGTTTCCGATCCGACATCTCGTAGGTTCATACGTTGGCTACTTTTTCAGACGTTTATATATATATATATATATATATATATATATAATATTAGTTCTATAAACGAGAACCGATTGTCTTAACAATCATTTATATGTTGTGTATGCCATCGGATGACATAACAGGGCAACCATGGTCACATTTGAGGCAACGTCTAATTGACAATGCCACAATCCGTAATCATCTGTACACAAGTGACAAAATACCTCTTAACGTGTTGATATCTTCCGAATAACCTTTTTGAAAAATACGATGAAATTATTCTTGAATTATTTTACCTTAAGCAAATAGATAAAGAAGCTTATTTTAAAATGTTGCCATATAATTCAAGTGGAAGATACATTAAAATGTTGCTATATAACTCAAGTGTATAATAAAGCAGTATATTCACTGACGATATACATGTATGTTTCATGTGAGTAGAATATCAGAATGATATCAGCTTACTACGTACAAGTATTCCCTTTTATTCCATATCTCAACATTATATGATGACAGGTATATTAAATGAAATCGGGCCGAGATCTTTAATATCTTCTGTAAATTATTCATACTTTCAGGACAAATTTAATTGCCACCGTTTGAGTTTGGTTTAAAAAAACAAGAATATCTGATATCTTTTTAATCGCCTCAAACGATCTCAGTGTCAAATGCCTATAGATTTACAATTGACATTACCTGTTAAAAACGGAAACATATCGATATTATTAACAAACAGCTTTGTCTTTACCGAAGACAATCAGAAAGACTAATCATTACATTATTAATTCATAAGAATCTTGTCTCGCAATTTGAATAAAATTTCACGTTTTTCTGATCAAACTACGAAACTCATAAGGAGAATTTGACGGAAACATTTAACAGTTGAAAAAAAATGAACACTTGATATTGAACCGATCATTAATCATTCATCGAAAACAAACGCTTCATTCACGTTTTGAGAAAATTGATCTTACAAAAGACCATTTAATGCTGATAAGAAATTTATAAATTTTTGATAAATGCAATACCTGAAATAAGTATTTCTGTTTGACTTTTATTTTATGGACTATATTGATGTTCTAAATTACTATGATCAGAATTATTTGATGAAAGCGTATTTGTTAATTTTCTAAAATTTCAAACAATTGCCTGTTTCTTTATGTTTTTCCCCCATATCGTTCATCTACTAGTATCAAAATGCAAATCTACTCTGAAACAGTACAGCATTGATTGTAAGACAATTAGTTTCAAACAAATGTGTAAAGAACCTTGACAATTACATCATGTATCAGCAGAGTTTGTTGAATTAAAAAAAAAATACGAACATTAACAAATTTTAATATATGCAAAAATGTTTTTTTCTTTTTTTTTTTATATAGTTTTCAACTTTTTCAAAACAAAATAATACATATTGCACACACATATCCTCCATTCTAAAATATGGTTTGGACTGATGTATTCTCTGAATACACAAGTCAATTTGTTTATACTCTTTGGTTTTATTGCGTCCTAACACTTTTAAATCATTTGTCTTTCCAATCTATCGATGGTGAGCGTTACCAGTACCCGTCGTCCACGTGGTCGTGATCGTATGGTAGTTGATGTACAACTACCTGTGCAATCAGTGCCTATCACCACTAAAGTTGTGAGTTCGAATCCTGTTCAGGCGAGGTGTACTCAATACAACATTATGTGATCAAGTTTGACAGTGATTTGCGGCAGGTCGGTGGTTTTCTCTGGGGACTCCGGTTTCCTCCATCAATAAAACTGACCGCCATGATATAACTGAAATATGGTTGAAAGTGGCGTTAAACATCATAACCCTAACCCTAACCCTCAAATTACCAAATTTCAGAATATTATAATTTTAAAAATTATTTTTATCTATGCAAGTCTTTATTTTTTTCATTGAAATAATCACATTTTAATAGATAATGGAACTCATCTCCAATATCTTCTGTGTTACGTAAATGACATCCTAATATGCATTTTGCCATTAAATCGGTATTGTGTGATAGCACTGTTTTTATCCAACATTTATATAAATATATAGTACAGGTAAGATAATGAAAGATAGAAAAGTGAGATCAAAGGCTAATTACATACAATGGAAATTAATTAATAGCTCGGTTTGTGTGGGTGGATAAACTCACTTAAAATTTGTCCTGGATAATTTTCCGTTCGGATAAATTTTTTCCTGGATAATTTTCCATTTGGGATATTTGTAGATTGTATTTTTTTTTTAACAAATAATATATATTACATGGTTTTTATAGTGTCCGTAACCATTTTTTATGTTCTGCAGTTGTTATTGTGTCTACAATTGTTCATATGTTGACTGATTATAACTACTCTGTGTATTTAACATCTTCAAGCATGAAAATATCAATCTTTTGACAGTGTTTTCTAGAAGATTTTTTTTACTGGTTACGGAACCTACAGATTTCTGGTGGAGACATTTTTTGGACTTTGAAATACAAATAAACAAAATTTTAAGCCAATATCCTACTGAAATGGATTTTTTATTAACTTGTTATATTTGTTGAGTGGGAAACATAATTTTTTTGTATGAAATTAGGTGTTTTATTATGTTCAAGCTTCACATAACGAATGGGAGAAATTCTTGTCTAAAATTATATAACGAAACATATCTTTTGGATAAAGCCTGATAATTTCTCCAATTGATGTCCAATTTTCATGAATTTGGTATCAAATTAATCCTGATTAATTTTTCTAAAGATTTATATTAAAATAGTTTTGTTGTTTTCCTATTTTTAAAAATAAATTTTGGTGTAAAAATAAACAGCATAACGCCTTATTTGTGCAAATTTTTCGGTACCTTTTTGCCTGTTACTCAAAATCTATGAGAGATATCTTCTTGAAATTGTGTATGCAACTTCTGCGTTTCACCATCCAAAACATGATATTAGAGTGATACCTTTAAATTCAATGGAAGTATGTTAATATTGCACATAACACACTGCCTTTGAGTATGAGCCCTATATTGTGTTTCAGCCGAATCTTTATATAGATGAGACATGCCATGTGCAATTTATGCTCAATTTGGATAAGAAATTAATTTTCAATGCATAGCTAATACACATTATATTGCATAATATAAATCAAATCTTAAATTTAAATATTTAATTAAAAAATAACATGCTTGTTTTTAATTTCATCTAGAAAAATACCAAGAACTTACATGTTTTAACAGAAATTATGAAAAAAAAGTTTATGCAGTCTTACCTTACATGTACACCTTTAAATTCAGAAAAAATTATAAATGCTAGAAATATGTATTATTCGGTGCCTCTCTTTATATTTAGTATTATATTATTATGTAGTATTTTTTTTTATCAAACGCATACAATCAATAAAAGAATTAAAGGGGACCTCTATCTAACAAATCACTGTCCATAAAGGGCACATCTATATAACAAATCACTGTCCATAAAGGGCACATCTATATAACAAATCACTGCATATAAAGAGCAGTCTCATTTTCCCCATTAATGAATAGTGCATATAAATTAAACCTGTATTTTAAGGACAATTGCTGATAAATACCACATTTTCAAGTTCCCTTGATTGACCTTTATATGTAGATTTGACTGTAATTACGTGATCAATAAGAACATCCCACACGTAAAACAATATAAAACTTGGATAAATGGTAAAATCAAATGATAAAAAGTTGGATAGATGGGAAGACATCAGAATAGTGTTTGCAATAAAATGATGATAAAGTAATTATTTTGAAATGAAAACATAGATATCAAATTTAGTGAACACGATGAGTTTTTGGAATAACCTTCATCATGTCCGCTCAAAATAACCTTCATCATGTCCGCTCAAAATAACCTTCATCATGTCCGCTCAAAGCCAAAAAAAAACGAAAAAAAACGTTAATCTCTCTCTCGAAATCGTAAATATACGTATAAATATGAGTTGGGATATTTAATATGATTTGTATTCTTTCATTTGGTGTGGTAATATTAGTAATTTGTGTTCCTACCACCACAGAATTTTATATAATGTTAAAAAAGGTAAATCAGTTATTCGACTAAAATTCAGTGAGAAATCACACATTCTATTAAGTAATAAAAAAAGAAGTTATTTCTACTTAATGAAAAAATAGAAAAAAAACCAAACAAAATCACTGCTTTCGTCGCAAATTTTAGAATACAGATGTTCTAATGTGTCACTTTCCTGCAACGTTTCTGGCTGCAGTTTGGTCTTTAATTCCAAGTTCGTTGGGATAATAATAGAATAAAAAAAAAAAAAAAAAACCATACTGTAGGAACAATTAGTTCAAAATGCAAACGAAAAATAGTAGAAAGAGGCAAAATCGATACCCCTAACACACAAATACATGACCTCTAACACACAAATACATGACCCCTAACACACAAATACATGACCTCTAACACACAAATACATGACCTCTAACACACAAATACATGACCTCTAACAAACAAATACATGACCTCTAACACACAAATACATGACCGCTAACACACAAATACATGACCGCTAACACACAAATACATGACCACTAACACACAAATACATGACCTCTAACACACAAATACATGACCACTAACACACAAATACATGACCACTAACACACAAATACATGACCCCTAACACACAAATACATGACCACTAACACACAAATACATGACCACTAACACACAAATACATGACCGCTCAGTTTGGTACACTTCTCTAAGGATATTTAACATTACATGGCCCCACAATGAACAATGAACAAATATATCATAATAAGTCATCTATAAACGTGAATAAAACCCGTAAATTAACAACGGTTCAAATGATGAATATATCAATAAATGTTAGAAAATACCGAAGGGGCAATCAAATCAAAAATGGACAAAGCAGAGAATTTGGGAACATAGGGTACACAAGACGAAGAAAAACAAAACCACAACACAATATGTATCAGACACCACTATGCGTAAACAAACACAAATGACGTCAATAAGACATGAGTCCTCCTACAAACAACTGGAGGTAAAGACGAACCGAACATCGTTTTTATGCGGAAATCGTAACTGACAGCACAACACGGACCTCAGAATGTAAAGACACATAATAGGACAACACAACATAGCCTTTTTTGAGTAGCATTTGAGTAAGCAGCTGAGCTATGTCCAGAAAATCAGAGTAAACCTTTTTCACAAAGCATCCGTTAATTAGCGGACCCGTTAAGTTAACGGAGAAGTTAACGCGTATGTCCGCTAAATTTTAAAGTGGTATTCACAAACGTCTCCGTAAACGTCAAGTGAACGGATGCGTTAATAATGGGTCCGTTAGTATGCAAATGAGTTGAAAAAGTTGCATCAACTATTTTGATTGGATATTACATTTACATCCTTTCCAAAATAAACCCACTGCATTAAGCTTCCCATAAGAATTGCTTTTTGGTTGAAGCAAAGTATAAGAATGAAATTTAAGTAAAAGGTAGGTGTGATGAATAAATTCATAACTGATAAAGCTAAAATATACTTAGTATATAAAGTAGATGGTCACACATATCGAGAGAGAGAGAGAGAGAGAGAGATACAATTGATGTACATTGGCGGAAAATATAAAATTTATTTGCACGAGCTTTAGAAACAGATAGAAAAGCGAGCCTTTGATAAAGACAATTGAACTTTTAGCTTTTTACCGCTATTTCATATAAATTGGACCTTGCCAGTGAAATTTCTATTATGGGAGGATCAAATTTTTTTTCGAGGGGTATCCGGACAATTGCCAAGTTTAAAAGATAGTCCATACAATTTTTATATATTTTTTTGCATATATTTTGAAATTCTAGGGCAGGGGAAGGGGGTCCGGAACCCCCTGACACCCACCAATGGATCCACCCATGCCTATTAAGCGGTTTAATAGATTTTCTTGAAACTTTACACAAAGGAAGTACATCATTTGTAGATAACCACGAAGTGATATATTCCGTTCAGACATTTCCAAAGGAGAGATAAATTGATTTTCAAAAAGGGGACGGGCGGGAGATATCACTTTGTGAGTATGATCATAGTTCCTCTAGTTGATTTAGTCGTGTAAGATGTATGTTGATCTTTTTGTTTAATTTTCAGTTTTCTCAGGTTTCATTCATTTGAATAAATGAAGATATTTTTTTTCATGAATTTATATACAAGCGGCTCAAAGATGAATAGTTCATTTAGACGTTTTTATTCATGTTATGCATAGCATATAATTACTTCATTAAATTCAGATGTGTCTTTAAATAAAATAGCTCATTCTCAAAGATTATTAATAATAAAATTATAATGTAAATATTCAAAAGCGTAGATATCTAATTTAGTGCGCACTACACGTTTCTAGTCGAATAATCTTCATCTGGGACCTTATTCACAAAGCGTCCGTTATCTACCGCATCCGTTAACGTTTCCGTTAAAAAATTGCGCTAAAAAAATGGTATTCACAAAGCCTCCGTAACTTTGCGCATCCGTTAACGTTACTGAATTTCTATACCAAGGCTGACTCTGCTAAATATATATCAGTTTATTTTTAAATTATACATATATCATGCATTGCGAAAAAAAATAAATATAACGACTAGCGTATCATAAATATGACAATTTGATTTAAATTGCAGAATATTGATGTTCTATTTCAATGCAGGCTTATATAGAATCAAAACCGCAATGATGGAGTAATGGTTAGCGTGCTCGCCTCGAGTGTGGTAAGATCGTGGGATAACGCCACGGTAGAGTCAAATCTAAGCACTCAGCATTAAGGACTGGTTGGATCGGAATCAAAATAATATATCCGATTGGAGTGACATGTCTAACAGTGGATTGTTGTTTCAGTGGGCTAGCACTATGAAAATCCAACTTAGCGTGTTGGTCTAGTACAAAGTGGACATCATTATCATATCATCAAAATATAACTTGTTCTCGCCATGGTATAGCTGAAAAATTGCTCAATTGGCGTTAAACAACAATCACTAACTCACTATATAGAAACAATTCTAATAACTAAATTCAGTAAACTGCTAAACCCCTATCGAATGGCAATGCAACGGGAAATTCTTAAAGGCTTAAAATATCATTGCAAAAATAATAAAATAATATAATAGCGCTTATTTTTTATTTTTAATCACAATATTTTGATGACAAATAAATCACTGAATCAAGCGTACATAATTATAAAAGGAAATATTAATAAACTGACGAGTGTGTCTGTTATTTGCTAAACATCAAATCATCTCCTTTGACAATACAAGTGGGAAGGGCGGCGCGTGACAAGGTGTCGTCTGTTTCAGCTGACGACAATGCTGTATAAGGTCACTTAGGGTCATAAATATGATGATAACCAATTATTTCTTTATAATCATTAACATAAGTTGCATATAAAATAAAATACAAATTGTATTAACTTTATCCAAGTCAAAGGCGATGCAAATCTGTTCCTGAACCTCAAGACTAAACAATATGGAGAAGAAGACTGGTATTACATTTACCCCCTGGGAAACAGATGAAGGTACTGTTTTATTGTTGTTTTTATATATTTTTGACGTATTTGTGTATACTTTACAAAAATTAAGTAGAACTAATTTTGTTAACGTTATTTCAATTTGTAAAGCACCGGTAGTATTTCTACAAACCACCATTTCAACAGATTCAAATTTATATTTTTCATAAAGAAAAATATTTAGGTGTGTTTGTCATTGATCTAACGTTATATTAATAGTATTTGTTAGAAATACCAAAAAAAATCTCTCTGTACAAATAATAATGCTGTTGTCAACTGTACCATTTGAGATAATAAATGTTTGTTGAATCCTCCATTCTAAACATAATTTTTATATTTGTTCATTAAATAAATAACTACTTATTTTTTCTTTAATTCGTTATTAATCGGACATAATAAAAAAAAAACACTTTCAAATAATTAACTAATGATAATAATAATTATATATTAAATTGCGATATAGCTTTGTTTATTCAATTTGCCATTGTGGCAAAATATATAGGAAGCTGAAGGTTTTTAAATAAAATTTTGAAAATGTTCCGATCCCATTGCCACGTTTAAGGCCGTTCCATTTTTGAGCTCGTCCAAAGTCAGGATATATATTTGACTTTGTTTGGATTTGTATTTTTCTATGCCTCGGCGTTTGTTGCCTTCCAGAACATTGGTTCATTTATAAATATACATGTATAAACGTTAGAGAAAACCGAAATGCTACTCAAGACTGCAAAATCCAGAGACAGAGGAAAGATCGGACACAAGATACAAAACAAAGACAAAAAAAAAAAAAAAAAAAAAAAACCCAACAAAAAATACAAACATACAAACAAAACGAAATAAAAGAAAAAAAAAAGAAAAAAAAAGGAGAAAAACCTATAACACTAAAAAAATAGCAACCGGGGACGAACCAAGGTGCTCGCGAAAGATCAGCAGTTTCTGCTTCTTATAACATACCCACTGTGTTACTCATATAAGTCGTGTTGGACACCATTGTACGTAAATAAATACGAATAACAGAAACAAGACATCACGAGTGGCTTCAGGAATTATTATTAGATCTATTTACCATTGCATAAAATCCCTAATCTTAAAGTTTTAATATTTTCTCATTGGAATTATTCTGTGATATGTGTTATTATTAATATATTTCTAGTATAACACGATCAACGAGAATGACAATGCTCTCATTGGGAAACTCATATACATCCCCCTCCCCCCCCCCCCCCCCCAAGAAAAAAAACACTCACAAAAAAAACCCACAAACAAACAAAACAAAACAAAGCAAACAAACAATAAATCCCCCACAAAAGTAATTCTAATCTGAAAATAATAGCAGTTTCTCCTATGGGACATACGATACTAACATTTCACTAGAACCTCACCTCATCTCATCTCACCGACAATTTTATCTTTGTACATAGATGTTACTGCTCAATTGGTTCTTGTATCCGTATATAAAGAAAACCAACTGATAATTCGACAACAATTCATTGTCAATTCTTGCGGGTATTGTCCGAGCTTTTGCTCCTTTGTTTTGTATTACTTATGTATGTGTAGCGTTCCCAATCGTTATGAAGATTTTGCTTTTTCTGATATTAAATGTTAGCCATTCAAATATATTTTCCCCAAAGTTTGATGTCTAGTGCCACTGAAGTAGGTATATAAAGAAATGTTCACCTGGTGTATTATATTAACATTGGTATGTTTGATATCTAAATTGATTTACAATTTCATATTACAATTTGCATAAAATGAAAAACAGGAAATACCACGCCGTCAGAAAACTTGCAAGAAAAATGTTAGAAACGACAACAACATTAATACCCCTAACATTCTAATAATTATTCCATTTCACATTTGGAGCTCGTTGTGTAAAGGGTTTACTTACAACAGGAACATGAGGTATCTACATTGTACTACTTAGAACATGCGGTATAAATCCAGAATTACGGCTTCTGTATCTTCAAATCTGTCTTTCCTCTCAATAGTTGTCACGTTTTTCTGTGACATTCATATATTACCTGTTGCAAAGTTACAGTTCCTGGTTCACCCACTGTCCAAACAATCACATGTTTTTGAAAGATAAATGATTTGTAGTGATAAAATACTACACATTATAGTGGTGGACTATTCTTTGTTAAATCTTAATTATATAGTATTCACCAACAATTGATGCAAAGTAATAAATCTCAGTCATAAGAATTATGCAGGCCGTGTGACTTGAGCATAGAAATCGGACTTACCTGAGAAGTACTGCATTTTGTCATAATACAATTTTACTTCTCAATTGTTTTTATGAGTGATTTATCGTTACTTATTAGTGGCTGCTGAAGTTAAAAATGATTAAACATACATTTATCTATAGTTGATTTTTTCTCATCGAATAAATAATTTGGAAATATTCTTTAAATTATTATTAACAAAACAAAAGGAATTTACTTCTGATATATGAATAACCGCTGAAAACACGAATGATAATTGTAAGGGCAATGCATATCTTTTTTTTCTCTCGTAAACCATACATATAAATAATAATAATAATAATAATAATAATAATAATAATAGTAAGAAGAGAACAAAAACCAGCATTTACATATGCAATAATAGATACAATTAAGGATTGATCTCAATTTTTTTTCGGTTCATGAAGAAATAAACTCAAAAATGTGGTATACACTGTGTAACCCGCGAAGCGGGTTACGCAAGGGTGTGTACCACATTTTTGAGTTTATTTCGAATGAACCGAACAAAAAATTGTGATCAATTATTATAAATTAATTCCTAATTAATTTTTGTCTTGTCCTAAAAACATTTTGTCGGATAATAATTGCTTAAAAAGAATTAGAATTAAAAAAATTCTCAATTGAGACCCCAACATGTGACTTCCGGTTAAACATTTTGTCTATGGAAAAATAACATCAATTTGTTATCCAATCAAAATCTCTTAAACACATCAAATTAATTTATTGCTTTATAATGCCAATAATAAATGTCTGTAGAAATGATATAATAGGTATATCTATGCCTTCGATGGTTCGCCAAGTTTGGATCTTGTTGTTAAATTGCACGATAAAACTGTGTTTAAATATATTCATTTCCAAACTTCCATAACTCAGGTCACAATATATTTCACCTCCGACTAGACTGATATAATTGTATCCACTCCATAGCTTTGGCAAAAAGAATGCACATATTGTTTGTCTCAATCACATAATTATTGTATTTACATCTGATGAAAAATACTTATTAATATTAAACTATATTAATTTTTAATAATAATAAATTAGAGAAAACATAGAGATAAAACTATAAGGAAAGCGATTTATATTGCTTGCATTTTATCTAGAAGTTAAGTATGAGATTCTAATTATTATTATTAAAGTGGCATTATCTGCCAAAATCGTAAATTTTTGTTACCCATAAAAACTATCAGATATGATTGATGCCTTAATAAAACGTATTTCTGTAACTTATAGATGTTATGAAATGTACGCGCATCGGAGAAAAAAGATGCAACTGCTCGTGTTATGAGATCGATCAAGAAATGGACGCCATCTTATTAATTATCGGCATTGTTTACGGAGTTTGCCGAATCGTCATTAAATCAGTACAACAATGCACTTATTTCTTATTTTCTGTGAATCTGCTTTTACTCGGCGTTGATTACGGACAAAGAACTATGCAAGTTTGCAGTTAATAAGCGACAAAATACAAATTATTCGTTTTTACCTGTCACTAGTAAGGTCAGTTGCATACGGAGAAAGCGAGGTCAAATTATTTGCTTGCAAGAAAATAATAAATCGATGGTAATTTTCGTTCTCAAAAGGCGAAAAGTGGTACGATAAGCTGCTTAATGTGAAATATTTACCTTTATTTCATCATTTTAAAGCTATTTACCAATTTCCAAAAACATATAATTTTTTTGGTCAAATTCGTAGCTAATGTCGCTTTAAGTATTAATAACCAAATATTTTACCTCTAGGATTTTTTTAGAGTAATTATAATTATTTCCGTATTTAGCAGGCAACCGAATATTCAGCATGTTTTTAAATTTTTATTTTTTTATTATCGTATCAAAACGAAAAACAGAAAAAAAACCGAACAACATAACAACCACAATAATCGAGTACGTGATTGTACTCTGTTTTATATATATTACTGGGTGCTTGTGTCATCTCGACATGACAGACGACCCACAAGGAACAGTCAATTGCATATCTCATTGGAGATCTCATTATCCTGGACGTACACTGTTTTTATTTCTATAATTGTTCCCTTGTATTTTATTATATCTAGGTGTGTTGCCTGTCAGTATGATGTTGTATCTTTATTATTAAGTAATGAATCAAAACTGCTGTAGTATAAATATAAAACGTAGATATCAAATTTAGTGCGCACGACACGTTTTTGAAATAACCTTCACAAGGCACACCCAAAGCACAAAGCTTGGAAAGCCAAATAATTAAAACAAATCTTGAGGAGCAAGAACACCAAAGGATCTAAACAGGATAGCCAACATCGGCTATGATCACATATGTCTGAGGGAAACAGGATAGCCAACATCGGCTATGATCACATATGTCTGAGGGAAACAGGATAGCCAACATCGGCTATGATCACATATGTCTGAGGGAAACAGGATAGCCAACATCGGCTATGATCACATATGTCTGAGGGAAACAGGATAGCCAACATCGGCTATGATCACATATGTCTGAGGGAAACAGGATAGCCAACATCGGCTATGATCACATATGTCTGAGGGAAACAGGATAGCCAACATCGGCTATGATCACATATGTCTGAGGGAAACAGGATAGCCAACATCGGCTATGATCACATATGTCTGAGGGAAACAGGATAGCCAACATCGGCTATGATCACATATGTCTGAGGGAAACAGGATAGCCAACATCGGCTATGATCACATATGTCTGAGGGAAACAGGATAGCCAACATCGGCTATGATCACATATGTCTGAGGGAAACAGGATAGCCAACATCGGCTATGATCACATATATCTGAGGGAAACAGGATAGCCAACATCGGCTATGATCACATATGTCTGAGGGAAACATGATAGCCAACATCGGCTATGATCACATATGTCTGAGGGAAACATGATAGCCAACATCGGCTATGATCACATATGTCTGAGGGAAACAGGATAGCCAACATCGGCTATGATCACATATGTCTGAGGGAAACAGGATAGCCAACATCGGCTATGATCACATATGTCTGAGGGAAACAGGATAGCCAACATCGGCTATGATCGCATATGTCTGAGGGAGTTTTTATAATAATAACTCTATTTAGGAACAAAGCAATTCGATAATAAAGGTGTCTAATAAACCATGCCAGTTCCGAATGATACAATTCGGGACTAATAGTCCAGCAGGAGAGGTATCGGACCAGTGATGGTGATACAAACGTAGATATATCATTTACCTAAATATCAAGGTGTATATAAACGTTAGAGAGCTCCGAAAGGGCAATAATGGTTTAGTACCATAGTTTAGATGTATGACCAGTTTAAAGGGCAATAATGGTTTAGTACCAAGGTTTAGATGTATGACCAGTTTCTCTGCTTAAACCGTGCCTACGTAGAAATGTGATCATTCAACGTACATAAAAATTTCCTTCTATTGTTCAAAATAAATGGCATCAAAAGATAGGGTTATGGAGATATAGGGCAATCATCAAAAGTTAGTAATTTTTATCCATTACAAATTAATGAAGATATTTAATTTTATTCCGCTTGTATTTGTTCATTATTATTATCATATAAAACTATTTTGTATTTGGTTTTGAGGATTATCATTATATCAAACACTGCCATATCAAATGAAAATATTGAAATATTTTCTACAGCATGCAAGAGATTTATTGTCAAATCATAGTGATTTAATCATTTGACTATGTTCATATGGGTGCCAAATCTGTGAGCTTAAAGGACAGGTGGTGACACTAGGGTTAAGCTTTAACTACTAATTTATGGTTGAATTAAATTAGAAATAAATATCAATGATATTTTATATCGCTAAAATCAAGGTCTGTCTCGATTATTTTGTCACCAGTCTAATTCATATAATTATGTCAAATTACAGCATTATAGTCAATGTTTTATTGAGGGAGACATTCAAATACGTTTTTAATACTTTAGCATATTTTTTCTCTCGCCAAACATTGAACATAAGATAACCGTAAAATTACACACAGCTCCAGTTGTACCTTTTGACTAGAATTGTGACAATATAATATTTATCACCTTTTTATGAAAAACAAATATGACGCGATCTACCTTTTGATAAAAGAATATATGGTGATTAACCATGTATTGTTAAATGATAGTCTTAAACCAAGATGTTTGAAGAAACCAAATACTGGTACACCAGGCTGATTCATTATTCTGAGTTTTATTTGTTTGCCATGTTTTGTTTCTTGATCAAGATACTAAAAACATCACAGTGAACACGCGAGGCACGAAAACACTGCTATAGCAAAAACTCCTGTCACATTGAATCTTGTTAGTCCTAAAAACAATATTGTTAAACATAATATTTTTATGTTAAATTTTGCTTTTAAATGTGGAATTGTGAATTTAGTTTTTTCGTATTGCATCACTGACATGCAAAGATCTTTTTTCCTACACGGGTTACAATGATATACACAACTTTAATCCACCATGTGGGCGGGTGTGTTGTATTCAACTTCAATGTAACCTTTGGGCAGCTATGCTATGAACAATTACAATTCACCCTGTAGGTATATATAATATATAAATATTTAATGCACCATATAGGTAGATGTTGTATACAAAGCCAACTCCACGCTGTAAGTACAGTGTAGTTATATTGAATACAACGCCAATACACTATGTAGATAACTACCAATAATACACCCTATGGGTAACTATTGTATACAACACCAATACACCCTATGGGTAACTATTGTATACAACACCAATACACTCTATGGGTAACTATTGTATACAACACCAATGCACTCTATGGGTAACTATTGTATACAACACCAATACACCCTATGGGTAACTATTGTATACAACACCAATGCACTCTATGGGTAACTATTGTATACAACACCAATACACTCTATGGGTAACTATTGTATACAACACCAATACACTCTATGGGTAACTATTGTATACAACACCAATACACTCTATGGTAACTATTGTATACAACACCAATACACTCTATGGGTAACTATTGTATACAACACCAATACACCCTATGGGTAACTATTGTATACAACACCAATACACCCTATGGGTAACTATTGTATACAACACCAATACACTCTATGGGTAACTATTGTATACAACACCAATGCACTCTATGGGTAACTATTGTATACAACACCAATACACCCTATGGGTAACTATTGTATACAACACCAATGCACTCTATGGGTAACTATTGTATACAACACCAATACACTCTATGGGTAACTATTGTATACAACACCAATACACTCTATGGGTAACTATTGTATACAACACCAATACACTCTATGGTAACTATTGTATACAACACCAATGCACTCTATGGGTAACTATTGTATACAACACCAATACACTCTATGGGTAACTATTGTATACAACACCAATACACCCTATGGGTAACTATTGTATACTACACCAATACACTCTATGGGTAACTATTGTATACAACACCAATACACTCTATGGGTAACTATTGTATACAACACCAATACACTCTATGGGTAACTATTGTATACAACACCAATGCACTCTATGGGTAACTATTGTATACAACACCAATGCACTCTATGGGTAACTATTGTATACAACACCAATACACTCTATGGTTAACTATTGTATACAACACCAATACACTCTATGGGTAACTATTGTATACAACACCAATACACTCTATGGGTAACTATTGTATACAACACCAATACACTCTATGGGTAACTATTGTATACAACACCAATGCACTCTATGGGTAACTATTGTATACAACACCAATACACTCTATGGTAACTATTGTATACAACACCAATACACTCTATGGGTAACTGTTGTATACAACACCAATACACCCTATGGGTAACTATTGTATACAACACCAATACACTCTATGGGTAACTGTTGTATACAACACCAATACACTCTATGGTAACTATTGTATACAACACCAATACACTCTATGGGTAACTGTTGTATACAACACCAATACACCCTATGGGTAACTATTGTATACAACACCAATACACCCTATGGGTAACTATTGTATACAACACCAATACACTCTATGGGTAACTATTGTATACAACACCAATACACCCTATGGGTAACTATTGTATACAACACCAATACACTCTATGGGTAACTATTGTATACAACACCAATACACCCTATGGGTAACTATTATATACAACACCAATACACTCTATGGTAACTATTGTATACAACACCAATACACCCTATGGGTAACTATTGTATACAACACCAATACACTCTATGGGTAACTATTGTATACAACACCAATTCACTCTATGGGTAACTATTGTATACAACACCAATACACTCTATGGGTAACTATTGTATACAACACCAATACACCCTATGGGTAACTATTGTATACAACACCAATACACCCTATGGGTAACTATTGTATACAACACCAATACACTCTATGGGTAACTATTGTATACAACACCAATACACTCTATGGTAACTATTGTATACAACACCAATACACTCTATGGTAACTATTGTATACAACACCAATACACTCTATGGGTAACTATTGTATACAACACCAATACACTCTATGGGTAACTATTGTATACAACACCAATACACTCTATGGGTAACTATTGTATACAACACCAATACACTCTATGGGTAACTATTGTATACAACACCAATGCACTCTATGGGTAACTATTGTATACAACACCAATACACTCTATGGTAACTATTGTATACAACACCAATACACTCTATGGGTAACTATTGTATACAACACCAATACACTCTATAGGTAACTATTGTATACAACACCAATACACTCTATGGGTAACTGTTGTATACAACACCAATACACCCTATGGGTAACTATTGTATACAACACCAATACACCCTATGGGTAACTATTGTATACAACACCAATACACTCTATGGGTAACTATTGTATACAACACCAATGCACTCTATGGGTAACTATTGTATACAACACCAATACACTCTATGGGTAACTATTGTATACAACACCAATACACTCTATGGGTAACTATTGTATACAACACCAATACACTCTATGGGTAACTATTGTATACAACACCAATACACTCTATGGGTAACTATTGTATACAACACCAATGCACTGTATGGGTAACTATTGTATACAACACCAATGCACTGTATGGGTAACTATTGTATACAACACCAATACACTCTATGGGTAACTATTGTATACAACACCAATACACTCTATAGGTAACTATTGTATACAACACCAATACACTCTATGGGTAACTATTGTATACAACACCAATACACTCTATGGGTAACTATTGTATACAACACCAATGCACTGTATGGGTAACTGTTGTATACAACACCAATACACCCTATGGGTAACTATTGTATACAACACCAATACACTCTATGGGTAACTATTGTATACAACACCAATACACTCTATGGGTAACTATTGTATACAACACCAATACACTCTATGGGTAACTATTGTATACAACACCAATACACTCTATGGGTAACTATTGTATACAACACCAATACACTCTATGGGTAACTATTGTATACAACACCAATGCACTCTATGGGTAACTATTGTATACAACACCAATACACTCTATGGGTAACTATTGTATACAACACCAATACACTCTATGGGTAACTATTGTATACAACACCAATACACTCTATGGGTAACTATTGTATACAACACCAATACACTCTATGGGTAACTATTGTATACAACACCAATGCACTCTATGGGTAACTATTGTATACAACACCAATGCACTGTATGGGTAACTATTGTATACAACACCAATACACTCTATGGGTAACTATTGTATACAACACCAATGCACTGTATGGGTAACTATTGTATACAACACCAATGCACTCTATGGGTAACTATTGTATACAACACCAATACACCCTATGGGTAACTATTGTATACAACACCAATACACTCTATGGGTAACTATTGTATACAACACCAATGCACTCTATGGGTAACTATTGTATACAACACCAATACACTCTATGGGTAACTATTGTATACAACACCAATGCACTGTATGGGTAACTATTGTATACAACACCAATGCACTGTATGGGTAACTATTGTATACAACACCAATACACTCTATGGGTAACTATTGTATACAACACCAATGCACTCTATGGGTAACTATTGTATACAACACCAATGCACTGTATGGATAACTATTGTATGCAACACCAATGCACTCTATGGGTAACTATTGTATACAACACCAATGCACTCTATGGGTAACTATTGTATACAACACCAATACACCCTATGGGTAACTATTGTATACAACACCAATGCACTCTATGGGTAACTATTGTATACAACACCAATGCACTCTATGGGTAACTATTGTATACAACACCAATGCACTCTATGGGTAACTGTTGTATGCAGTCCCAATCTTCCCTGTATATAACTATTGCATACAACGCTAATCCACCTGCAGGTAGCACTAATACATACAACGCTAATCCACCTGCAGGTAGCACTAATACATACAACGCTAATCCACCTGCAGGTAGCACTAATACATACAACGCTAATCCACCTGCAGGTAGCACTAATACACACAACGCTAATCCACCTGCAGGTAGCACTAATACACACAACGCTAATCCACCTGCAGGTAGCACTAATACATACAACGCTAATCCACCTGCAGGTAGCACTAATACACACAACGCTAATCCACCTGCAGGTAGCACTAATACATACAACGCTAATCCACCTGCAGGTAGCACTAATACACACAACGCTAATCCACCTGCAGGTAGCACTAATACATACAACGCTAATCCACCTGCTGGTAGCACTAATACATACAACGCTAATCCACCTGCAGGTAGCACTAATACATACAACGCTAATCCACCTGCAGGTAGCACTAATACATACAACGCTAATCCACCTGCAGGTAGCACTAATACATACAACGCTAATCCACCTGCAGGTAGCACTAATACACACAACGCTAATCCACCTGCAGGTAGCACTAATACACACAACGCTAATCCACCTGCAGGTAGCACTAATACATACAACGCTAATCCACCTGCAGGTAGCACTAATACATATACCACGCTAATCCACCAATAGGCAGCACTGTTGTTTCCAACGTTACTCCACCTGTAAGTAGGACTATTGCATACAACGCTAATCCACCCATAGGTACCACTGTTGTTTACAAAGTTAATCCACCTTGTGGGGAACTATTTTGCATAAATTTTGTCATAAATCATGCGAGTACAAGTAACTGTATTACATACAATATCAACCCGCCCATGTGTGGAGCTCTAGTGCATACAACTTTAATCCAACACCGGATATGTATATTTCAGACAATCCCAATACACCTTGTGAATAGGTATATTTCATACAATTCCAATACACCTTGTGAATGGGTATATTTCATAATTATTATTGTAATACAATATGTTTGTAGCAATATTGCACTACACCCTTCGAGTAGCAACATTGTACCCCGCATTGTACATAGCTATATTATATCCACCATGTAGGCTGCATACATCTTCAATCCACTTTATAGGTATCTATGTTGTATATAACGTTAATCTATATGATTGCATACAACCCCAATCCACATTGTGAGAAACATCACACGAATATATGTAGGTCAAAGGTAAATATGAAGTAGCATAGCTTTAAAATAGAACATATTTTAAGTTTGGGGAACTGAAATATTACTTGCGAAAGAAAATCAAGGAAACAATTTGTATTTACAAAGTACTTGTCTAATCTACGTAAATACAGTGTACGAAAGAAATACACACACACACACACACATTTAGATATTCAGTCATTCTACTGAAATGGGACCAACTGATGGAAAACGAAACAGAAAAAAATATTGTTCAGAATGCGTTTGATTTTGTTATTTTCTTGAAGTACACATATTAGACAAGCATTTTATAGATAATCATTCACAAATATCGGTTCATTGTGATTGTATGACCTAATCTTAGTTGGGTGTTTACATGTCGTTACGGAAGTTAGTTTGGAAAATATTTTGCTTAAAAAAATGGTAGTGTATGATTCTCAATGATAATTATCGTTACATTTTTCGATATGAAGCTAGACATTCACAAAAATATAGAATCTTGACTCATCAAGAGCAGCACTAAGGAAAATCTGCAAAATAATCCATGTATACCCTCAAAACGGAAATAAGGACCAATATTTCAACTTCTTCCTTGGGTGATACAAATGTGATATATAATACATTAAAGGGATTTCTCAAATGTTCATTCATGTACAATGCCCACGAAATTAAGTAGCAAAGATATTAGGTTTGTTATTTGTTTAGACGGGGTTACACTGTGATCAGGTAGGGACGTTACGGAAGTTATTTGATGTTACGGAAGTTAGATTTTCATGTTTATTTGGAACGATAAGAACATCAATCTGTCATTTTTAAACAGTACATCCCATTGAAGAGCAAATCGAATTTTCGCCACCTGGTACACTCAAGATAATTTTTAATCGCCCATCATTATATGCGACACGAAAAACACTACTTTGGCCACATTTCATTAGAATGAGTGATTATGATTTGCATGTTATTTCTTAACTGGAGTCCCACAACAAAGAGTTGTGAAGGGAAATCTATATACCTCCCAACCTACCAAGTATTGAAGTGACCATACACCCGCTTCACTCCTCAAGCAAATATAGATAAATGTATTAAATAAATCGACCTAAGAATTATGCTTACTTCACAAATAACAAGGATATATTGTAAGATGACTATGCTTACTTCAAAAATTTAAGTAATATAACTTAGGAGAAAATATGAATGTAATCTTTCCCATAACAAGTAGATGAAACGCGGATGCATATTTTCAACGATGAATCTCGTTGTAAATATGCATCAGGATTTCCCTTACCAAAAATATCTAGTTCTCTACCTTTGTGAGAAACCGGTAAAATTGGCAATACATTTACCTTTAGAACAAATAACTATGTGTTCTGTAAAAATCCAAGTTATACAGATCGCTATTTACTCTTTAAAATATTTTCGTCATCTATTAAGCAGAACTAATAAGAGAATTAGAAAAGAGTATTTTAGTATGCTCACAATAACATTACAAATCTGTACAAGTCATTGAACAACAACCTCATGTGAAATAAGTATTATTATGCTTTCTGTAAATTTCTTCTGTAATATAAGTTCATACGATATTTTGGCATATATCACAAAGAATTATATAGCGTTGATATACTATGCGAAAATAGTACATCTACTATGCCAGTTTCCAGCAAGGAAGGTTGGGTTTTCAGCTGTCTGTCAAGCTATATATAGCTAGTCCACGTGAAAGGGGGTGGATCCAATCTGTCAATCTATCATAGTCGTCTAAACGTTTTTTAATTTGTTATTGTTGTTGATTAAATTTCAAACTTCAAAAATCTTTATATTTTTTTAATGTTTGAATTGCATGGCAAGTTGCAAAAGTTAGAAAAATAACACGGTGTTGTTTCTCCACTGGAGGCTGCCATTTCTAATTTTATAATCTTAGAAGTGAAGACTTCCGAAAAGGGAGGTTACTCCGTCACTTTCTCTATCAGATAGACATGTGTATTTTCTTGCTCAACGTTAAAGTCCGGATTGAAAAAGGGAATTAAAATGATATATCATATGTAATTTATTTACAATAAACACACAAATCGTTTATTGCAAAAATTTGCATATATTTTAAGCAATGCCTTTTAAGCTATAATTGCACACATGACCACACTTTTGGGTGCAAGAACTTTTTTGCACATTATTTGCCAAAGGCAGATTTTTTATATATTTTAGTTTTGAGATTGGTCTGTTTAAAAATGTTCATTTCAAGTCAAAGAAATCTCCCCCAACTCCAATATTGTGCATTAAAATTAAGGAATTTTACTGATTTTGAAAATTTGTCTATATAGCATATTTTGTGATAGCCTTAAAAATTTTCACAAAGTTTTTTTCAAAAAATGTTTTTGGTGATCATTGTCTTTAAGCATTATACTTTGAGGAAACAATGCGATTTTTTACCTCTGAGATATATATTAACAATAATAATCCGTCAAAAATAGGGGTGTTTTTAACCATTTTTAAGGATTTTTGCAATAATTAAGGGCTAAAATAAAAATCCTCATTTTACAACAAAAATGAAAATATATAGGAAATATGTATGATATATTTTAAAATACTAGGCATCAAATATTTAGAAAATGTATAACTTTTTTTTCTTACTGAAATTAGCTTTGTTACATTTTTTGGATTTTGCATGGTTTTCTGTGAGACAGACACTTAAAGCCTTAAATGAAACAAAGAATATTCTCACACTTTCAAGACTATCTGATCCAATATATTAGTCACCAATATCAGGACCTCCTTTATTGTAATAGTTCTCAATATATTTTGTCTACATATAACTGTCAGCATAATAATAATAATAATAATGTTGTGTTAGCAATGACTATATTGGCATAGTCATTGCTAACACAACATTATTAATATATAATGAACATTTACAAATGTACATGTCCACGACAACGATGTTAATACACCTAGCAAACGTCTAAAAACGTTTGTATAGTTTACTTCATGTGCGTAAAAATTAAATACGGAGCAAAGTTCATGTTCAAATTGTAAATGAAAAATATTGGAATATAATTTTATGTTATTAAATTATCAGGGTGCTGATGGCATTGTCTGTGTGTCACAATAAATGTATTAAGTTACCTAGTATATAAGAAAGGTCCACTAAATAGTTTGTGTGTTTTAATGTCAACTCGAACATTATGTTAATGTACAGTATATGTAAGCACAATGAAAATATTGAAATAGGTCAGAAGAAATCATGTTACTGTCTTGTTGAAACTTAAAACAATACCATACAAATATTATTAGATCCCATTATTAATCTCAAATGTAGTTTTAATATCGGTATTTCATTTTGTCCAAAAAGTGGTATAATATATGAATACATATATATCTGAAGGATATACATACAGTCTCTACTTTAAGAACCAATTATGTAAACAGAGATGACCGACTACGTATACTTTGATGAATCATTTATGATTTGATCAAAAGAAAAGTTTAGACACATGAAGCCGTAAATCGAAGATGGATAGACATTGCAATGGTCAAAAGCCAAAGGACAAGCTGAAAGCTAAACAATGTGCAACACGAGCCCCACAAAATAATCGGATTGGACTCAGGTTCTCTAGAAAGTTAATCAGTTCCTAATCCACTTGTGGCACCCGTCGTACTAAACATTTATTTCCAATGTTCCATAATGATGGTATATGATCATACATATACACAATGCTTAATACGAAGAGGATTTAAAAAAAATGGTTAATAATATGTTTGTATAAGTTCTTATTTGTTACTTGTTCCTGATAATGCTAATTCATTATAATTATTGAATTATTGTTAATTGTGGAATCTTATTTCATTTGACTTATATTTGACATCAGTTTGTGTTGTGCTTAGAGCTGCAAATTTAATTCCACGCCTAACAATGCGGCTCTGAAGTCTAACATGTTTTTATTTCTATAGCAGGCAATTTTCTATAACATAATTTCATATTATATTATAAATGGATGTATTACTAATGAATAATCATTGTTTATGACATATGGTTCCCCCTGTAATCTTGTTGAAAGTGGCATTAAACACCATAACGCTAACCTTTATAGTTCGCAAATTTATTGTTGAAAGTATTTCTAACCATATCACACATGGATAATGCCCCAAGCTCATTTTAAATGTTTGTAATATAGTCAGACATTGGCGAAAGATTTTGGGTAATTACTTCTGTCTTGGGACAAAAAATTATAACCAGGCAACATTTTAAATGGGCTTCCAATCCTCTCTTCTTGGGATCTAGAATCTTAGACATCAAGCGACCACAAACAAACAATAAGACAAACGATATTCGTTTCATCTAAAAATTCCCACACAATATAACAAACCTGACAACAATTGGATAACATAGAGAGTACAATGGATGGTGACGTGAATCCTCGTTATCTCTCTCTCTATATATATACAATGGCAAGTTAATATACTGTTGAATATTGTCTGATTTATCTAATTTAAGAAAATTGGCTTACTTTATCAAATAACAAAACATCATCGATATTATATACTATATAAAGGTTGTAATAACTTATTTTGTTCCCTCAACGAACAAGGGTTTTCGTGCAATACGTCTAGAGCAGCTTTCTGAGCAATGTCTATATAGATAAAAATTATACTAAAGTTCTGCTTTGATCAAATATAAAAAATAGTCCAATTGAAACATTTTATGACGGCAATCAAAATCAATAAAAGATTTCTAAAAGTTGTGAAAACTGTGGTATTGATGTAAAACAAGCCACTATTGCGGGATTAATACCGGTAATGTCCATATTACAAACTGTAAATTTAAGATTGACATTACCTAGTAGTAATAGTCCACGTTCCATAGTGACCAAACTCTTTGATGAAATGACGTTTCCAAAATTTAGGCGCTGAAAACTAGAGCCAATATTTTGAATCCAAAAGGTGGACACCACAAACTTATGTTCAATATAAATCTTTGAGAGGTGAGTGGGCTAGGGTTGTGGTGTTTAACTCCATTTTCAATAATATTTCAGTTATATCGTGGCTGTCAATTTTATTGGTGGAGGAAATCGGAGTGCCCGGAGAAAATCATCTATCTACCGGAAGTCACTGACAAACTTTATCACACAATTTTTATTTCGAGTACACCTCACCTGAGCGGGTTTCAAACTCACATTTTTGGTTACAAATATTTGACCTAATGAGACATGTTTCGTGTCCTAATTTTGCTTAATTTAATAAATTATCTCCCCCTAGAATTGTTCTCTTCTTAATCAATATTTGTATTCATTGGTTGCTACTTTCTTTGTTTTTCTAAATCTGAAGCTCTGTAATCTCTGGAAACCATGATTATTAATTCTATTATTAGTGTCATCACTCGTTAACTTGATCAAAATCCATAAATAAAAACCGTGAAATACTTTTGATTTGATTAACAGATCTGTTTTTAAAAACTCGTATGAAATAAAACTCCAACCAAATAAATAAAACATGACTTTTTAGTTGTTGAAGCTCTATTACAGAAAAATTAAGGGCTGTATTTTATAATTAATCTGATGATTCCCACCTGAGTCCCTTTCTATCATTGTTTCCTTTGACGTAGAATAAATGATTTAAGTTCACACGTAGTCACAAAACAGGTAATTTAGGAGTCTTTCAATTAATTAAACAAAAAACTTATTTTTATGCACAATAATATTTTTTCTCCATCAAATATGATGTTTCTTTTTATATTTGACAGCTATTCAACTGTAAGACGCTAGAACATTAACATTTAAAATTATACACTGTCACTCTATTGTAGTGTATTGACATATTTATGTTTTGTTCAAATTATAAAATTATATAAAAAAAAAAACAAAAACGGGACAATTTTTGTAATTTCAGTCAACAATAATTACAATAATAATGAAAAGCCCCTCCCCAAGAGTGTTGATGCATTCACTGACAATTGACAGAAGAATATGTATGAGAAAAAACTGAATAATGATATACCTCTAAGTATGTTTTGGATAATACATTTAATACGCTTTAAACTGTGATGCAATTACAATATTTCGGTAGATTTTGTTTGTCTTCATTCTGTTGAACAAATGTCCATTAACCCAATGCACTATATATACACAGTACTATTCGTTTCTGTTGAAAGTAGACTGCCTATTTTTTTTCCCAACAACTTTATACCAATTTCAAATTACTGTATATTTAATGTTTTTCCCCTGTAATATATATTTTTTTTTGATCTAGCAAGCACAATTTAAACAGTGTTTTATATATATATATATGTAGTATTATGTAGCATTTATTTTGAAGTTCTAAAACTAAAAGACAAAATACATGTCCGGTTGTCTCCATGGATAGCGAAACAGTGGGAGCACATTACCGCGATTGTGTATTTTTCTTGATACCTGGTAAAATGAAACTCGAATGGTTAGACATCTCTTAAATGTATGTCCACAAATTAGTAAGATTGGATATCTTTTACCCCCACCTTCACTTTGAAATTACTGTGCATGAGGCAGCAAAAGACTGATAGTAAGTAATGGGTTTCAGCTCTATATTATTCATATGGAGAGTCTGGCTAACCGAAGAGGCTATCTTGTCAACTTATATTTGTTAGGTATAACAAAGTTCCTTTGGAAACATTATTATAGACAATGTTATAGTAAATGTTCCTAATATAGCAGATATCCTATAACATTTAATCCGTTAGGAACAAATATTAAAAATAATTCCATAATATTTCTTCCATTTAGAACAAATATTAAGGAGGTACTAATATTCCATGACAATCTAACTACGGTCAGGGTAATGTATACCAATGCTTCGGTGATGTATACCTCTAATAGTCGCGGTAATGTAGCACTTTTAGTGGCATTAATGAGTACTGCGCGGTTATGTTCGGCACTACAAATGTATTAGCGTTCGAGTTAATAGATAACAAGATATTATAATAAAGGAGTTTGGATCCTCTAAAACAGATAGCGTGGGTTCTATTTTGGTATTTTGTCCCAAAAACAATTGTAACTTTCACTGGTTTTGTCATCTGACTCAAATGATCATGTGAGTTATTGCCATCATTTTGCGTCCGTCAGATGTTCCTCGTCCGTCTGTCGCAATCGTTAACATTTCACATTTTGAGCATCTCCTCTGAAACGGATGGACCCATTCGAACTAACATTTGCAGGAATTATGTTTGTGGTGTCCCCTACAAAAAGTCCTCAATTCGCATTAAAAAAACACGAGAAATTCTATTCATGATTTTGATAGATTGAAATCTTTTCTGAATCTATAAATTCAAATGATTTGCTTAAAGGGTACACATAATGGATGTTAGGTTCTTTAAAGAAATTTCCAATTTTGTATGAATGAAGAAAAAGACCTGGCCGTCATGGAAAATTTTTGTCTCCGATTCTCTTCTCAGATTGGCGGTAGAAGTAATACATCTTAATTCATCCCTCTTTTATTTTGTTAAAACGAGTAATTTTTAAATGAATTCTTATTGTCTACATTTTCTATATATTTATTAAACATCGAAAGGAATAAAGTAATATATTCCTATATGTTATTGTTTTTTTTGTCTTACATTTTAGTTTAACCCCTGGGTATATCACTCTAATACATTAATGTTTGTCAAATCGCTTAGATTACATGGAACACATGCACGACAGAAATAGTCAAACGAAATATAAAGTAAAAATTGTGAATTTGTTTCAATAATAACATTACTTTCATTTTAATATCAACATGCTGATTATGTATCTGGAACATTTATTACTAAGTTTGTCTACTTCTATCTTTATATTTCATCGTTAACGTGATATTAAAACGAACAGCAATTTGCTAAAGAATATTAATTCTATGTGCTTAAGACGATTTGTAAATCGTTTTCAAAGACATGAAAAGCGCTTACTTTGCGCCAAAGGAAATATACATTTCTCTTGGGATAGTCTTCCATCTTTCTTGCATATGTTTATTAACTTTTAATATATAGCGCATCATCAATCACACTTTCTTAGAAATATTCAATCAACTTAATTACGCCCTATTGCACGTGTCAAAACAACTTTACGGGATGTTTCATTGGTGTGCTTCATTCAAAATGGATTGTGATTAATTATCACGGAAGATAATTAATTTGTTCTGATATTTGTACAAACTCCTATTGAGATGTAATATTGACCAATATAATTGTGGCTTTCATTGATAGAATAATTTCAGACATGAAGAATTGGTTGTAACAAATACATGCAATGCACTCACATAGGATCATTCTTCATCGCTTCATTGACAGCTGATTATCTAACGTCAGACTTAAAATTGTGTAACACCTCTTCCTAATTTTTTTTTTAAATTTTTTTTTTTTTTATTTAAAGCTTATTATGAAATAAAAACCAAACAATCGTTGAAGACCTGACCAAAATTATAATGTATAAACATATAATCTAATAATAGTTACGAGTCGAAAATAGCCCAAACAAACAAACGAAAAACACAAAAACACCACACTGTCGGAACAGGCCCAAAACACAATAGGAAAACCGTGGATAGAGGTCCTGAAAATCGAAAAAGCAAGCACCAATATATAACCATGTCCGTTCACATTGTGATCAACCTGTCAACAGCAGACAGCACATAATGATGCTGGCATTATACTAAATACTGCTTTAGAACAACAGTCCAACTTTTCATCAACATATTTGTCAACAACGAAAAGCAGAATATTCCGTTCATGTCAATAAAATATCCTCCTTATACTTTAAATTTGATGTGCATAATCATTACAATGTAAATCACAGATATAAAAAATATCAAAACATCAAAAAAAGTTAGAATAACAGTGTTTCTGTTGTACCATCATATGTTCCCATAATTAAAACAAAAATAGAAGTTTGATTGTGAAATAAAATGAAAAAAACTACCACACCGACTGAAGAGTTCAAGAATCTAATTGAAAAATTGCGTCAAAAGAGGAAAAGTGGATACAGCTAACACATATACATGTATATATTCATGACCGTTCACTTTCCGTGCTTAGGATAG
Source organism: Bathymodiolus brooksi (assembly GCA_963680875.1). Lineage (NCBI taxonomy): Eukaryota > Metazoa > Mollusca > Bivalvia > Mytilida > Modiolidae > Bathymodiolus > Bathymodiolus brooksi. The sequence continues at coordinate 90,006,337 of OY804577.1, forward strand.
GTATTTCAATAATAAATTGGCGGGGTTATAACAGTTATATGGGCTCAAACATCCCGTCTCAATCCTCAAATATATAACTTGAATATATTTAAAAAATATATTTCCTGTAAAGGTTTGGTAGTTCCTACCCGACTCTTAATTACCGGTGTTTACATGTATGTTTTGTATGTATTCTTTATATTACTTTTTATGTATCGACATCTTTTAGGCAGGTGGTTACAAAAAAGTATCGGGTTTGCTTTTATTAACAAAACGACAAATACGAGAAACTAAATATAGCTTTATTCATGAAGATATTACACACCTCCATGCTTTAGCAGATCATACAATACTGAATCATTTACACACCTAACACCTGACAAAAAAAACCATGCCGATATCGTATTTAGATATTAAAATAATTATTTAGCGAGGACCCCTCTCCTAATAAAATATATTTGAGGTGATAAACTATTTATAGTTTGGAACCGACCATTTAACTTGCAGGGGGAGGGGGGGGGGGAGGGGTTATGGTTTTTTGTTTCGTTCAGAATTGTTTTTTCGTACAACAAATATTAGAGTTAGAGAGTTAGAATATTAATTTTGTTTGTCGCGCAAAGCGCGAATTTTTTCCCCCAGAATTTAACATTAGGTTATATGACAAAAACTCTGATTCAGATTTTTTTTTTTCCTCCACCAAAAATCAAAATATTTTTTTCAGCAATATTGGGAATCAGAATAATTTTTTAGAAAACCAAATGTCGAGCAACACGAAATCATGCTATTCGTGAAAGTAAAACCTTAATTTATGTCAGTGTTCAAAACATTAAGCTTTACAGAAATAGAAATAAAGTTGAATAATTTGTTATAAACATTATATCAGGGGTACGACAATCTAAACATAGATAATACATACATGTAATACACAAACATTGTGGCAATTGTGAATTGACTAAAAATAAAACATATTTTATGAGAAATACTGACTCTGAATTCTATGCAGAAATAGTTGAAAGACAAAAAATAAATGTTATTTATCTATTTCATTTATTATTTATCTATTTTAATCTACTATTTTCAGTGGCATTTTCAATGATATGGAATCAAGTGGCAATTAACGTTGTTTTGAAACCTAAACGCAATACTTGAATGCTACAAATTTGAAGATATTTTATTCTAGTGTTAAAAACATGAAATGTAATTTTTATCGCTGGTGTCTAAACACCATATTTTAACATTGTCTTACATTTCAAATATTGACATCCTAACCTATAGTAATTTACAGTATCTTCCATAATTGATAAAGATTGCTACCATGTCCCGTGAACTAAATTTTCTTTTCGTACATTAGTTGTATTTCCAAGCAAGCAAACAAAACACACATAAAATGGAGAAAAAAAAGCGCCACAAAGAAATTCGAATTCATAATATATATAAAGAAAGATTTCGAAAGATAAGAAATCGTGAACCCACAAATCTAGCAGTACTTTATCTTATTTCTCAGTATTTTGTTTATACCGTTTGCATATCAATTCTCTATTTAAAGATACACGAACAATTATATTTGAAAATATTTCAATAACATTTTAAAGTTGTCATACAATTTTTATCAGAATAGCGAATGACATCACATAGTCGAACCATTAGAGAGTCGAACCATTAGAGCTACACCTGCTAAAACATACATAACATAGTCGAATCATTACAGCTACACCTGCTAAAACATAAATAACATAATCGAACCATTACAGCTACACCTGCTAAAACATAAATAACATAGTCGAACCATTACAGCTACACCAGCTAAAGCATAAATAACATAGTCGAACCATTACAGATACACCTGCTAAAGCATAAATAACATAGTCGAACCATTACAGCTACACCTACCGAAACATAAATAACATAGTCGAACCATGACAGCAACACCTGCCGACCGAAACATAAATAACATAGTCGAACCATTACAGCTACACCTACCGAAACATAAATATCATAGTCGAACCATTACAGCTACACCTACCGAAACATAAATAACATAGTCGAACCATTACAGCAACACCTACCGAAACATTAATAACATAGTCGAACCATTACAGCTACACCTACCGAAACATAAATAACATAGTCGAACCATTACAGCTACACCTACCGAAACATAAATAACATAGTCGAACCAATACAGCTACACCTACCGAAACATAAATAACATAGTCGAACCATTACAGCTACACCTACCGAAACATTAATAACATAGTCGAACCATTACAGCTAGACCTTCCGAAACATAAATAACATAGTCGAACCATTACAGCTACACCTGCCGAAACATAAATAACATAGTCGAACAATTACACCAACACCTGCCGGCAACATAAATAACATAGTCGAACCATTACAGCTACACCTACCGAAACATTAATAACATAATCGAACCATTACAGCTACACCTTCCGTAACATAAATAACATAGTCGAACCATTACAGCTACACCTACCGAAACATGAATAACATAGTCGAACCATTACACCAACACCTGCCGAAACATTAATAACAGTTGAACCATTACACCAACACCTGCCGAAACATTAATAACATAGTCGAACCATTACAGCTACATCTACCGAAGCATAAATAACATAGTCGAACCATTACAGCTACACCTGCCGAAACATAAATAACATAGTCGAACCATTACAGCTACACCTACCGAAATATAAATAACATAGTTGAACCATTACAGCTACACCTGCCGAAACATAAATAAGATAGTCGAACCATTACAGCAACACCTGCCGAAACATAAATAACATAGTCGAACCATTACAGCTACACCCACCAAAACATAAATAACATAGTCGAATCATTACAGCTACACCTACCGAAACATAATAACATAGTCGAACCATTACAGCAACACCTACCGAAACATAAATAACATAGTCGAACCATTACAGCTACACCTTCCGAAACATAAATAACATAGTCGAACCATTACAATTACACCTGCCGAAACATAAATAACATAGTCGAACCATTACATCAACACCTGCCGAAACATAAATAACATAGTCGAACCATTACAGCTACACCTACCGAAACATAAATAACATAGTCGAACCATTACACCAACACCTGCCGAAAAATAAATAACATAGTCGAACCATTACAGCTACATCTAGCGAAACATAAATAACATAGTCGAATCATTACATCTACATTTTCCGAAACATAAATAACATAGTCGAAACATTACAGCTACACCTACCGAAACATAAATAACATAGTCGAACCATTACAGCTAGACCTACCGAAACATAAATAACATAGTCGAACCATTACAGCTACACCTACCGAAGCAAAAATAACATAGTCGAACCATTACAGCTACACCTACCGAAACATTAATAACATAATCGAACCATTACAGCTACACCTTCCGTAACATAAATAACATAGTCGAACCATTACAGCTACACCTACCGAAACATGAATAACATAGTCGAACCATTACACCAACACCTGCCGAAACATTAATAACAGTTGAACCATTACACCAACACCTGCCGAAACATTAATAACATAGTCGAACCATTACAGCTACATCTACCGAAGCATAAATAACATAGTCGAACCATTACAGCTACAACTGCCGAAACATAAATAACATAGTCGAACCATTACAGCTACACCTACCGAAATATAAATAACATAGTTGAACCATTACAGCTACACCTGCCGAAACATAAATAAGATAGTCGAACCATTACAGCAACACCTGCCGAAACATAAATAACATAGTCGAACCATGACAGCTACACCCACCAAAACATAAATAACATAGTCGAATCATTACAGCTACACCTACCGAAACATAATAACATAGTCGAACCATTACAGCAACACCTACCGAAACATAAATAACATAGTCGAACCATTACAGCTACACCTTCCGAAACATAAATAACATAGTCGAACCATTACAATTACACCTGCCGAAACATAAATAACATATTCGAACCATTACATCAACACCTGCCGAAACATACATAACATAGTCGAACCATTACAGCTACACCTACCGAAACATAAATAACATAGTCGAACCATTACACCAACACCTGCCGAAAAATAAATAACATAGTCGAACCATTACAGCTAGCGAAACATAAATAACATAGTCGAATCATTACATCTACATTTTCCGAAACATAAATAACATAGTCGAAACATTACAGCTACACCTACCGAAACATAAATAACATAGTCGAACCATTACAGCTAGACCTACCGAAACATAAATAACATAGTCGAACCATTACAGCTACACCTACCGAAGCAAAAATAACATAGTCGAACCATTACAGCTACACCTACCGAAACATAAATAACATAGTCGAACCATTACAGCTACATCTACCGAGACATAAATAACATAGTCGAACCATTACAGCTACACCTACCGAAATATAAATAACATAGTCGAACCATTACAGCTACACCTACCGAAACATAAATTTGGTTCAACCACGATCATCTGTAAACTGAATATCCATAGTAGTCCCAATGTCCTATTTCTTTGCTTGCGAATTTAAAATGCATATGCATATCACCTGTCCATACAGAAATCGTAGTTCAAGTTTGGAGATACCAGAGGCTAAACAGAATCCGTAAATAGAAGAAGAATAGAAGAAAAAACAATGACCACACGACAAAGTACAAAAAGTCAAAAAACGATCCACAAAATATTACACGGAAAACAAAAGATTGGGAAAAACGATCTCTACTAACACTAGAGGTTATGTCTTGTGTTTGGTTGTACACAGTATTACTCTCTGGTGGTTTTATATCATATTAATGTTTTGCATGCTGAGCAATTAACACATTTGGTTTTTTTTGTTCAATCTTTATGCTAAAATATTCGATGTATTTGAGTGGATTTAACATTAAAACGGTGGCCAAATTATGGAAGAGAAATGTTACGCCTAAGTCAGAAAACAGGCCAAGCAATTACAAAAAAAAACAACATAACACACATATTTGACTTTATGATGTATATTAACGATTTTTTTTCTTCAAATATATCGATTCGATTTCGGAACTGTTCTGTTGGTTTGGTACTCGTATATATTGTTTTTCATTTTATTATTTATATGTAGATAGTGAATTATGTCAATAGAAATAAAAACGTAGGTATCTTATCTAGTACGCAAAAAATATCTAATTTAGGATATACGTTAATGAATTGATATTTTTGAATCATGATATGGAATTTATGCTGAATTAATTTATATTTGCTGTTGGAATTGTTCCGACAGTGTGGTAATTTTTTATCTTCATTTTATTAACTAATTTCTATAGTATTACATTATATATAGATCATATCTACTTATAAACAAGTACATGTATTATATAATTCGATACCAACTGTTTAATCTTATTCTGTCGTGTTTTACGGTATTATTATTATTATTATTATTATTATTATTATTATTATTATTCATGGCAAATCACGAATAATTACGCGACATAATGTCATCATGGTATGCCCATCACATTTTATATATCAAGTATTATTCTAGTAGGTTTTATATGTCTTTTTTCTTTATTTTAAGTCTCATCACCATATTTTTTTTATTAGGTAGCAAAGAAAAACGTCAACAATCAACCATTCCATCATCATTTTTTCAAAGAGGGTTTGAATCAACTGTTACAGAAGACTCAAATAAATCAGACGATATGCCGTCACAGAGTATAAAAGACATCACCTCTGGGTCCGTGGACGCTCAAATAGGAACTATTAATTTGTTTGCTGTTCCAATTGTTTGTCTGTACGTAGACGGCAAAGAACGATTGTGCCTTGCACAAATATCGAATACCCTCCTTCGAGATTTCAGCTATAATGAAATACACAATAGACGAGTCGCTCTTGGAATAACATGCATGCAATGTTCACCAATACAACTTGAAGTACTACGTCGTAGCGGAGCCATGCCCGTGTCATCTCGTAGATGTGGACTCATTACTAAGAGAGAAGCCGAACGTCTTGTGAAATCGTTTTTAGAAGATATTCCGCCACCTAAACTCCCAGAGAACTTTTCATTTCAAGTTCAACACACATGTGGATGGGGTTGTCAAGGAATGTTTATGCCATCTAGGTATAACAGTTCACGTGCGAAATGCATTAAATGCACGACTTGTAACACTTTCTTTTCACCAAATAAGTTTATATTCCATTACCATAAAACTGCAAGCAGCGCATACAGACATCCAGATGCAGCTAATTTCAATTCATGGCGTCGTCATCTGCATTTGGTTGAAAAGGGTCCACCAGAAACATTACTATTTGCTTGGGAGGACGTGAAAGCGATGTTCAATGGTGGATGCCGAAAAAGAACATCCGGTGGGAAAGCAAGTTTCAGCTTGTCACCCAACAGAACAAGGGAAACAACCGATTATAAAACGCCAGTTGTCCCTACAATGATGAGGACATATCAAGGACTTCAAAGTAACAATCTTTATCGATTAGATATGGGGGAAAATATGCATTCCGCTTTTCCGGTTCAAACAGGACACTCATCAGTGGCGTCCTATGGCGATATGTTGAGAACAATGAGTTTGAATTATTCTCCTTGGTGGAAATCGTTGTACATGCAACGCCATGGTGCACCTTCAACTTGTAATATGCCATATAGTTCTGAGTTCAACATATCAAACTATGGGCATCCACAATTCCCGTTACCTATAATTGACACTACAGAATCCTTCATGGACGAAATGAACAAACTGTCGGAGATGTCAACTGGTCAAGATAAGAAAGATAGAAAAGATGACGGTATGAGTACAAAACTTCAACCTGCTGATGATGAAATTATTTCAAGAAACCTTTCTCCTTGTGACGAAGACAACATTGACATAGAAACAAGTGATAGGAAAATAGGAGACGAACTAGAGGAGAATAATAAAGAGAAGATGGAAATCGAAAACACAGACATGTTCTCCTTCTCCGATGACAACATTAAAGTAGAAGAGACTGAGAAGGTATAATTACAAATAAACTGCTTTGTTTTTACATAAATATACCGTTAACTTAACAAACAAAATGTCTTACTCTCTTACATACAAAAATATAGGTAGTAGTTTATAATGAGATGATTACCATGAAGCTTTTATAGAAACAATCTATTGAAACATAAAACTAGATGAATGTAATATTATTACACATAGCTGACAGAAAGTAACATGCATAGTAAGTTACATCAGAGTAATAAATAAATAAAAAAATATATTTAAAAACTGTTTTAAAAATGTGTTTATCAATGCTATTAACCTCCAAAAAAGCAAATATCATAATTCATACGTTGTTGAATTTGTAACACAAAAACAACTATGCAAATAAACATACATAGCATAACGGCAGGTGTGAAGGTCGATACCTTCAAAACTGATATCATTTCTTTTATCAGTAATGTCATAATGTGTTGACATCACACTGACGGATATTTTCCAGTATCAAACGCAGTTAATCTATACTGACAATGTCAATCGTTGAGATCAAAGGAATAATGTCCAAATTAACGATACGATAAATATAGAATAACGACAGATTTGAAGATCGAGACAGACGTTGTCACTAATATCGCAGCGAGTCCGATAGAACGAGCAGTGATACTAGTGATAATGTCTGTCGAGACCTTCATAAATGACGGTATTGTTTGTACCGGTATTAAACGTCATAATATGAAGCCAAACTGGCTGATAATTTTCGTTGATATTGACAATATCACTTAGTGAATCAAAGGGACAAATTTCTAGTTTACTGATAAATACAGTTATGGGGCAGTTGTCAATGCGTATCAAAGCCTGTTTTAATAGTGAACATGCTTTAATATATGATATTGTTCGATGTTAAGCTTAAAATTACCTTTCTTTCATATATAATGAGGAATTCTAGCCAGTATTTGTAATTTGATAAAACAAAGCACAATATAATTAAATAATTGCTCTTTGACACTGTGCACGGGCTGGCATGTCTAGAAAGGAGAAATATAATATAAATTGATAATATTTCTAAATAAATAGAATAAATTTAAAGAAAAACACATATTACTGGATTTGATCTGAATTTCTTCTTGATTCATTTTAACATGCCTTTGCACAGTCGCTTGGTGCACCCTGTAATTGAGCAATAACATGATGACATATTTCCTGCAACTAGGTCTCCTGCTCTAAACACGAGGTGACACATCCGAATGGATAACAATAATAATAATAGATATAATAATTATCTATTTATTTATTTATTTATTTATATATAGTATGTGATAAGTATTTAATATTATATATAATTATTTACTATATAATTGTGAGAAAATGCAATTATCAGATAGGGTGTGTCAGAAGCACCGTCCCTTGGTGTTTTTAGCAGGTTTACTACTTGTTAAGGAATATGCAACATATGTAAAGTTTCACACTGGATCTGAGATATAGGGAACAAACCAGAACATGATCCACTAAATAATAATAATAATTATATTTATATTTTTAGAAATATAAAAACCTTAAACTATGTCCTTTTTCTTTGTTGTGTATGTCTCATTTATCAATCATGAATGTTTGTATTGTTAATGATGCCTCATGTGGGCCCTATGATTAGGCAATAAAATATATTCTATTCTATTCTATATAATAAAGTATGATTTATTTATCTCTTGTTTGTTGGCATCGTTTTGTTAATTGTTTACCATAAACTTTATTTTCATAAACAGATACATTTTAACTCAATCTTTATGTGCATTTGTCTGTACTTAATTTAAATGGGAATATTGTATTTCATAGCTTTTATTCTACTTAAAATACCTAGGAAACGTAAGCAAAAGTCTAACAGTAATACTATTGCTTTAATAAGATATACCATTATGCCTCTTTTAATTCTTTTACTAATAATAATAATAATAATAACAACAATTAATAATAACAGATATAATTATTTGTTATCAATAAGTGTTTTGTCTAATAGCAAATGATGAATTTTGTGTTGTGTTTTAAAGAAAGTGTTTCTTCATTATGTGGTAAGATAATAATTTTTAATTTTCTACCTAAAATCATAAAAAATCACCTAAAGTGAGGATTAAGATTTCTCTATTTCTATTATTGATTAAAAAACTGCGAATATTGCTTTAAAGGGATAGATATGTCTCAAATATCGCCATTAAACTTTGGTATTTCGGGTGTAATTTCTAATTACAATGCCATATGAGAATTCACTATCTCAAATCTAATCAATTTTTTGACAAACCTTATGCCGACTGTATACATTTGTGATTGGGATCGCTTAGAGTGATATCTGAGGGAATAATTTTGTTTTCAATACAAAATGATTTTTGAAAGCCTAATAATTATGTCCTCGAGAGAACACATTCATTGTACAAGACTAATTTTCTGAATGTGATAGTTAAAATTATGACACGTGACATTTCTCGTTGGTTCGTCGAGAAAAAAATAATTAAGTGGTATGACATTTCAGTTGCATCTAAATATATTGTTAATGAATATTCTAAACGTTGGTTGTTTTATATGCCACAGAAAATTAATGTACGTATCCCGTAGTAAATTAATTTAGAAAATAACAAACAGGAGACTTGGTTGTATATTTTATAGCATACAAATAACGATAGCTGTTTCCAGTAATGATGTATTTCCCAAAACACCAAAGGCAACGGTAATATTAAACATCTACTAATTGATTTGAAGTCAAACAATTTTTTAAGCGAAATTGTTGTCCCAATGGTAGCACTTTCATTTTATTAGGTTTTTCATGTTTATATTACATCCAATATAAATATTGGAAGAAGTCCGACAATTCAGGAAAAACTAAGACCCTTCAGAGGACACTGGTCGCTTTAACACAAGGCTTATCGAATACACAGGGAAGATGAATATCCAACAATACACTGACAGCTTTATCACAATGTTTATCGAGTACCAAGAGAAGGTGAAGATCATCTACAAGTCACCGAGAGCTTTATCACAAGGTTTATCGAGTACCAAGAGAAGGTGAAGACCATCTACAAGTCACTGATAGATTTATGGCGTTTATCGAGTACCAAGAGAAGGTGAAGACCATCTACAAGTCACTGATAGATTTATGGCGTTTATCGAGTACCAAGAGAAGGTGAAGACCATCTACAGGACACTGATAGCTTTATCACAAGGTTTATCGAGTACCAAGAGAAGGTGAAGACCATCTACAAGTCACTGATAGATTTATGGCGTTTATCGAGTACCAAGAGAAGGTGAAGACCATCTACAAGTCACTGATAGATTTATGACGTTTATCGAGCACCAAGAGAAGGTGAAGACCATCTACAAGTCACTGATAGATTTATGGCGTTTATCGAGAACCAAGAGAAGGTGAAGACCATCTACAGGACACTGCTAGCTTTATCACAAGGTTTATCGATTGCCAAGAAAAGGTGAAGACCATCTACAGGACACTGATAGCTTTATTACAAGGTTTATTGAGTACCAAGAAAAGGTGAAGACCATCTACAAGTCACTGATAGCTTTATCACAAGGTTTATCGAGTACCAAGAGAAGGTGAAGATCATCTACAAGTCACTGATAGATTTATGGCGTTTATCGAGTACCAAGAGAAGGTGAAGACCATCTACAAGTGACTGATAGATTTATGACGTTTATCGAGTACCAAGAGAAGGTGAAGACCATCTACAAGTCACTGATAGATTTATGGCGTTTATCAAGCACCAAGATAAGGTGAAGACCATCTACAAGTCACTGATAGATTTATGGCGTTTATCGAGTACCAAGAGAAGGTGAAGACCAGCTACAGGACACTGATAGCTTTATCACAAGGTTTATCGAGTACCAAGAAAAGGTGAAGACCATCTACAGGACACTGATAGCTTTATTACAAGGTTTATCGAGTACCAAGAGAAGGTGAAGACCATCTACAAGTCACTGATATATTTATGACGTTTATCGAGTACCAAGAGAAGGTGAAGACCATCTACAAGTGACTGATAGATTTATGACGTTTATCGAGTACCAAGAGAAGGTGAAGACCATCTACAAGTCACTGATAGATTTATGACGTTTATCGAGTACCAAGAGAAGGTGAAGACCATCTACAGGACACTGATAGCTTTATCACAAGGTTTATCGAGTACCAAGAGAAGATGAAGACCATCTACAAGTCACTGATAGATTTATGGCGTTTATCGAGTACCAAGAGAAGATGAAGACCATCTACAGGACACTGATAGCTTTATTACAAGGTTTATCAAGTGCCAAGAGAAGGTGAAGACCATCTACAGGACACTGATAGCTTTATTACAAGGTTTATCGAGTACCAAGAAAAGATGAAGACCATCTACAGGACACTGATAGCTTTATTACAAGGTTTATCGAGTACCAAGAGAAGGTGAAGACCATCTACAAGTCACTGATAGATTTATGGCGTTTATCGAGTACCAAGAGAAGGTGAAGACCATCTACAAGTCACTGATAGATTTATGGCCTTTATCGAGTACCAAGAGAAGGTGAAGACCATCTACAGGACACTGATAGCTTTATCACAAGGTTTATCGAGTGCCAAGAAAAGGTGAAGACCATCTACAGGACACTGATAGCTTTATTACAAGGTTTATCGAGTACCAAGAGAAGGTGAAGACCATCTACAAGTGACTGATAGATTTATGGCGTTTATCGAGTACCAAGAGAAGGTGAAGACCATCTACAAAAAACTGATAGCTTTATTACAAGGTTTATCGAGTACCAAGAGAAGGTGAAGACCATCTACAAGTCACTGATAGATTTATGGCGTTTATCGAGTACCAAGAGAAGGTGAAGACCATCTACAGGACACTGATAGCTTTATTACAAGGTTTATCGAGTACCAAGAAAAGGGGAAGACCATCTACAGGACACTGATAGCTTTATTACAAGGTTTATCGAGTACCAAGAGAAGGTGAAGACCATCTACAGGACACTGATAGCTTTATCACAAGGTTTATCGAGTACCAAGAAAAGGTGAAGACCATCTACAGGACACTGATAGCTTTATTACAAGGTTTATCGAGTACCAAGAGAAGATGAAGACCATCTACAGGACACTGATAGCTTTATCACAAGGTTTATCGAGTACCAGGAGAAGGCGAAGACCATCTACAAGTCACTGATAGCTTTATTACAAGGTTTATCGAGTACCAATAGAAGATGAAGACCATCTACAAGTCACTGATATATTTTTGGCGTTTATCGAGTACCAAGAGAAGGTGAAGACCATCTACAGGACACTGATAGCTTTATCACAAGGTTTATCGAGTACCAAGAAAAGGTGAAGACCATCTACAGGACACTGATAGCTTTATTACAAGGTTTATCGAGTATCAAGAGAAGGTGAAGACAATCTACAAGTCACTAATAGATTTATGACGTTTATCGAGTAACAAGAGAAGGTGAAGACCATCTACAAGAAACTGATAGCTTGATTAAAAGGTTTATCGAGTACCAAGAGAAGGTGAAGACAATCTACAAGTCACTGATAGATTTATGACGTTTATCGAGTACCAAGAGAAGGTGAAGACCATCTACAAGAAACTGATAGCTTTATTACAAGGTTTATCGAGTACCAAGAGAAGGTGAAGACTATCTACAAGTCACTGATAGATTTATGGCGGTTATCGAGTACCAAGAGAAGGTGAAGACCATCTACAGGACACTGATAGCTTTATTACAAGGTTTATCGAGTGCCAAGAAAAGGTGAAGACCATCTACAGGTCACTGATAGATATATGGCGTTTATCGAGTACCAAGAGAAGGTGAAGACCATCTACACGACACTGATAGCTTTATTACAAGGTTTATCGAGTGCCAAGAAAAGGTGAAGACCATCTACAGGACACTGATAGCTTTATTACAAGGTTTATCGAGTACCAAGAGAAGGTGAAGACCATCTACAGGACACTGATAGCTTTATTACAAGGTTTATCGAGTGCCAAGAAAAGGTGAAGACCATCTACAGGACACTGATAGCTTTATTACAAGGTTTATCGAGTACCAAGAGAAGGTGAAGACCATCTACAAGTCACTGATATGTTTATGGCGTTTATCGAGTACCAAGAGAAGGTGAAGACCATCTACACGACACTGATAGCTTTATTACACGATTTATCGAGTGCCCAGAAAAGGTGAAGACCATCTACAGGACACTGATAGCTTTATTATAAGGTTTATCGAGTACCAAGAGAAGGTGAAGACCATCTACAGGACACTGATAGCTTTATTACAAGGTTTATCGAGTACCAAGAGAAGGTGAAGACCATCTACAAGTGACTGATATATTTATGACGTTTATCGAGTACCAAGAGAAGGTGAAGACCATCTACAGGACACTGCTAGCTTTATTACGAGGTTTATCGAGTACCAAGAGAAGGTGAAGACCATCTACAAGTGACTGATAGATTTATGACGTTTATCGAGTACCAAGAGAAGGTGAAGACCATCTACAAGTCACCGATAGCTTTATCACAAGGTTTATCGAGTACCAGTACCAAGAGAAGGTGAAGACCATCTATAAGTCACTGATAGCTTTATTACAATGTTTATCGAGTACCAAGAGAAGGTGAAGACCATCTACAAGTCATTGATAGATTTATGACGTTTATCGAGTACCAAGAGAAGGTGAAGACCATCTACAAGAAACTGATAGCTTTATTACAAGGTTTATCGAGTACCAAGAGAAGGTGAAGACCATCTACAAGTCACTGATAGATTTATGACGTTTATCGAGTACCAAGAGAAGGTGAAGACCATCTACAAGAAACTGATAGCTTTATTACAAGGTTTATCGAGTACCAAGAGAAGGTGAAGACCATCTACAAGTCACTGATAGATTTATGACGTTTATCGAGTACCAAGAGAAGGTGAAGACCATCTACAAGTCACTGATAGCTTTATTACAAGGTTATCAAGCACCAAGAGAATGTGATGACCATCTACAAGATACTGATAGCTTTATCACAAGGTTTATCGAGTACCAAGAGAATGTGATGACAATCGACACGAAACTGATAGCTTTATCATAAAATTTATCGAGTGTCCAATATGAAACCGCTACAGAAGAAACTGATAGCTTTATCACATGGTTTATACAGAGAAGCTGGAGACCTTCCACAAGACACTGTAAGCTTTATCACTTGGTTTATCGAGTTGATTTCGTCACGGTGGTCGGATTCCCAGATTTAATTGATGTTATACACCAATTACATATGTAGATATAAACACAACAACTGGCTCCGATGACTTTTTAAATTTAAATTGTAGTTTAGTCATTGAGAGAGATAATATAAATATGTGATTAAAAAAATAGTAAAACACATAATATGCTGTTGCCACACTTTATTAAGGGGTATTTTTCTTTAAATTAATAAGCTCGAAATGACAGAATCCTCCTTCAAGTAAAGTTCGTCCTTCGTGTAGATAATTTTCCCTGTCGTCATGGAAGTGATATATGCAAATACAAATTGATATTGGTTGATTTGTTTACTATTACTGTTTAAATGTTCTTTTCAAATAATGAAATGGATGTACTAAATTATGTAATTGAACATTTACATTAATAATGCTTCGTTAGTGATGGTTGAGACCAAAATGAAGCAAAATATTGGCATACAATCACAGGAGATTAATACCAAGGGAGAACATCCAGATATATAATGATAGATGAAATAAATAAAATACCCAACAAACAATCTAAACTAGCCATATCTACATACATGTAGTTTCATTCCATACTTATGGTTTTGGTTTATGGGTTGTGTCCAACATCGTAGAATGTCTAAATATTGCCAGTATTTTAATAAATTGTACATGATATTTAATTTCCTTGTAAAGAAATAAACTCAGAATTCATTGATAATTCTTTGTGCGGACAAATAATGCAAAAATTGCCTTAACTCCGTTAGCTACATTTCTGTGCGCCGTATATCGTCATTTTCGAGTTCAATGACTTGATGTGACAAGTGATTGGTCACATTGCTGATATTGAAGGAATTGTTGATTGTTTCACTTTCTTTTCATAACTTATCTGTCAATTTATTTGTGTGTAGATCGAATCCAAAATAATCGCACAATAAAATATTGATAAAATACTTTTTGATTCATTCAGAAACACGTTTTTTAAATTCAATCTAACAATAACTACCAAAAGTTTTGTTCGATTTAGATGAGATATGCAGTAAACCGCACCAGATTACACGATAAATGTTTTAGCCTCATCATTAACCACGTGATAATCCCTCTCGTTATCTTTCCATTTTCATCTTAGTTTCGGATGTTGATTTTACCACTTACATACTTTGGTGTAAAAATTACTTAAGAAACCAACATATTCAACACAACGACAGTGAAGCACAATATAAAAATGACTTAAATAAACAAAATACAACAGATCAAATATTTATTAGATTTATTAATTGTATCAATTCATTTTGTTTTAGTCAGTGGAGCCAGAGAAATGTGAAAAGCTTAGTGATGACAGCATATATGACAGTAAGTTTTCACAAATCACGAAATAACAATTAACAACAAGGGATACTAGGTAAAAGCTGTATACCTAGTTAATTGTACACAGCAAAATTTACTGCAATACCATATGCACTTTAAAGTTATGTGGCTTTCCAATCTTTCGATTTTGAGTGTATTCGATGATGGTTATTCCAGGTTGAGTGGCTACCCGATGATGGTTATTCCAGAAACGCGTCGTGTGTGCTTACCCGATGATGGTTATTCCAGAAACGCGTCGTGTGTGCTTACCCGATGATGGTTATTCCAGAAACGCGTCGTGTGTGCTTACCCGATGATGGTTATTCCAGAAACGCGTCGTGTGTGCTTACCCGATGATGGTTATTCCAGAAACGCGTCGTGTGTGCTTACCCAATGATGGTTATTCCAGAAACGCGTCGTGTGTGCTTACCCAATGATGGTTATTCCAGAAACGCGTCGTGTGTGCTTACCCAATGATGGTTATTCCAGAAACGCGTCGTGTGTGCTTACCCGATGATGGTTATTCCAGAAACGCGTCGTTTTCTTTTTATTAGAATAATAATGAATATCAAATATGTGATAATTGGTTCCTCCGTAAGAGTTACACCTTGCAGTCGTTCCCTATTTGACATAGTTATATAAAACAGAATGTCGTGCCATGCTAGTTGTACCCGAGGGAACTAGTACATATGTTCTCCTCTGCACCCCAGGCTGTTGGGGTCGCCCTTAGGATGGGAAGTAAATAAACTCCCCGCATTTCAAAAATGCACTTAAAAACAATTTGCAGCAATTCTCAATTGTCATCATCATGCTAGGAGTAGGCGGACGTCGTGGTCGTGATCGTATGGTAGAGTTGGATTTATAACTACCCATGTAACCAGTGCCTATCACCACTAACGTTATGAGTTCGAATCCCCTCGATACAACAATATGTGATAAAGTTTGTCAGTGATTTGCGACAGATCGGTGGTTTTCTCCGGGTACTCCGGTTTACTCCACCAATAAAACTGACCGCCATGATATAACTGAAATATTGCTAAAAGTGGCGTTAAACACCATAACCCTAACCCATGTTAGGAGTGGTCATTCGAATTCCTGTTTCCCTGCACAATTTTCTCATTTTTGAATCAAAACATCGATGTGTCGAGCTATCTCAGTCATATACTTTTACCTGATTTCTTGCTTGTAAGTTTGTTGTCGTTATAAGATACGTCTAACTTGAAAATAATCAATCATCAGTCATTGATGACTCGCTGTTCTCTCTTTTATGTTTTATAAGAAATAGCATAAAGGCATACTACCAAACATTGCTAAGAAAAGTGATAACACCAAGTACCAATTAAATACATTGGAAATTAATAGTTGTAGTTCCAAACTATTTATATTTGTAGATGAAAGATATGATTCGAGTGAAGACGATCTATTTGATGATAGCGATCTTGAGTCGTTTTCAGTTGGTATGTCATATAATATGAACACTGGTCATCAAGGTCAGAAAAAAACTTCGGTAAACATTGACGACCCATTCGGGTACAAACACAACAAAGAAAAACGATGTAAAAACGGCGATGAAAGTTCGATCGGCCAACATTTAATCTGAGTTAGACCAGGTGTTTAGAATGTTGCCCTGATCTATATATAATAATTAGACAATTATGAGCATGTAGGAACGACGGGAAGCTCGGTTTTAACAGGCAATCTTTGTATATACTACATACCGAACCCAAAAATATCAATATTAAAGGTAGACGCAAAACCTTCCTGTATACATTCACACATTAATTTGATGAAAACACATAAGAGTGACAAAAGTGAACGTCGTTTTTACGCAGAAATCATGACTGAAAACACCATACCCATCAAAACGTATTGATTTTTGTTTAACGTGTGAAAGTATATAATTATATTATGCAAAAACAACTTTACAAACACTACATCATGTAGGTAAAAGGTTATATACAGTGAAAAGCTTATTACGGGATCTTAGATGGCGACAAGACAAGAGGATAATATTGATAGGGTCGGAATATTTTGTCTTGCAATAGGCCACAGCCACTACTCATACAATTCTTGTTGCTTATATTGTACGAAATGTCAGGTGACACTTCAATACAATGCTTGTAAACCTTCACATTTGAGTTGGCAGCAGTGATATATTTATGGTGAAAGACAACTCGGAAAACCACGCACCGATTTGTGTGTAACAAATCGCTATTTAACATGTACTTCGAGCAATAAAAATATTGTTCTATTCAAATTTCTACGGTATATATGAACGTTTCTGCAACCGTTATTACATGTATATCTACAAGCCATTATTATATAGTTTCTACAAAATTATCAGCGTATTCTAATCTAGATACGGGTACTTTTATATTTCTTATATAATTCAGAATAGGCAAAAGGAATAAAAAGAGAGAAAAGAGCAATGTTCTTTATAAAACATATAAACACTACTGTATTGTTTTCAGATAAAATAAGGGAATTCTTACTGAAAGCTAAGCAACTGAAAAAACTAAAGGAAAGAAAACGTAGGTCTCAACAGGGTAAGTTATCTATAGATGAAATGTTATATACATTTTTTTGCATTGAACGTAAAACACTTAATAATAATTTATTTGCGGTTATATGACTTACAAAGGCATGTATTAATATATACTGACAAATGAATTGTGTATTTCAAGTATGTATGATGTATACGAGTATAATATTAGACAAATAGGGAATTAAAAAATAAATAGGCGTTTACTTATGTTTCAAAGCAAGCTAGATGTGAGTTGCAGACAGAACACATATGACCATAATATATTCGGAATAGTAACATAATACAAAAATGTAATACATAATGATGTAATTGAACAGGAGAGGGAGAGACAATTACAATATATAAAGTACCCTTCTCCATCTCGCGCTGACACGTTATACCCTAGTAATGAGATTGAAACGACCCCTAGCTTGCAGTCACACGGTGATCCTTAAATAAACGCTTAATTTAGACTTGGGTTCGTTATTATGTTGTAGCATTACGATTGGCGATTTACAAAAAAAAAATAAAAATAATAATAATAATAATAAATAATCACAAACAATATAAGTCTATATTCACATTCCTTACAAATAAGTCTTCGTTAGTTTCATGTATACGACAGGATGGAAGACTGACTGATTTTAAAATTATGAAAAAATCAAGACTATGAAACGCAATGTGTCATTAAATGACAGACCTTGCTGTACAATTATTCAATTGTCGTGATTGTTATATCTTGGAAATAATGGTCTACAGTCAACAGATACTACAAAAGTTCACTGACCGTGCTATCATACAGTCCATGTTTATTTTGGAAGTTGTTGTAATCCAATTAGTTGGAATAACCCCGTCACATTCTTGCAAATAGTCCCAATCACAACCTAGATGTCCATCGTTGTTTGTCGTTGTTGTTTTTGTGTTGATGGATTCTGGGTTTATCATAGTAATGATAAGTTAAAGTGTTAACCATTATTGTTAAACTGAAGTATGTAAACAATATACGTACATTGGTACATATGTACATACGGAAAATATCAAATTTATTTGTACGAGCTTTAGAAACAGGTAGAAAAGCGAGAACCTTTTGCGAGTTTTTCTGTGCTGTTTCGCAGCGAAAATGTTTAATTTTATATTTCCGACAATGTACGTATATTGTATTTATCCCGCAATGTCAAAAAACCCAAAACAAATGTCAAACTGTTTAGAGAGGGACATATTTCCTTGTCAAACTGTTTAGAGAGGGACATGCTTCCTTGCGTCAAACTGTTTAGAGAGGGACATGCTTCCTTGTCAAACTGTTTAGAGAGGGTGTTAAATTGACTATTTTGATGCAGAAACATTAATTAGTTTAATTGTTCAATAAAATTACTTTTCAAGATTGAAGGACATTAATTAACATCTGTGGTCTTCTAATAAGTGACAGTTTTATGACATTTTTATTAGAATTTAGATGCTTGTACATAGCAAATTGTTGAAAGACAGAGAATGGCAAATGTGTTATCTTATATCTGGTTTACTTTTAATGTTCTGTCAGTTTTAATTTTGAGTGTCCAAGAATATAGAAGATAATTTCATTGTAGAGTGGTGGCTCAGTATCAGTAGTTTTAGGTTTTAAAATACAAGTTGCACCCAGTTTTAGTTTTTATTGATGCCCACATTTTGGATAAAAGAACCCGTCTTAACAATTCTGGTGGCAGCGGTGGGATCCAAAAGGGATCTAGACTTTCTGTTAACTTAATAGATAGTTGGATTTAGTTAGTATGGAAGACGGTGTTGATGTAACTAGACGAAATTTAATAGAGTTTACGGACACTGAACAAGCTCATGAAGATGAGAATGAGGATACTGAAGTAATGGGACCACCAAAGAAGACAAGGGGTGCAACAAGGAAGGCAGCCAGTAAGAGTACTGTGAATATGGAGTTAGAGAGTAAGCGTTTGGACATGGAACGAGATAGAATGAAATATGAACATGAACTTAGACTAAAGCAAATGGAGATAGAACTGGCACGAATAAATGTTGTAGAACATAGAAATGACCACAAGGAGCCAGATGTTCCAGTCAAGTTAAAACTGCAGCCATATGACCACAAGTCAAAGGATGATATATTGACATATTTATCTGAATTCGAGGCTATAGCTAAGCAAGCCAAGTGGACAAATGAAGTTAAGGTTTTGCAGTTGAGAACACTTTAATTGGAGAGGCTAAGGAAATCAGCCAGTTAGCAAACAAGAATTACGAGGAGCTACGGAAAGCTTTAGTTGATAGATTTGGACGACGACCACACCAATATTTTGCCGACTTGTTGGAAGTTAAGCGTGGTGAAAACGAAACTTATCGTGGATTAATGGCCAAGATACAACAGTCAGTTAATCGTTTCGTAGGAGACGAAGATCCAAAAGTCCGTTTATGTGAAGAGTTCTTTTTAAAAGCTTTGTCACCCGCACAAGCTCAATGGATTAGACGGAATAAGGGAAGCAATAGTGTTGTAGATGCTGCGGAAGATTACATTTTACCGACCATTTCTCCGAAAGGATCATCATCGAGGGAGAATGTTAGATTACACAATAATGTTGATAGTAGAAAGTGTTATAATTGTGATCGCATAGGTCATATAGCAAAGAATTGTCGTGTTCCAAAACGCAGGATTAAGGATAAAAAGCCAAATGCGGCTACATATTTTGTGAAGCCTTCATATGGGGAGAGATTAATAAATGTCTGTGGACAAGTGAATGGGCGTGAGATCCTATTTGTAAAGGATACCGGTGCTGAAATGACTTTGATCCGTGAAGAATATGTAGATTCAAGTAATATAACTGAAGGTCAGAGGATTACTCTGTATACTGCTGTGGGTCAACCCTTTACAGCAAAGATGACCGTTGTCAATTTAGATACGCCGTACTTTAAGGAACATGCAATTGTAGGATTAGTTGCGAACTTAGCTGCTGATGCTCTGTTAGGTATGGATATTTTGGGGAAATCTAAAACGTATGTAGTAACGAGGTCCAAGAGCAAGCAAAATGAAGAGATTGAGAATGAAATGGTGGAATGTGAGGTACATTCCCAAGATTTAAATGAAGATGTGGATCTGATTGATTTTTCGGAACCGGACGAAGAAATCCAGGAGGATATTGATATTGGGGATGTTAATGAACTGCCAGAACAAGGTGAGAGTATAGGGGTAGAACATTTGTCTAATGTTAATGTTGAAACATTGTCGAGGCTCCAAAGGGAGGACCCTACTCTAAGTAATTGTAGACTTAAGGCTTTGAATAATGTGGACGAGTCAAAAGATGTTAAATTTGCATTTTATTATGAGAACAATGTTTTGAAGAGAAAATGGGAGTCAAAAGATGGTTATAAAAGGGGGAACCAGATTGTTTTACCAAAGCCGTTAAGAAAGGCTGTGCTAGAGTTAGCACATGATCGTAGAATGTCAGGTCACTTAGGACCAAGAAAATGTAAACAGAGGGTACTTCAGTCTTTTTATTGGCCGGGTGTCTTTGCAGATGTGACAAGACACTGTCGTAGTTGTGATATATGTCAGAGGACATCAAAAAGGGATAATGTTAAAGTACCGATGGTGAAAACGCCAATCATTAGAGAGCCATTTAGCAAAATAGCTATTGATATAGTTGGTCCATTAAGTCGAACTAAGAAGGGAAATAAGTATATTTTGACAGTTATTGATGAAGGTACAAGGTACCCGGAGGCTTTCCCACTTCCAAGTATAGAAGCGGAGCGCATAGCTCAATCTTTAGTTCAATTATTTAGCCGAGTAGGTGTGGCTAGAGTAATTTTAAGCGATCAAGGTAGCAATTTCACAAGCACGTTATTAAAACAGTTGTATGAGATGCTAGGTGTTAAGGGTATTACGACAAGTCCGCATAGACCCCAGTCTAATGGAAAATGTGAACGCTACAATGGAACTTTGAAGAAAGTTCTCAAGAAACTATGTATTACATACGAAAAGGATTGGGACGAAATGCTGCCATATGCACTGTTTGCTTATAGAGAGACGCCACATGAGGAGACAGGATTTTCTCCGTTTGAACTGTTATATGGGTGGCCAGTTAGAGGACCAACAGAGATATTGAAATTAGCAATGACAGGAGAAGAAGATGTTGAGAAGTCCGTTATTGATCATGTCATTAATGTTAGGGAGCGCTTGTCTGAAATGAGAGACATTGTAGGTAAAAATCTTACTGACAAACAGTCGAAAATGAAAGCCTGGTATGACAGAAACACTAGAAAGCGCCATTTTTCGCCTGGTGATGAAGTATTAGTACTTTTGCCAACTGAGAGTTCAAAGATGACTGCTACATGGAAAGGTCCGTTTCGAATAGTCAGGAAATTATCAGATGTGAACTATCAAGTAAATGTAGGAGCACGCCGAGGCTTAGTTACCTATCATATCAACTTGCTGAAGAGATATAATAGGAATAGAGTAATGAACATTCACGACTTCAAAATTAATTACCGCAATGGTGCTAGTAACAAAAATGCAGATGGGATGTCTCGAGTATAATTCACTTGTTTTGGGAAATATGTGTTTTTAAAGAGAAATGCTAAAGTGAATTTATTATCACAATATATTTGTCATTAATTATTCAGTGGATTTATTATTTTCATTCATGGATTAAAATTGATCAGCTGATTCTATATTACCAGTGTTGGAGTTTGTTTACATCACGTGTTTACCATGTAATAGACATTGCGCACATGGTCCGGTTAAGCTTTATGCATAATTGTTTTTATGAGAAAATTGTAAATTCTTACTGAGCCACTTTTTAATCTTTTATTCATATCGAAAATTTCACGCTTTACCGATAAATTTCCTCTTGAGAAGGGAGGTGTTAAATTTGACTATTTTGATGCAGAAACATTAATTAGTTTAATTGTTCAATATAATTACTTTTCAAGATTGAAGGACATTAATTAACATCTGTGGTCTTCTAATAGTGACAGTTTTATGACATTTTTATTAGAATTTAGATGCTTGTACATAGCAAATTGTTGAAAGACAGAGACTGGCAAATGTGTTATCTTATATCTGGTTTACTTGTAATGTTCTGTCAGTTTTAATTTTGAGTGTCCAAGAATATAGAAGATAATTTCATTGTAGAGTGGTGGCTCAGTATCAGTAGTTTTAGGTTTTAAAATACAAGTTGCACCCAGTTTTAGTTTTTATTGATGCCCACATTTTGGATAAAAGAACCCGTCTTAACAATTGGACATGCTTCTTTGTCAAACTGTTTAGAGAGGGACATGCTTCCTTGTAAAACTGTTTAGAGAGGGACATGCTTCCTTGTCAAACTGTTTAGAGAAGGACATGCTTCCTTGCGTCAAACTGTTTAGAGAGGGACATGCTTCCTTGCGTCAAACTGTTTAGAGAGGGACATGCTTCCTTGCGTCAAACTGTTTAGAGAGGGACATGCTTCCTTGCGTCAAACTGTTTAGAGAGGGACATGCTTCCTTGCGTCAAACTGTTTAGAGAGGGACATGCTTCCTTGCGTCAAACTGTTTAGAGAGGGACATGCTTCCTTGCACGCTAAAGACCTCTTTTGTGTTGATTTAGATAAAGAGTAGGCTCTTGTAGCCGCTACAAAAGACTAAATGTTGCATTCCTACCAAACTTTCCATACTTTTTCAGTGTCAGTAAAAAGTTGTTGACCCTGTTGATCTATCCCTTCCCTCATTTCTATATAGTTTTTATATATTGTTGACCTTGTTATCTTCCTCAATATAGCTGAAATACTGCTCGTAATAATCAATCAATCAATATTAATATAGTTTATATCTATATTCCAGTCAACATAATTTCAATGTTTCGTAATTATCTTTAACTTTTTCAGGTTTGGCACAAAGTGTAGAAACTACACGGAATAATACCCAAGATTGAGATACTTTTAGGACTACAGTCACGAGTAGAAACAAAAATTATAAAGTGCAATAATAACATAAATAACATATACTTATTATCTCTATTACTACAGTTGTTTTTTTTTCCTATCTTTTTGAAATGTATGTATTTTGTATGGTGCCATATGTTGTAATAATAACAATAAAACATGTTTATGTGTTTTGCTTATCTTTTCATCGAATTATGCATATCCGACATTATTCTGGTGCTTTAGTAACGTGTGATATCTTATAAAACATATCACAGATGAGCAACCCTTACAAAAATACGAGACAATTGTGATATCTTACATAACCTATCAAAGAGGAACAACTCTTACAAGAACTAGAGACAAATATGATATCTTAAAAACACTACAAAAGAGGAACAACTCTTACAAGAACTAAAGACAATTATGATATCTTTAAAAAAAGCTATCAAAGAGGAACAAATCTTAAAAGAGCTAGAGACAATTATGATATCTTTAAAAAAAACTATCAAAGAGGGACAACTCTTTAGGAACTAGAGACAATTATGATATCTTTAAAAAAAACTATCAAAGAGGAACAACTCTTACAAGAACTAGAGACAATTATGATATCTTTTAAAAAAATATCAAAGAGGAACAACTCTTACAAGAACTAGAGACAATTATGGTATCTTCAATAAACTATCAAAGATGAAGAACTCTAACAAGAATTAGAGACAATTATGACAGCTTACATAACCTATCAAAGAGGAACAACTCTTACAAGAACTAGAGACAATTATGATATCTTACATAACCTATCAAAGAGGAAGAACTCTTACAAGAACTAGAGGCAATTATGATATCTTACATAACCTACCAAAGAGGAACAACTCTTACAAGAACTAGAGACAATTATGACAGCTTACATAACCTATCAAAGAGGAACAACTCTTACAAGAACTAGAGACAATTATGATATCTTACATAACCTATCAAAGAGGAACAACTCTTACAAGAACTAGAGACAATTGAGATAATAGTCGTCACCATTTTCTACATTTGTAGTTTTTGAAATATGACAATAAATCAAATTATAAGTATTAATAGCAACGTATCTGTTCTAAGCACAATTGTTCCACAATTACATGTATATATGTGTATAACATGGTTGATACCATTGTGTTAAACATATTAAAACACAACGGACGTCATCACAATAACATCCAACAAAAAGATAAGATGCATTGAATAACACGATTGCTACACGTAGCCATACTGTATGTCCCCGCCACAATAGAAGGAGGTGTAATGTACTAGCAGGATCAATTAAATGTTATGACTAACAATCCTACCATATACGAAAACATTCTGTCATACGGTTTCAGAGGAAGTTACGTTCACAAGATCTTAATGAGTTACACTATGTCTAATCTAGGCAAAGTCCCATAACTCTTACAAATTATGTCGAATTACAATCGCGGCACAGCAGGCTCAACTACATGTCATGACTAACAATCCTACCATATACGAAAATATAAGATGTTCTACGGTTTCAGAGGAAGTTACGTTCAGAATATCTTACTGAGTTACACTATGTCTAAACTAGTCAAAGTCCCATGACTCTTACAAATTATGTCGAATTACAATCGCGGTAAAGCAGGCTCAACTACATGACGATCAATACTCCTAAATATGAACACATTCTGTCATACGGTTTCAGAGGAATTGAGTTCACAAGATCTTACTGAGCTACACTATGTCTAAAATAGTCAAAATCCTATTACTCTTACAAATTATGTCGAATTACAATCGCGAAACAGTCGGCTTAACGACATGTCATGACAACCAATCCTACCAAATATGAACACATTCTGTCGTACGGTTTCAGAGGAGTTGAGTTCACAAGATCTTACTGAGCCACACTATGTCTAAAATAGTCAAAGTCCCATAACTCTTACAAATTATGTCGAATTAAAATCGCGACACAGTCGGCTTAACTACATGTCATGATAACCAATCCTACCAAATATGAACACATTCTGTCATACGGTTTCAGAGAAGTTGCGTTCACAAGATCTTACTATGTTACACGCTGTATAACAGAGCTAGTATTTAGTCATTTTGTAAGTTGTGTCCATGTTTAAATTTTTTTAATTTTTTGTCTATGGTATGTGGCTTTTTTCATTGAATGCGAAGCTATGCAGGTTTTGTTTGTTTATATTTGTAATATGGAGTTATCAAGAGAGTGTGAGTTGGGATCCCATTAACAGATTTAAAATTATTGTGTCTGTTTTAAGTGATGACCTATAGTTCTATTAGCATGTGTCATGGTCTTTTTTATGTTCGATGATTTGTTTGTTTTTTGACATTGGTGGGTTTGTTGACCAATACTGGAATGCCTTTCTTGTTACAGGTTTATTTCAGATCTTGTTTTTCTATTTATTTTCACATTTGTTTCCTTTTATATATTATTTCAATAAAACATTCATATGTTGAAAAATGAAATAATATTCAATTCCCAAATTTTCTCTGTGTATATAACATGATGCAGTGGGATTTTTGTACGTTTACATGCGTACAAAATATAATTCACACAAATTTGTCAAATCGTTTGGCGTTTCATTGTTGATTTTTACTTCATTATTACAAATTGTATGTCAGCTGGTGTCTATTTATAGCCAACATGACGCTCTGCACACACACACACAACACTTTTTCCGAAAAAAAATATGGCTAAGTTTTACTGTGTGCCATTGGTGGAGTATGAACTTCTTATATTTCCGAAGATACCTCCATTTTCAGTGGGGTATGTGTTTATCCACCTTTAATTTTCTCTCTAGTGTCCCTTTTTCTTACAGCCACTATATTATCTATCCCTCAATTTGTGGCATATCATTGTCCTTTTTGCATGTTCAAATTATTCTTACATTTTGTGTCTATTGTATTATATCATGGCTAACACAATTGTCGTGTTTATTGTCGCTTAGAAAATGCTATGTCAACGGTTTCCATCATAATAAAAATCCAACGTAGAAATGAGATTTGACAAAATAATTACGAGTATAATAAAGTTCTCAAAGAAAAAATAATCTTTTGCAATCTAATTTAGATTTATGAGGTAATGTTATCATCTACATTTTAGATACGCTTTATTTTATGTTGTTGTCTACCAATAATGATCAGTACTTGAAATGTTCACTAAAATAAGGGAGAGAAGCGTGTGATCATGCAAACCGAATATGATGTTTAAGAAATAAATCATGGAAGCCAGAACGTGATGGGAGTTTTAACATGGGTTGGCGGATATTAGTATTTTATTCTATAGCCAGAGGCTAGGGATAAAATTTACTAATATCCGCCAACCCATGTTAAAACTCAAAACACATTCTTGCTTTCATGATTTATTTCGATTCTGATATGTCTAAGAGTACAAATACGGTAGTATACAATTAATGTCTGCATTTAAGGTGAACAATTATGATGTTCACCTTAGTGCAGGCATTAATTGTTTTGTTATACTGAAACTCTATTTTTTTGGCATCACTCTTATTTCGTTTGATAAATGCGAACATTTTTGTAAATGAACAGCCAGAATGGTTCCACTGGGCACACCGTCGGTGGCCATTTTATACATATTTACGTCACGTACACGTTTTAGATCATGGTCATTTTACCGATATCGTAAGCGCTTTGGCGATCTAGATCACTGTTCCTCCCGGTCATCAGGAAAAAACTGATGACCTGTGAAATAGAGAAAACAAGGAATTTAGGATTTATTAGTTAAAATATTACACTTGATTTTCTATTGAAAAAAGATACTGAAGTATAACAATATACTTTTGATTGGAAGACGGTAATTTATATTTACGCTTGCGGAAAATGTCGCACACAATTTATGCTGCCAAATTCGAGCAGACGATAATTCATCAATATGTACATTTACGACGGAAAAGTCAGTCACATTCACCGGCGCATGTGCGAATGAGATTATACCATCGATAAATCGCTCGTTTGTCTACAAAGCGAAAGAAGGACGTTATGTTAGAATTTTCAATAACTGCTCCCTATACGCCGTTGTAAAGAAGTGATATTATATAATTTATTAATTTATCTCTTGACTAATTGTTTTTGGGGATATCTATTTCGATTTAATTTTTTTTTATCGATGTCTGTCTAGATATACTTTGACTGTTTGTTCTGTTTTTTTTTAATTCATGTAGATGGTGACTGTTACTAAAAATAGAAATTTCTTAAATTGGCTATTGCTGCATTATTATAAGTCAATATTGGCTCACATTTCAACAACAGCTACAAGGCAATGAACAGTTCAACATACATTCCGGGGTTTTCTGTGAATTTTTTCCTTCAGCCGATTTTTCCCGATTATGCAAATTTGCCATATTTAGATAAAACTTCACATTTAAAATGCATTCAAGTCGACTGCCGTTGCAAAACAGAAATTTCTGTAATTATTTTCACTTCTATATTTCAAGTCGAAATGAGTTCTAATGTCAACTGCAGTTGCATTACTATAAGTTAAGCTATGTATACTATACAACAAAATGCATATCATTTTTGTGTGTGAAATTTTCTTTCGACCGATTATGCACATTTGAAATATTTTGATAAAAATCACATTTAAATCTTCATCCGGATAATAACCTTTAATCCAAACTAAACCAAGCTTTCATGGGATGGTCCTTGTGTAATCCCTTCAAAAGGTGTCCGACAACCTCACCCTCCATTCAAGAAGACCACCGTCAGAACATTTAAAAAATGTGATAACAAATTTGTAAATCATAGGTAACGTCGATACAGGTAACACACATATACATAACTTATGTTCTAATTCATGATGTTCAAACGAACATAAAGAATTTATGTACTTAACTTGTGTAATTTTCTGAATAAAATCATTCTCAATGTGTAAATTGATAAACACAATCTTCTTTTGTTATACCTTTTCATGTAAACTGTTAAAAATCAACAATACGTAGTAGATGTTGAAAGGCGCAGTGACCATTTATTATCATATAATACATAACATCACATTACTGTCATCACAAAGTTCATTTTGACATCATTTATCACACATAAAAGTTCATTTAAGCACAATCAATCAGCATCATCCGAAAGTCAGTATTGTCTAACTATTATCTAATCTATAAAAGATAATTTCAAAATTAATATACAACATTAATGCAAAGAGAGAAAAAAAAAAAAAACGAAAAACTAGATCATAAATAAATTGAAATATATCAATATACATGTATAGGGAGTGGATGTAGTCGAGTGGTCTAGGGCGCTGGACGTAAGGCTAAGCGAATGGTGCTGCAGTGTAACAATGGTGTGGATTCAAATCCCGTCGAGGGAAGAACAAACATTTGACAGCTCTAAAATCTAATTCTAACACTGTTTGGTTTAATTTTCAGACGTATATATATATGTGTGTATATATATGAAAATCAAACTTCTTTTTCCCTCAGAGATAATCGTGGGTCTGCTCGATGTGGTCACTGCCCAATATTCGTTAGAGAAAAATCCTGATGCACGCTCTTTAAATACCCTGACAACTTGAAAAACCGGTTAAATCTATTATTATTCAGTACCTTGAATAATTCGAAAATTAATACGCCGCACTGTACATAAATATATCTCTCACTATGATGGAATGGTACAGGGTCTTCAATAAATAAAATACAGCAGTTAAACTAGTTGTATTGCCCTATCCCTTCTAAGTAAAATGATCCGGTCAAGTTATTTTTCACATGAGAGTAATATGTCGACCCTCACATATAATTGAATGAACAGCGTTGTTGACCTTTATTCAGAATATATTTATTCTTCGTTACATGTATAATACTACTTCTATAAAAGAGAGTCGGTGGCTTTAACCACAATTTAAATGTTAGATGGTATAAGGCCATTGGAATATATAATATGGAAGCATATGTCACCTTGGATCCAAAGTCTAAATACCAATGTGATCTCTCCTCATTTGTACCGAAAGTGATTCTAATGAAACTATAATTTAATCATCCTTGATTTAATAGCTTAGTACAAAAAGACGGTGACGTTGTGAAAAAGTCTGTATTCAAATTGCAAGCTCGACCGTCAGGCATCATCTGTGAAATGTAAGCCTCATATACGAGAGTGGTTGGTATATTACAATCAAGGTGTACAACAATTTATTAAATTTAAATCTGTAGACGTCTCTGTTGTCTTAGAAGAAAGTTTACCATTGGTAATTTAAATCTGTAGACGTCTCTGTTGTCTTAGAAGAAAGTTTACCATTGGTGTTAAATTTAAATCTGTAGACGTCTCTGTTGTCTTAGAAGAAAGTTTACCATTGGTAATTTAAATCTGTAGACGTCTCTGTTGTCTTAGAAGAAAGTTTACCATTGGTGTTAAATTTAAATCTGTAGACGTCTCTGTTGTCTTAGAAGAAAGTTTACCATTGGTGTTAAATTTAAATCTGTAGACGTCTCTGTTGTCTTAGAAGAAAGTTTACCATTGGTGTTAAATTTAAATCTGTAGACGTCTCTGTTGTCTTAGAAGAAAGTTTACCATTGGTAATTTAAATCTGTAGACGTCTCTGTTGTCTTAGAAGAAAGTTTACCATTGGTGTTAAATTTAAATCTGTAGACGTCTCTGTTGTCTTAGAAGAAAGTTTACCATTGGTGTTAAATTTAAATCTGTAGACGTCTCTGTTGTCTTAGAAGAAAGTTTACCATTGGTGTTAAATTTAAATCTGTAGACGTCTCTGTTGTCTTAGAAGAAAGTTTACCATTGGTAATTTAAATCTGTAGACGTCTCTGTTGTCTTAGAAGAAAGTTTACCATTGGTGTTAAATTTAAATCTGTAGACGTCTCTGTTGTCTTAGAAGAAAGTTTACCATTGGTAATTTAAATCTGTAGACGTCTCTGTTGTCTTAGAAGAAAGTTTACCATTGGTAATTTAAATCGGTAGACGTCTCTGTTGTCTTAGAAGAAAGTTTATCATTGGTAATTTAAATCTGTAGACGTCTCTGTTGTCTTAGAAGAAAGTTTACCATTGGTGTTAAATTTAAATCTGTAGACGTCTCTGTTGTCTTAGAAGAAAGTTTACCATTGGTAATTTAAATCTGTAGACGTCTCTGTTGTCTTAGAAGAAAGTTTACCATTGGTGTTAAATTTAAATCTGTAGACGTCTCTGTTGTCTTAGAAGAAAGTTTACCATTGGTGTTAAATTTAAATCTGTAGACGTCTCTGTTGTCTTAGAAGAAAGTTTACCATTGGTAATTTAAATCTGTAGACGTCTCTGTTGTCTTAGAAGAAAGTTTACCATTGGTAATTTAAATCTGTAGACGTCTCTGTTGTCTTAGAAGAAAGTTTACCATTGGTGTTAAATTTAAATCTGTAGACGTCTCTGTTGTCTTAGAAGAAAGTTTACCATTGGTGTTAAATTTAAATCTGTAGACGTCTCTGTTGTCTTAGAAGAAAGTTTACCATTGGTAATTTAAATCTGTAGACGTCTCTGTTGTCTTAGAAGAAAGTTTACCATTGGTAATTTAAATCTGTAGACGTCTCTGTTGTCTTAGAAGAAAATTTACCATTGGTAATGTAAATCTGTAGACGTCTCTGTTGTCTTAGAAGAAAGTTTACCATTGGTGTTAAATTTAAATCTGTAGACGTCTCTGTTGTCTTAGAAGAAAGTTTACCATTGGTGTTAAATTTAAATCTGTAGACGTCTCTGTTGTCTTAGAAGAAAGTTTACCATTGGTAATTTAAATCTGTAGACGTCTCTGTTGTCTTAGAAGAAAGTTTACCATTGGTAATTTAAATCTGTAGACGTCTCTGTTGTCTTAGAAGAAAGTTTACCATTGGTAATTTAAATCTGTAGACGTCTCTGTTGTCTTAGAAGAAAGTTTACCATTGGTAATTTAAATCTGTAGACGTCTCTGTTGTCTTAGAAGAAAGTTTACCATTGGTGTTAAATTTAAATCTGTAGACGTCTCTGTTGTCTTAGAAGAAAGTTTACCATTGGTAATTTAAATCTGTAGACGTCTCTGTTGTCTTAGAAGAAAGTTTACCATTGGTAATTTAAATCTGTAGACGTCTCTGTTGTCTTAGAAGAAAGTTTACCATTGGTAATTTAAATCTGTAGACGTCTCTGTTGTCTTAGAAGAAAGTTTACCATTGGTAATTTAAATCTGTAGACGTCTCTGTTGTTTTAGAAGAAAGTTTACCATTGGTAATTTAAATCTGTAGACGTCTCTGTTGTCTTAGAAGAAAGTTTACCATTGGTAATTTAAATCTGTAGACGTCTCTGTTGTCTTAGAAGAAAGTTTACCATTGGTAATTTAAATCTGTAGACGTCTCTGTTGTCTTAGAAGAAAGTTTACCGTTGGTAATTTAAATCTGTAGACGTCTCTGTTGTCTTAGAAGAAAGTTTACCATTGGTAATTTAAATCTGTAGACGTCTCTGTTGTCTTAGAAGAAAGTTTACCATTGGTAATTTAAATCTGTAGACGTCTCTGTTGTCTTAGAAGAAAGTTTACCATTGGTAATTTAAATCTGTAGACGTCTCTGTTGTCTTAGAAGAAAGTTTACCATTGGTAATTTAAATCTGTAGACGTCTCTGTTGTCTTAGAAGAAAGTTTACCATTGGTAATTTAAATCGGTAGACGTCTCTGTTGTCTTAGAAGAAAGTTTATCATTGGTAATTTAAATCTGTAGACGTCTCTGTTGTCTTAGAAGAAAGTTTACCATTGGTAATTTAAATCTGTAGACGTCTCTGTTGTCTTAGAAGAAAGTTTACCATTGGTAATTTAAATCTGTAGACGTCTCTGTTGTCTTAGAAGAAAGTTTACCATTGGTGTTAAATTTAAATCTGTAGACGTCTCTGTTGTCTTAGAAGAAAGTTTACCATTGGTAATTTAAATTTGTAGACGTCTCTGTTGTCTTAGAAGAAAGTTTACCATTGGTGTTAAATTTAAATCTGTAGACGTCTCTGTTGTCTTAGAAGAAAGTTTACCATTGGTGTTAAATTTAAATCTGTAGACGTCTCTGTTGTCTTAGAAGAAAGTTTACCATTGGTGTTAAATTTAAATCTGTAGACGTCTCTGTTGTCTTAGAAGAAAGTTTACCATTGGTAATTTAAATCTGTAGACGTCTCTGTTGTCTTGGAAGAAAGTTTACCATTGGTGTTAAATTTAAATCTGTAGACGTCTCTGTTGTCTTAGAAGAAAGTTTACCAATGGTGTTAAATTTAAATCTGTAGACGTCTCTGTTGTCTTAGAAGAAAGTTTACCATTGGTGTTAAATTTAAATCTGTAGACGTCTCTGTTGTCTTAGAAGAAAGTTTACCATTGGTGTTAAATTTAAATCTGTAGACGTCTCTGTTGTCTTAGAAGAAAGTTTACCATTGGTAATTTAAATCTGTAGACGTCTCTGTTGTCTTAGAAGAAAGTTTACCATTGGTGTTAAATTTAAATCTGTAGACGTCTCTGTTGTCTTAGAAGAAAGTTTACCATTGGTAATTTAAATCTGTAGACGTCTCTGTTGTCTTGGAAGAAAGTTTACCATTGGTGTTAAATTTAAATCTGTAGACGTCTCTGTTGTCTTAGAAGAAAGTTTACCATTGGTGTTAAATTTAAATCTGTAGACGTCTCTGTTGTCTTAGAAGAAAGTTTACCATTGGTGTTAAATTTAAATCTGTAGACGTCTCTGTTGTCTTAGAAGAAAGTTTACCATTGGTGTTAAATTTAAATCTGTAGACGTCTCTGTTGTCTTAGAAGAAAGTTTACCATTGGTAATTTAAATCTGTAGACGTCTCTGTTGTCTTAGAAGAAAGTTTACCATTGGTAATTTAAATCTGTAGACGTCTCTGTTGTCTTAGAAGAAAGTTTACCATTGGTGTTAAATTTAAATCTGTAGACGTCTCTGTTGTCTTAGAAGAAAGTTTACCATTGGTAATTTAAATCTGTAGACGTCTCTGTTGTCTTAGAAGAAAGTTTACCATTGGTGTTAAATTTAAATCTGTAGACGTCTCTGTTGTCTTAGAAGAAAGTTTACCATTGGTGTTTAATTTAAATCTGTAGACGTCTCTGTTGTCTTAGAAGAAAGTTTACCATTGGTAATTTAAATCTGTAGACGTCTCTGTTGTCTTAGAAGAAAGTTTACCATTGGTAATTTAAATCTGTAGACGTCTCTGTTGTCTTAGAAGAAAGTTTACCATTGGTGTTAAATTTAAATCTGTAGACGTCTCTGTTGTCTTAGAAGAAAGTTTACCATTGGTGTTAAATTTAAATCTGTAGACGTCTCTGTTGTCTTAGAAGAAAGTTTACCATTGGTAATTTAAATCTGTAGACGTCTCTGTTGTCTTAGAAGAAAGTTTACCATTGGTGTTAAATTTAAATCTGTAGACGTCTCTGTTGTCTTAGAAGAAAGTTTACCATTGGTGTTAAATTTAAATCTGTAGACGTCTCTGTTGTCTTAGAAGAAAGTTTACCATTGGTGTTAAATTTAAATCTGTAGACGTCTCTGTTGTCTTAGAAGAAAGTTTACCATTGGTAATTTAAATCTGTAGACGTCTCTGTTGTCTTGGAAGAAAGTTTACCATTGGTGTTAAATTTAAATCTGTAGACGTCTCTGTTGTCTTAGAAGAAAGTTTACCATTGGTGTTAAATTTAAATCTGTAGACGTCTCTGTTGTCTTAGAAGAAAGTTTACCATTGGTGTTAAATTTAAATCTGTAGACGTCTCTGTTGTCTTAGAAGAAAGTTTACCATTGGTGTTAAATTTAAATCTGTAGACGTCTCTGTTGTCTTAGAAGAAAGTTTACCATTGGTAATTTAAATCTGTAGACGTCTCTGTTGTCTTAGAAGAAAGTTTACCATTGGTGTTAAATTTAAATCTGTAGACGTCTCTGTTGTCTTAGAAGAAAGTTTACCATTGGTAATTTAAATCTGTAGACGTCTCTGTTGTCTTAGAAGAAAGTTTACCATTGGTAATTTAAATCTGTAGACGTCTCTGTTGTCTTAGAAGAAAGTTTACCATTGGTAATTTAAATCTGTAGACGTCTCTGTTGTCTTAGAAGAAAGTTTACCATTGGTGTTAAATTTAAATCTGTAGACGTCTCTGTTGTCTTAGAAGAAAGTTTACCATTGGTAATTTAAATCTGTAGACGTCTCTGTTGTCTTAGAAGAAAGTTTACCATTGGTAATTTAAATCTGTAGACGTCTCTGTTGTCTTAGAAGAAAGTTTACCATTGGTAATTTAAATCTGTAGACGTCTCTGTTGTCTTAGAGGAAAGTTTACCATTGGTAATTTAAATCTGTAGACGTCTCTGTTGTCTTAGAAGAAAGTTTACCATTGGTGTTAAATTTAAATCTGTAGACGTCTCTGTTGTCTTAGAAGAAAGTTTACCATTGGTGTTAAATTTAAATCTGTAGACGTCTCTGTTGTCTTAGAAGAAAGTTTACCATTGGTAATTTAAATCTGTAGACGTCTCTGTTGTCTTAGAAGAAAGTTTACCATTGGTGTTAAATTTAAATCTGTAGACGTCTCTGTTGTCTTAGAAGAAAGTTTACCATTGGTAATTTAAATCTGTAGACGTCTCTGTTGTCTTAGAAGAAAGTTTACCATTGGTAATTTAAATCTGTAGACGTCTCTGTTGTCTTAGAAGAAAGTTTACCATTGGTAATTTAAATCTGTAGACGTCTCTGTTGTCTTAGAAGAAAGTTTACCATTGGTAATTTAAATCTGTAGACGTCTCTGTTGTCTTAGAAGAAAGTTTACCATTGGTAATTTAAATCTGTAGACGTCTCTGTTGTCTTAGAAGAAAGTTTACCATTGGTGTTAAATTTAAATCTGTAGACGTCTCTGTTGTCTTAGAAGAAAGTTTACCATTGGTGTTAAATTTAAATCTGTAGACGTCTCTGTTGTCTTAGAAGAAAGTTTACCATTGGTAATTTAAATCTGTAGACGTCTCTGTTGTCTTAGAAGAAAGTTTACCATTGGTAATTTAAATCTGTAGACGTCTCTGTTGTCTTAGAAGAAAGTTTACCATTGGTAATTTAAATCTGTAGACGTCTCTGTTGTCTTAGAAGAAAGTTTACCATTGGTAATTTAAATCTGTAGACGTCTCTGTTGTCTTAGAAGAAAGTTTACCATTGGTGTTAAATTTAAATCTGTAGACGTCTCTGTTGTCTTAGAAGAAAGTTTACCATTGGTAATTTAAATCTGTAGACGTCTCTGTTGTCTTAGAAGAAAGTTTACCATTGGTAATTTAAATCTGTAGACGTCTCTGTTGTCTTAGAAGAAAGTTTACCATTGGTAATTTAAATCTGTAGACGTCTCTGTTGTCTTAGAAGAAAGTTTACCATTGGTAATTTAAATCTGTAGACGTCTCTGTTGTCTTAGAAGAAAGTTTACCATTGGTAATTTAAATCTGTAGACGTCTCTGTTGTCTTAGAAGAAAGTTTACCATTGGTAATTTAAATCTGTAGACGTCTCTGTTGTCTTAGAAGAAAGTTTACCGTTGGTAATTTAAATCTGTAGACGTCTCTGTTGTCTTAGAAGAAAGTTTACCGTTGGTAATTTAAATCTGTAGACGTCTCTGTTGTCTTAGAAGAAAGTTTACCGTTGGTAATTTAAATCTGTAGACGTCTCTGTTGTCTTAGAAGAAAGTTTACCGTTGGTAATTTAAATCTGTAGACGTCTCTGTTGTCTTAGAAGAAAGTTTACCGTTGGTAATTTAAATCTGTAGACGTCTCTGTTGTCTTAGAAGAAAGTTTACCATTGGTAATTTAAATCTGTAGACGTCTCTGTTGTCTTAGAAGAAAGTTTACCATTGGTAATTTAAATCTGTAGACGTCTCTGTTGTCTTAGAAGAAAGTTTACCATTGGTAATTTAAATCTGTAGACGTCTCTGTTGTCTTAGAAGAAAGTTTACCATTGGTAATTTAAATCTGTAGACGTCTCTGTTGTCTTAGAAGAAAGTTTACCATTGGTAATTTAAATCTGTAGACGTCTCTGTTGTCTTAGAAGAAAGTTTACCATTGGTAATTTAAATCTGTAGACGTCTCTGTTGTCTTAGAAGAAAGTTTACCATTGGTAATTTAAATCTGTAGACGTCTCTGTTGTCTTAGAAGAAAGTTTACCATTGGTAATTTAAATCTGTAGACGTCTCTGTTGTCTTAGAAGAAAGTTTATCATTGGTAATTTAAATCTGTAGACGTCTCTGTTGTCTTAGAAGAAAGTTTACCATTGGTAATTTAAATCTGTAGACGTCTCTGTTGTCTTAGAAGAAAGTTTACCATTGGTAATTTAAATCTGTAGACGTCTCTGTTGTCTTAGAAGAAAGTTTACCATTGGTAATTTAAATCTGTAGACGTCTCTGTTGTCTTAGAAGAAAGTTTACCATTGGTGTTAAATTTAAATCTGTAGACGTCTCTGTTGTCTTAGAAGAAAGTTTACCATTGGTAATTTAAATCTGTAGACGTCTCTGTTGTCTTAGAAGAAAGTTTACCATTGGTAATTTAAATCTGTATACGTCTCTGTTGTCTTAGAAGAAAGTTTACCATTGGTAATTTAAATCTATAGACGTCTCTGTTGTCTTAGAAGAAAGTTTACCATTGGTAATTTAAATCTGTAGACGTCTCTGTTGTCTTAGAAGAAAGTTTACCATTGGTAATTTAAATCTGTAGACGTCTCTGTTGTCTTAGAAGAAAGTTTACCATTGGTAATTTAAATCTGTAGACGTCTCTGTTGTCTTAGAAGAAAGTTTACCATTGGTAATTTAAATCTGTAGACGTCTCTGTTGTCTTAGAAGAAAGTTTACCATTGGTAATTTAAATCTGTAGACGTCTCTGTTGTCTTAGAAGAAAGTTTACCATTGGTAATTTAAATCTGTAGACGTCTCTGTTGTCTTAGAAGAAAGTTTACCATTGGTGTTAAATTTAAATCTGTAGACGTCTCTGTTGTCTTAGAAGAAAGTTTACCATTGGTAATTTAAATCTGTAGACGTCTCTGTTGTCTTAGAAGAAAGTTTACCATTGGTGTTAAATTTAAATCTGTAGACG
This sequence comes from Bathymodiolus brooksi, assembly GCA_963680875.1. NCBI lineage: Eukaryota > Metazoa > Mollusca > Bivalvia > Mytilida > Modiolidae > Bathymodiolus > Bathymodiolus brooksi. The sequence continues at coordinate 90,044,347 of OY804577.1, forward strand.
TCTCTGTTGTCTTAGAAGAAAGTTTACCATTGGTAATTTAAATCTGTAGACGTCTCTGTTGTCTTAGAAGAAAGTTTACCATTGGTAATTTAAATCTGTAGACGTCTCTGTTGTCTTAGAAGAAAGTTTACCATTGGTAATTTAAATCTGTAGACGTCTCTGTTGTCTTAGAAGAAAGTTTACCATTGGTAATTTAAATCTGTAGACGTCTCTGTTGTCTTAGAAGAAAGTTTACCATTGGTAATTTAAATCTGTAGACGTCTCTGTTGTCTTAGAAGAAAGTTTACCATTGGTGTTAAATTTAAATCTGTAGACGTCTCTGTTGTCTTAGAAGAAAGTTTACCATTGGTGTTAAATTTAAATCTGTAGACGTCTCTGTTGTCTTAGAAGAAAGTTTACCATTGGTAATTTAAATCTGTAGACGTCTCTGTTGTCTTAGAAGAAAGTTTACCATTGGTAATTTAAATCTGTAGACGTCTCTGTTGTCTTAGAAGAAAGTTTACCATTGGTAATTTAAATCTGTAGACGTCTCTGTTGTCTTAGAAGAAAGTTTACCATTGGTAATTTAAATCTGTAGACGTCTCTGTTGTCTTAGAAGAAAGTTTACCATTGGTGTTAAATTTAAATCTGTAGACGTCTCTGTTGTCTTAGAAGAAAGTTTACCATTGGTAATTTAAATCTGTAGACGTCTCTGTTGTCTTAGAAGAAAGTTTACCATTGGTAATTTAAATCTGTAGACGTCTCTGTTGTCTTAGAAGAAAGTTTACCATTGGTAATTTAAATCTGTAGACGTCTCTGTTGTCTTAGAAGAAAGTTTACCATTGGTAATTTAAATCTGTAGACGTCTCTGTTGTCTTAGAAGAAAGTTTACCATTGGTAATTTAAATCTGTAGACGTCTCTGTTGTCTTAGAAGAAAGTTTACCATTGGTAATTTAAATCTGTAGACGTCTCTGTTGTCTTAGAAGAAAGTTTACCATTGGTAATTTAAATCTGTAGACGTCTCTGTTGTCTTAGAAGAAAGTTTACCGTTGGTAATTTAAATCTGTAGACGTCTCTGTTGTCTTAGAAGAAAGTTTACCGTTGGTAATTTAAATCTGTAGACGTCTCTGTTGTCTTAGAAGAAAGTTTACCGTTGGTAATTTAAATCTGTAGACGTCTCTGTTGTCTTAGAAGAAAGTTTACCATTGGTAATTTAAATCTGTAGACGTCTCTGTTGTCTTAGAAGAAAGTTTACCATTGGTAATTTAAATCTGTAGACGTCTCTGTTGTCTTAGAAGAAAGTTTACCATTGGTAATTTAAATCTGTAGACGTCTCTGTTGTCTTAGAAGAAAGTTTACCATTGGTAATTTAAATCTGTAGACGTCTCTGTTGTCTTAGAAGAAAGTTTACCATTGGTAATTTAAATCTGTAGACGTCTCTGTTGTCTTAGAAGAAAGTTTACCATTGGTAATTTAAATCTGTAGACGTCTCTGTTGTCTTAGAAGAAAGTTTACCATTGGTAATTTAAATCTGTAGACGTCTCTGTTGTCTTAGAAGAAAGTTTACCATTGGTAATTTAAATCTGTAGACGTCTCTGTTGTCTTAGAAGAAAGTTTATCATTGGTAATTTAAATCTGTAGACGTCTCTGTTGTCTTAAAAGAAAGTTTATCATTGGTAATTTAAATCTGTAGACGTCTCTGTTGTCTTAGAAGAAAGTTTACCATTGGTGTTAAATTTAAATCTGTAGACGTCTCTGTTGTCTTAGAAGAAAGTTTACCATTGGTAATTTAAATCTGTAGACGTCTCTGTTGTCTTAGAAGAAAGTTTACCATTGGTAATTTAAATCTGTAGACGTCTCTGTTGTCTTAGAAGAAAGTTTACCATTGGCAATTTAAATCTGTAGACGTCTCTGTTGTCTTAGAAGAAAGTTTACCATTGGCAATTTAAATCTGTAGACGTCTCTGTTGTCTTAGAAGAAAGTTTACCATTGGTAATTTAAATCTGTAGACGTCTCTGTTGTCTTAGAAGAAAGTTTACCATTGGTAATTTAAATCTGTAGACGTCTCTGTTGTCTTAGAAGAAAGTTTACCATTGGTAATTTAAATCTGTAGACGTCTCTGTTGTCTTAGAAGAAAGTTTATCATTGGTAATTTAAATCTGTAGACGTCTCTGTTGTCTTAGAAGAAAGTTTATCATTGGTAATTTAAATCTGTAGACGTCTCTGTTGTCTTAGAAGAAAGTTTACCATTGGTGTTAAATTTAAATCTGTAGACGTCTCTGTTGTCTTAGAAGAAAGTTTACCATTGGTAATTTAAATCTGTAGACGTCTCTGTTGTCTTAGAAGAAAGTTTACCATTGGTAATTTAAATCTGTAGACGTCTCTGTTGTCTTAGAAGAAAGTTTACCATTGGTAATTTAAATCTGTAGACGTCTCTGTTGTCTTAGAAGAAAGTTTACCATTGGTAATTTAAATCTGTAGACGTCTCTGTTGTCTTAGAAGAAAGTTTACCATTGGTAATTTAAATCTGTAGACGTCTCTGTTGTCTTAGAAGAAAGTTTATCATTGGTAATTTAAATCTGTAGACGTCTCTGTTGTCTTAGAAGAAAGTTTATCATTGGTAATTTAAATCTGTAGACGTCTCTGTTGTCTTAGAAGAAAGTTTACCATTGGTAATTTAAATCTGTAGACGTCTCTGTTGTCTTAGAAGAAAGTTTACCATTGGTAATTTAAATCTGTAGACGTCTCTGTTGTCTTAGAAGAAAGTTTACCATTGGTGTTAAATTTAAATCTGTAGACGTCTCTGTTGTCTTAGAAGAAAGTTTACCATTGGTGTTACATTTTATGTAAATGTCAAGAAATGTTGTTTTTTTTATCTCATGTTCTTTTGTGGTATATTAATAGAATCCAACGAACGAAGACAGAACAACATCAGTATACCTGAAAGTCAGTTCATAGGCTTTAACTTGCGTACTTCTTTTATCTTTGACAAAATTTTACATAAACGCCATCTCATAGGAGCAAAGGAAAGATCGACAAGGAGAGGAAGTACATCCCATTAGGATGCTGATGATATTTTGCCCTCAGAACTCGACAAATAAGCGATCGATAATGTAATGCAACATACGGATGACTTCATTTGCTGTGTAACACTTTGCCTTTTGTTTCGTGCATGACAAAAGATGCTAATTTGTGACCCCAAAACAATTACCTTGTAACGTTGCTTATCATTTTAAATGTAAAATGCGTTGTGAATGATTTCTTTTAAACGTTTTGTTTAATTCTCACGTGGAATGGTAGTGTAAAGTGAAGAAATGGCAATTGATTGATGATTTGCCAAACTTTCTTTGCCAAAAACTAGTACAATGTATTTTTGTAAGTCGGTTTAACAGAGTTCTTAGAAATGCCAAATTCATTGATTAGTAATATTTTTTATGTACATAAAATCGGTTATTAGAAGCCTTGTCTGCATGAATAACAATATATTGTTCACAAAGAGAAGACAAACACTCGCTTTTCTTTTTATCCTTTTTGCGTGTTACATGTATTATGTAGGAAAAATGTAAACATCAAATGTTAATCGTGTCGATTGTGCCACGAGACTGCCAACAAAGCACAGAATAATTGTTGGTGACACATTTAGCCTCCAAGTTAACTGTGTACATGCTTTGACATAGGATGACATGAATGTATTTTTCTGATTGACTGAAACTAATATGACAAGGTACGTAAGTGACGAAATCCAGCAGATTGCAGTGCACGGGGATTACGGAATGATAGCTTACGCGGCCAAGGGTAAAGAAAAGGGCCCGTGAATTGTAAATCGTGTCTAGCGAAGATGACAATTGTAGAACGTACATAAAACACGAAAAGGACGAATGTAGTATTGAGTGTTATTAGAGAGGCAATGGATGTTTTCTCCCGAAGTTTCATCAACATTTTTCAATGAATTGCGTCCAATAAATTGTAGTTTATCTAATAAACTATTAATTCATTTCAATCTGTTAATAACAACCTACAGACCAAAATCAATAATGGTTTATCATCGAACAAGCTCAGAGATAAAACAAGGTCAATAACGTGATGACGAAAATGTAAAATCAGTTCCATTTCCATGATGTGGAAGCAAATGGTAACCTATTACAACTACTCAAAAACAGCTGTGCAAAATGCTGTGGATGAGGTCTTACAGACTTACAGTCTGAAGAATATGCGGAAAATATGTCTAAATGGACAAACCGGATATAAAACATTGTTATAAATAAAGGAAGTTCTGATAGGCAAAATGTGGATATATTGTGTACACTTGGGGCAATGATACTTTTGCAACATCTTGCAACATTAACATAACAATTATGTTTGTATCTATGCTCTGTGTCAACGAGTTTCAAATCTGTTGAAATGGTTGGAAATCAAAACTACTTACCTCCTTCAGTCAATCCAAAGTGCCTCTGAGAAATCATTTTGTGAAACGTAGATTCCACAATGGCATATATTATTCATTTGAATGGTTTTGAATGTACGAATTTTTTTTCGCGTATCGTGGAAGATTTAACAAGATATTTTTTGTAATTGTTTATACCTGAAGGAAACCTTCGGTATATTTGGACGGATGTTCCCGGAATTCTTCTTAATGTCAACCACTGGTTCACAGAAATACGAATATTGGCGGACGATAAAAGACAACATAGTTGATATACATAACCCAGATTTGGCTCAACATAAACATAGCGTTCTTACTGAAAAGGTAGAGGCAAAATTAACGAAACGAGGTCAATAACACCGTTAGAAACAAAGATGGCAATCATGTTATGCTAAATCTCAATGATGAAAGTCAATGACGTATTCATTCATTCATTCAAATTGACAAGGCAGAATATAAAACATGTACCATTTACCTTGTGATTGAGTATAGCATATTTGTACAGCAAATGTACTGATTGCAGGATAAAGTATTTGATTTTCAATGCAAAAGGGTAAGGGATGGTTATATGAAAAATAAGTACCATATTTTGGAAAAATAGATCATGTGACACAGACAATAGTTACTGTATTCTTATCGTATTCGATATGAAGATGATAATATTATATCGCCTTTTTATAGGACATATTTTCTCGACTTTTGAAAACTTTAATCAATAACAATGACGTAATATTAGTCGTCGTGGATATCCGTTCTTATTTAAGAGGTTTAATATAAACGTGCTAATGCTATGTTGCGATTTTGAATGGATAAATGTAATGACAAGTATGAGTCATTTTCAGCTTTGCTAATTGTACCTTAGAAGTGACAATAATATATCTTCTGTACACAACTAGTCATTTATTCCTGGTAAATTGCATTTTCATTTGATATATTTGTTTGTATAACTTGAACCGAGTCACATTGGTGATTTTCTAATGAGAGAGTTAGGATAGTAAAATGGCGTTTGTCTTATTAGTACGAAGTAAACACGAGTGCAGTTGTATATCAATATTTATTCCAAAACCTTTACGTTACACTTAATTTGATATTTGTGTGGAGTTCATGAACGCACTGGTATTGTGCGATCTTTCACTTTCCAATTGGCAACTTCTGATTCATTTTTGGCAACATTACAGCATCAACTGTATACGGAATTTATATATCTCAATTAATACGCCATTCCAGGGTCCGTGCATCATATCTGGATTTTCTTGATAGATGATTGCTGCTGACAAGCAACCTACTGACACATTGGTTTATAACAGTTAGTGAGGGTGAAGTCTGCACGGTTGTTTTATCTCTTTTACGACACGAGATCATTTCAATTCTACCATTGTAAACTTTACATTTATATGTAGTAACATTCCGACAGTACCTTTATATGTAGTATATATATTTCAAATTATACGGAATGTGCGTTTCCTATTAGAATTTCCATGATAAACAATGCTGCTAACGAGAAAGCTAATGAACAAAGCGTACCTAGTGGCTAAGTTGAAGTCGTCATTTTGAAAGTTTTGCAGTCGCCATCATGACTTGGTTAACTGTTATGAAAAATATTTGCAAAAGATGACCACGGATATGTTTTGGTTGTCGTAGTCACAATCCCTTCCTTTGATTCTTTGTCATGACTTATCACTGGATCATTAACAAGAGCTACACGACGGGTGTTACAAGTGGAGCAGGAAAAAACAAACATAATAATTGAAATATATCAATAAAACTGATGTGCACGATATCAACCATTGCAGTGTAAACAACATGGATATGTCAACGAGATTAATATACTATCTCTCTTATGTGATCGTTTGTTTTCAACTGTACTGTTTCAATGTGGATAGGGATGATAAGCAAATAAAATTAACACTTTGTGAAGAGTATTTACTGATCCAAAGCAATAAATATTGTTGAAGACCATACCATTAATATCAATATTGAAATTAACAAAATGCATGATATTGAAATTCTGTAGTATCGATGACGTGTACATTTTTCTTTTGATCTTTACAGACGATAATATACAATTATAGCCTTTTGATGAGGTCAATACATAACAATCATAGCCTTTTGATGAGGTCAATACATAACAATTACATACATAGTATGCTGGTACAAGACTTTGTACCAGGTCGAAGATGTTGTGTGTACCAGTATCACTACTGGTCGCGATAGCGACGAGTTGCGACGCGGTTTGTTCACGCAACAGGCAAGACCTGATACAAAGTCTTGTACCAACCCACTATGTGTGCAATAAGTTTATCTAACATTTCAATAAATACAAATTTTAACCAAATAAAGTTCTAATATCTCTACGAAAATTGTGATAGTGTAAAATAATAAAAGAATTGTCCTTTGTTTAGCTTATAGCCGGCAGTTCAAGAGAAAGTCTGAAGCGTCCTCCCTGGTAAATCCTCAATCACATCTCTAATCTGTTATTCTATTTGATAGAAATATTTGTTAAAGCCTCCTAATCTGTTATCCATCAGAACTATAAGACTGCTATGATAAGCAGACTGTAAATTGTGCTCGACTGAGTGTACTTCGACTTGAATTGTCTTTTATCTGTGTCAATTTCCAAGTAGTGTGTTAACTCGGTGCACGGCAGATAGAAAGTAACGCAAACTCCTATTAATCAGAATTCAATTCTATTAGCCCAGGTCACATTGGACCATTGTAATATCCATGTATCCCGTACAGTCAATACATTAGATTTCCACTGTAACGCAGGAAAATAAAATTATTATTTTGAATATGAATAAAATTGTTGTACTTAGCTTGTATATCGACACTAATTTCTTAGTGGATGATATCATCAATAGAAAATATACCGATATAAACATTCTGATGGACGATACAAAGCAATATCGATAACAACAATACAACTTAAAAAAGTGTTACCAGCGATTGTCGATAAGTACTCCAACCGTAACACAAAACTCTCTGGCAGACGTTAAACTTAACAAAGACAACAACGGAAGAAGACGGAAATCTAAACTTAACAAAGACAACAACGGAGGAAGACGGAAATCTTAGCACTAGCGTGGAACATGCGCATACATATGGCAGTTCATCCGCTTATTTGGACTGTAGTAATAACTAGATATACAGCAGAATATATAAATAAAATTCGACCCATGCATTTATATTTTATGACATCTTCTTTATATATTTGTAAAAACAGGAGATATATCTTAAACGTAACAAATAAATAAAATAACTGACGTGAAAACTGTGCAGTCTGGAATCTATTACGTGAATGATACCCCCAACAAGTTGATTCTGTGGCATTTAATTGATTCCGTATTGATTGCATAATCTTTTTAGATTGAATTAAGAAATAATTCATGCCGGCATGAATTATTTCGATTCTAATAGGACAAATACCGTAATTTTAAAATTCGAGGCGGTCAAGGTGATGCGCTGGTAGTGGCTATTCCATCAATCTCATACGCTACGGAATTTTGAAAATGGTAAAATTGGGAATTAAGATTGAAAGCGAAATTGTGGTTGAAACTGTGGCTTAAAATACCGAAAATAATTTTATTGACAAGGTTCAACATAATTTTTATTATAGGATTAAACGCATTTTTACCGGAGTTTATTTATGTATAACCTGGACCAATTCACTCACAAACAAATAAAAGTCCGAAGACTTTTATGTAAGTTTGTGAGTGACTTGGTCCAGGTTATACATCAATAAACTCCGGAAAAAATGCGTTTAATCCTTATAATTCTGTAACTAAGTATTTTGTTTCATTTGTTTTGAAAATTTATCTTTGGGGATCCCCAGTACGCACACATACATTCCATTGATGTGTGTCGGCCATGAATAACAAAATGCACTAACATTGTTTTCCTACATTGATAACTAGACGGTGATGTAATTAAGTTACTGATATTTTCCAATTTGATGGCATTTTGCATTTAGTTACTCAAACAAGTAAAATACTCACAAAATCGTAAAATAAATCAGTAACCAGCTTGTGTCAATCAGCGTCCATTGTAAACAACGTCACAGGATGACGATATATTACAAAAGTCAAAGTCGATAGATGGTTGTCTTAAGTATTTTTTCCGGAATTTTTGTTTATGTCAACAATACAAGCTTTTTATTCATTGGCATTTTTTAAAATTTCATATCTAACAATAAACATTGTTTCTTTTATCTTTTTTTATTATCATTACGTAAAAGTAGTCCGGTGAACATCGTCTCGAGAAAAATAAACTGACAAAAACCCCGCCTCCATAAGCGCTTATATCAGGCGGGGTTTTTGTCATAGTATAGGATTTCTAATTATGTAAATCATATAAGAATTATTTAATTTTAACTTCATTTATTTCAACAATTTTTAGATAAACAATAATAGAAAATCGCTAGCCATGAAGAATTTTCTGAAAATAGTCAGTGTTTATGTAGGTGCTTTTTTTTTTTTTTTAGCTCAGCGCGCATGTGTGGCCTATATTTTATTGTTATTCAAATATGCCTTTATTTGCATACCGAATACGGGAAGTCATATTAGAATTATGAATAATATCAGAATGTTGACAGAGAGCTTAATGAAAACTGCTATAAACATTTATTGATAGAGCATTTATCGTTTGATGTCACACTATTTGCACATTTAGACATATGTTTGCACAATCACTATTTGATTAATAGAATCATGCAAGAATTAATTCCCCACATGAAATAAAGCACTGATTGACCTAAACATTAGCGTTATGTATGACAAGGGTGAAATGACATGTATGGTAACATATAATTATCCAAGATGAAGGGACATTTGTTCAAATGTGAATCTAGACCAAATTCATTTTTCTATTCAACTGTCAAGAGAGTTCTTCAGTGCACTGACTATTGCGGAACCAAATTTTAAATTACGAAATCTTCCTACCTTATACCAATTCAATTGTGTAGACAAATGTTCATGGTTTGATAGGTATGTACTATTTACATAGGATGTGGAAACCTCATTATTACTTCAAACTGTGTTCAAATCTACTTCTGATGTCATTTTTGAAACTAGAACACTAATCACAGTTTTATCCGCCATTGATTATGCTTGAACTGCAGCTTCTGATTTCTCTGTATGATTATTTTTCCTCTGGTGTAATTTGGTAATGAAGTAATCGAACGGATACCAATATAAATATAGTTCATGGAAATCTACAACATCTTATAACGAATCAAAACACGCAATGGATATGGTCCTTGTGAATTGTTTTTGTTACACTATACATGAGATCAGAGTCCTATATCAAGAACCGACCAATTTATCGTAAATAAAATACAATTATCATCAGAGATTGATATATCATTTTGTGGATTTAATTTCTTGATTGAGTTATAATTAAATAAATATTCTCAAGACAATGGCATAAAACTATCAAAATCAGTGATTGTTAATCACGAGCGCTTCATCACCGATCATCGTGACGTTTTAATTGGATAAAGTGCTTCCTCAGCTTTAATAAACGAGCACGTCTGACAGGTTCTGGTGGGTCCCCCGTGTTGTAATTATTACATTTGTGTTTTATATTATTGTAACCGTTCAAGTACGTTTTTCATTAACTCTGATCGATACAACAGAAATTGTCTTAGTTAGTCAAAGCTTCTGGCCGCGCACGTAAAATTAAATATGATACTATCCAGACACATGATGATGTCGTTGAGCAGATAAGTGGAGAATCCCGTCAAACGGACTTCATTTAAAAGTTACTAAGCGATTTTAGATAGTTATCTTAGATAGTTATTTCAAAGATTTTCCTCATCGATGAGATGACGTTACTTTCATATTGACTTGGATGAAGTAGTTTCCTCTATTTTCACTTTCATGATGCTCCAGGAGGGACATTTATGCAGATGTTTCCCGCCATAATAATGGCCCACAAGTGATATATAAATAAACACGTTACTTTTCAAATTATTGTTTTAAAATTTCAAACAACTTTACAGAAAATATTTGCAAACATTGGAATTATGCTTCAAATATTTGTGCTGTTAATATCGCAGGTGTTGTCAAGCTCTGAAAGATATAGAGATAATTTACCTTGTGCTTACAGCTTCCATGTTTGGAATCCTGGGAATGACATCGTGCAGAAAGTAAAGGATGTCAATTACAAAGTAGAAAATATAACGGGATATATTGACCGCCAGTTTTTGAAAATGAAAACGAGTATGTTGGAAGAACTTAAACAATGTCATAATTGGACTATAAATCTAGAACGAGATATTAATGATATGAAATTTAAAACTCTAAAAGGACGAATTATAGAACGCGATACATCGAACAGTATAACTGACGTAGAACGGGATATTCTCGATTTGAAAAAGAAGGTCAGTCATATTAAAAATAATTTCCAAAGAATGCAGAGGAATTTACATTCCTCAAATATGGCGAATATTCAGAGGACAGAACCGATGAGCCAAAGCGACAAAAAATTGTTAAATACGTTAAAAAACTTGGTAAGGGATTTGAAAGCCGAATGGGTTGTTCTGAAACGTGACGTCATAGACTTGCAAACAGAACATATGGATATGAAATCTGGACAAAATTTTTACAGTAACAATTCATTTCATTTATCAAAATCACTCAAGTCATTAATGTCGAAAGTCTCATATCTTGAGAAAAGAAATGAAAATTTTACAGGCATGCTAAAACTGCAATCTGATGTTCAAAATAATTGTCATGACGAAATCAAAAATTTAGAAGTTACAGATGTCAAATTGGCGGAAATTACGTCAAGTATTAAAAATGATGTTGCAGAACATAATGAGAAAATTGCAATTTTGAATAACGATTTTGGCTTACTTAAGGATGATAACGCTTACATGAAGAAGATAGTTCTAGCTTCTCTGAAAAATCCAGAGGTACAGTTTGATGCTAAACAGACAATAAAGCGAACACTAGACAAAGGTTTTCCCAAGGGTATGTAATAGAAAATGTTTTAAAAACAACTTGCACACATTTTAATCTCCTATGCTCTAATCAAAGGAAAACAAAATACAAAAACAAACTATTTTATCACGTTCCTATTAATGCATATATGACAATTCTATGTTATGAAGATTAAATATATTATGTTCATTATAATAACGCTGTTCGGCCAGTTATATGTGATGGTTGGTATTTTATATGTTCATTATAATAACGCTGTCCGTCCTGTTATATGTGAGGGTTGGTATTTTATATGTTCATTATAATAACGCTGATTGTCCAGTTATATGTGAGGGTTGGTATTTTATATGTTCATTATAATAACGCTGTTCGCCCAGTTATATGTGAGGGTTGGTATTTTATATGTTCATTATAATAACGCTGTTCGTGCAGTTCTATGTGAGGGTTGGTATTTTATATGTTCATTATAATAACACTGTTCGTCTAGTTATATGTGATGGTTGGTATTTTATATGTTCATTATAATAACGCTGTTCGTCCAGTTATATGTGAGGGTTGGTATTTTATATGTTGATTATAATAACGCTGTTCGTCCTGTTATATGTAATGGTTGATATTTTATAAGTTCATTATAATAACGCTGTTCCCCCAGTTTCATGTGAGGGTTGGTATTTTATATCTTCATTATAATAACGCTGTCCGTCCAGTTATATGTGAGGGTTGGTATTTTATATGTTCATTATAATAACGCTGTTCGTCCAGTTATATGTAAGGGTTGGTATTTTATATCTTCATTATAATAACGCTGTCCGTCCAGTTATATGTGAGGATTGGTATTTTATATGTTCATTATAATAACGCTGTCCGTCCAGTTATATGTGAGGGTTGGTATTTTATATGTTCATTATAATAACGCTGTTTGTCCAGTTATATGTGAGGGTTGGTATTTTATATGTTCATTATAGTAACGCTGTTCGTACAGTTATATGTGTGGGTTGGTATTTTATATGTTCATTATAATAACGCTGTTCGTCCAGTTTTATGTGAGGGTTGGTATTTTATATGTTCATTATAATAACGCTGTTCGTATAGTTATATGTCTGGGTTGGTATTTTATATGTTCATTAAAATAACGCTGTTCTTCCAGTTATTTGTGTTGGTTGGTATTTTATATGTTCATTATAATAACGCTGTTCGTCCAGTTATATGTGAGGGTTGGTATTTTATATGTTCATTATAATAACGCTGTTCGTACAGTTATATGTGTGGGTTGGTATTTTATATGTTCATTAAAATAACGCTGTTCTTTCAGTTATTTGTGTGGGTTGGTATTTTATATGTTCATTATGATAACGCTGTTCGCCCAGTTATATGTGTGGGTTGGTATGTTATATGTTCATTAAAATAACGCTGTTCTTCCAGTTATTTGTGTGGGTTGGTATTTTATATGTTCATTATAATAACGCTGTTAATCCTGTTATATGTGAGGGTTGGTATTTTATATGTTCATTATAATAACGCTGTTCGTACAGTTATATGTTCGGGTTGGTATTTTATATGTTCATTATAATAACGCTGTTCGTCCAGTTATATGTGTGGGTTGGTATTTTATATGTTCATTATAATAACGCTGTTCGTCCAGTTATTTGTGTGGGTTGGTATTTTATATGTTCATTATAATAACGCTGTCCGTCCAGTTATATGTGAGGGTTGGTATTTTATATGTTCATTATAATAACGCTGTTTGTCCAGTTATATGTGAGGATTGGTATTTTTTATATGTTCATTATAATAACGCTGTTCGTACAGTTATATGTGTGGGTTGGTATTTTATATGTTCATTATAATAACGCTGTTCGTCCACTTTTATGTGAGGGTTGGTATTTTATATGTTCATTATAATAACGCTGTTCGTACAGTTATATGTCTGGGTTGGTATTTTATATGTTTATTAAAATAACGCTGTTCTTCCAGTTATTTGTGTGGGTTGGTATTTTATATGTTGATTATAATAACACTGTTCGTCCAGTTATATGTGAGGGTTGGTATTTTATATGTTCATTATAATAACGCTGTTCGTACAGTTATATGTGTGGGTTGGTATTTTATATGTTCATTAAAATAACGCTGTTCTTCCAGTTATTTGTGTGGGTTGGTATTTTATATGTTCATTATGATAACGCTGTTCGTACAGTTATATGTGTGGGTTGGTATTTTATATGTTCATTAAAATAACGCTGTTCTTCCAGTTATTTGTGTGGGTTGGTATTTTATATGTTCATTATAATAACGCTGTTCGTCCAGTTCTATGTGTGGGTTGGTATTTTATATGTTCATTATAATAACGCTGTTCGTACAGTTATATGTGTGGGTTGGTATTTGATATATTTATTAAAATAACGCTGTTCTTCCAGTTATTTGTGTGGGTTGGTATTTTATATGTTCATTATGATAACGCTGTTCGTACAGTTATATGTGTGGGTTGGGATTTTATATGTTCATTAAAATAACGCTGTTCTTCCAGTTATTTGTGTGGGTTGGTATTTTATATGTTCATTATAATAACGCTGTTCGTCTAGTTATATGTGATGGTTGGTATTTTATATGTTCATTATAATAACGCTGTTCGTCCTGTTATATGTGAGGGTTGGTATTTTATATGTTCAATATAATAACGCTGTTCGTCCTGTTATATGTAAGGGTTGGTATTTTATATGTTCATTATAATAACGCTGTTAATCCTGTTATATGTGAGGGTTGGTATTTTATATGTTCATTATAATAACGCTGTTCTTCCAGTTATATGTGAGGGTTGGTATTTGATATGTTCATTATAATAACGCTGTTCGTCCAGTTATATGTGAGGGTTGGTATTTTATATGTTCATTATAATAACGCTGTTCGTCCTTTTATATGTGAGGGTTGGTATTTTATATGTTCATTATAATAACGCTGTTCGTCCTGTTATATGTGAGGGTTGGTATTTTATATGTTCATTATAATAACGCTGTTCGGCCAGTTATATGTGAGGGTTGGTATTTTATATGTTCATTATAATAATGCTGTTCGTCCTGTTATATGTAAGGGTTGGTATTTTATATGTTCATTATAATAACGCTGTTCGTCCAGTTATTTGTGTGGGTTGGTATTTTATATGTTCATTATAATAACGCTGTCCGTCCAGTTATATGTGAGGGTTGGTATTTTATATGTTCATTATAATAACGCTGTTTGTCCAGTTATATGTGAGGGTTGGTATTTTTTATATGTTCATTATAGTAACGCTGTTCGTACAGTTATATGTGTGGGTTGGTATTTTATATGTTCATTATAATAACGCTGTTCGTCCACTTTTATGTGAGGGTTGGTATTTTATATGTTCATTATAATAACGCTGTTCGTACAGTTATATGTCTGGGTTGGTATTTTATATGTTTATTAAAATAACGCTGTTCTTCCAGTTATTTGTGTGGGTTGGTATTTTATATGTTGATTATAATAACACTGTTCGTCCAGTTATATGTGAGGGTTGGTATTTTATATGTTCATTATAATAACGCTGTTCGTACAGTTATATGTGTGGGTTGGTATTTTATATGTTCATTAAAATAACGCTGTTCTTCCAGTTATTTGTGTGGGTTGGTATTTTATATGTTCATTATGATAACGCTGTTCGTACAGTTATATGTGTGGGTTGGTATTTTATATGTTCATTAAAATAACGCTGTTCTTCCAGTTATTTGTGTGGGTTGGTATTTTATATGTTCATTATAATAACGCTGTTCGTCCAGTTCTATGCGTGGGTTGGTATTTTATATGTTCATTATAATAACGCTGTTCGTACAGTTATATGTGTGGGTTGGTATTTGATATATTTATTAAAATAACGCTGTTCTTCCAGTTATTTGTGTGGGTTGGTATTTTATATGTTCATTATGATAACGCTGTTCGTACAGTTATATGTGTGGGTTGGGATTTTATATGTTCATTAAAATAACGCTGTTCTTCCAGTTATTTGTGTGGGTTGGTATTTTATATGTTCATTATAATAACGCTGTTCGTCTAGTTATATGTGATGGTTGGTATTTTATATGTTCATTATAATAACGCTGTTCGTCCTGTTATATGTGAGGGTTGGTATTTTATATGTTCAATATAATAACGCTGTTCGTCCTGTTATATGTAAGGGTTGGTATTTTATATGTTCATTATAATAACGCTGTTAATCCTGTTATATGTGAGGGTTGGTATTTTATATGTTCATTATAATAACGCTGTTTTTCCAGTTATATGTGAGGGTTGGTATTTGATATATTCATTATAATAACGCTGTTCGTCCAGTTATATGTGAGGGTTGGTATTTTATATGTTCATTATAATAACGCTGTTCGTCCTTTTATATGTGAGGGTTGGTATTTTATATGTTCATTATAATAACGCTGTTCGTCCTGTTATATGTGAGGGTTGGTATTTTATATGTTCATTATAATAACGCTGTTCGGCCAGTTATATGTGAGGGTTGGTATTTTATATGTTCATTATAATAATGCTGTTCGTCCTGTTATATGTAAGGGTTGGTATTTTATATGTTCATTATAATAACGCTGTTCGTCCCGTTATATGTGAGGGTTGGTATTTTATATGTTCATTATAATAATGCTGTTCGTCCTGTTATAAAGTGAGGGTTGGTATTTTATATGTTCATTATAATAACGCTGTTCGGCCTGTTATATGTGAGGGTTGGTATTTTATATGTTCATTATAATAACGCTGTTCCCCCAGTTATATCTGAGGGTTGGTATTTTATATGTTATATGTGAGGGTTGGTATTTTATATGTTATATGTGAGGGTTGGTATTTTATATGTTATAAGTGAGGGTTGGTATTTTATATGTTATATCTTAGGGTTGGTATTATACTCACACGTGGAAACCATGCTTCATTTCACTTAGAGGAGAGGTTTGGGTCCATAAAACTGGTTAAACCCCGCAACCTTTTATTATTAATGTGCATGTGCCATGACCAGAATGTGAGCGGTCATGTATTTGTGTGTTAGGGGTATCGATTTCGATATTTGATTTTAGAATTGTTCCCACAGTGTGATTTTTTGTTTTTTTCTTTTTTTTTCTCCAAAATATAATAATTTTGTACAATTTTGAATTAAGATATATGATTGCAATAAGAAAAATATGAGAAATTATTTGCAAAAATATTTGAAAATTCTACAAAAAGATCAAATAAACATTTGAAAACCGACAAGGAATATAACGAATATATTCTTTCTTAAAGCGTCGTGTGCACTGACATGGTTTACTAGAAATTTACTGCTCCTAAATAATATAATTAGTATTAATTCCAATCTCCTTTAGACAAAGGTAACCGTTGCCGATTTTGGCTATCCCGTTGCGGCTTTTTGGTTTTCTTGTTCGCAAAGACTGATAAAGATTATTTCAGAAACGCATCGTGTGTATTCAATTTGATATTTACGTTTTGATTACAATCGCTGGGTCGATACCTCTCTTGGTGAACTAATGGTTCCCTTGGGTATTATTTGCCCAGTAGTCAGTGCTTCGGCATTTACATTATCCGTTATATATATCTATATATGACATTCACGCAAATAGATATCTACGATTTTATGATCGTCTTTGCGTGTGTCTTAAGCTATGCCCACTTTCGAATAAATAGATCTGGATAATGCTAAATTCCCATATCTGAGAACTTTAGGGTATCATGGATTCATATTTAAATCTTTGCAATTGAACATCGATTATGAAAGATAAGATTGTACTTGATGAGTTAACCTCAGTTCACGTTTTTAGTAGGGTTCGTATTGCTCGAATTTTAGTTTTCTATATACTGTATCATGGATCATTGCTTGCCCTTTTTCGTTTTTTCATTGGATTGTCTGTCCTTCGATTTACGGCTTTTGATTATCCCTTTGGTATCTTCAAAACTTGTATTATATTCTTCCTTACTGTATGAAGTAAATGGGTCGTTCCTAGTTCGTTGCAGACATTCTGTCTTTTGTAACCCTTATTGACTGTTTTGTGTTGTCCTAGTAATTCGGCGTGTACAGAGAAAACAAGTTTATTTACAAACATTGTCAGCAGTTCGATTAAAACATGCAATTCTGTTTATAACAAGAGGTACATAGATAATATTAATATTAAATAAACACAAGATAAGTTCTGATTTATTAAAAAAAACAAATCTTTGGGTTCGATCCCCTCTCGGGTGCAACCAAATACTATAAAATGAGAATTTGCTGCTTCTCTGCTTAGCACCGACCATTAAGGAATAAGAGAAAAAAACTAGTTGGCTCGCAACCCAAATGGTGTGTCGGAGCTACACGTTTCAGAGAGTTAGTACTATAAAAATCCAACTCCGTGTGTAGGACTGATACAAAATAGACGTCATCATTATGCCATCCTTTTCCCGCCACAGTATCGCTAGAAATTTGCCTACAACAAATTAATCGTTATTATTAGTTGACAATTTTGGTTCATCGAAGATATTAACCGCTTACATTTTTCGTTATTACTTATTCTAATGTGCATAAGTTTGTTCATGGGAAATTGTTTATTGGTCGCAAGAAAACCCATAGAGTACGCAGTTCTATGTAATTGATGAAGAAAGCCACACATCATACAGTGTCAAATCAGTCACGAAAATCTCATTTGTTGACGTAGTTACTGTCCTTAATGTATTATTACACAATCAGAACTAACAGACGATTTAGATATAATTGTTTCAGCAGAGATAACTTAAACGTGGGCTGACATATCTATTATTTTCTAAGCGTATCCCTGCGGATATTTAATGTCTGTAATAAACTATTCCCAGCACAAATGTACGAGACGAATCACAATTCAGACAAAGTAGAAAAGACTATAATAAATGTTGAGTATACTCTGCGAATCAGTTATAAATAAGACTTACAAAACGTGCTACGGCATATTTATTGGACAAACAACCACTTAGTTAAATTGGAAAAAAACTAACGTAAACAGGTAGACTCTATTTCATAGAACTATTTCAACAAAAATTGATAGCTTTACTTTTGTGTGATAAACGTTCCTTTTATCAGTAGCAATTTACTTCCTTCTAAGCATACTGGGTAAATGCACCTTCAGTAACTTCTAGATACGGCTTTTCCCGTCGTTTGAATGAAAATGATAAACATTGTTTGATTTTTATTTCTAGATTGTCAGGACATAATGGAAAACGGCTATGACGTTAGCGGTGTCTACCAAATCAAGCCGAAAGGAGCACCAGATCTTGATAACGTTTACTGTGAGATTCTAAACGATACTGCTTATACAGTTATCCAAAGGCGTACCGATGGGCTTCTTAGTTTTAACAGACAATGGATTGAATACAAATTTGGATTTGGAAATTTGTATGGAAGCCACTGGGTTGGAAACGAATGGATCCATTTATTAACAAATCAAGATGACTACACACTAAGAATCGACATGTGGGACTGGGAGGGGAAGAAACATTTTGCGGAGTATGTTATATTTATTGTTGGCAATCAAGAGGTGGACTACAAACTGCATATTGGGGGTTACACGGGAACTGCTGGTGATTCCTTGAGTTTTCACGACGGTATGAAATTTAGTACGGAAGATATGGACAATGACTTGAATGTCCGCCATTGTGCAGCTGAGAATAAATCGGGCTGGTGGTTTAACAATTGTTACCTTAGCAACCTTAATGGTGTCTTTCATGTAGGGTATTATTCTCACACCCAGTACAGTGATGGAATTGTTTGGTATACCCTCAAAGAGGATGAGAAGTATTCCCTTCGGAAGGTTGAAATGAAACTTAGACGAAATGCGTAAATCTTTTCGTATTTGGTTAGCCTAATAACAATTAGTGGATAGAAATATTGATCTGAAAGAAATTAAGTCATCAGTTTCTCTTATAAAATCTATGTACATTGATTAGGATTATATATCATACTAGCTAGCTTACAGTAAAAATGTTTACCTATCTACTCACTCTGCCATCTAATAGTAAAATGTTTACCTATCTACTCACTCTGTCATCCAATAGTAAAATGTTTACCTATCTACTCACTCTGCCATCTAATAATAAAATGTTTACCTATCTACTCACTGCCATCTAATAGTAAAATGTTTACCTATCTACTCACTCTGCCATCTAATAGTAAAATGTTTACCTATCTACTCACTCTGCCATCTAATAGTAAAATGTTTACCTATCTACTCACTCTGCCATCTAATAGTAAAATGTTTACCTATCTACTCACTCTGCCATCTAATAGTAAAATGTTTACCTATCTACTCACTCTGCCATCTAATAATAAAATGTTTACCTATCTACTCACTCTGCCATCTAATAGTAAAATGTTTACCTATCTACTCACTCTGCCATCTAATAGTAAAATGTTTACCTATCTACTCACTCTGCCATCTAATAATAAAATGTTTACCTATCTACTCACTGCCATCTAATAGTAAAATGTTTACCTATCTACTCACTCTGCCATCTAATAGTAAAATGTTTACCTATCTACTCACTCTGCCATCTAATAGTAAAATGTTTACCTATCTACTCACTCTGTCATCTAATAGTAAAATGTTTACCTATCTACTCACTCTGCCATCTAATAATAAAATGTTTACCTATCTACTCACTGCCATCTAATAGTAAAATGTTTACCTATCTACTCACTCTGCCATCTAATAGTAAAATGTTTACCTATCTACTCACTCTGCCATCTAATAGTAAAATGTTTACCTATCTACTCACTCTGCCATCTAATAGTAAAATGTTTACCTATCTACTCACTCTGCCATCTAATAGTAAAATGTTTACCTATCTACTCACTCTGCCATCTAATAATAAAATGTTTACCTATCTACTCACTCTGCCATCTAATAGTAAAATGTTTACCTATCTACTCACTCTGCCATCTAATAATAAAATGTTCACCTATCTACTCACTCTGCCATCTAATAGTAAAATGTTTACCTATCTACTCACTCTGCCATCTAATAGTAAAATGTTTACCTATCTACTCACTCTGCCATCTAATAATAAAATGTTTACCTATCTACTCACTGCCATCTAATAGTAAAATGTTTACCTATCTACTCACTCTGCCATCTAATAGTAAAATGTTTACCTATCTACTCACTCTGCCATCTAATAGTAAAATGTTTACCTATCTACTCACTCTGTCATCTAATAGTAAAATGTTTACCTATCTACTCACTCTGCCATCTAATAATAAAATGTTTACCTATCTACTCACTGCCATCTAATAGTAAAATGTTTACCTATCTACTCACTCTGCCATCTAATAATAAAATGTTTACCTATCTACTCACTGCCATCTAATAGTAAAATGTTTACCTATCTACTCACTGCCATCTAATAGTAAAATGTTTACCTATCTACTCACTCTGCCATCTAATAATAAAATGTTTACCTATCTACTCACTGCCATCTAATAGTAAAATGTTTACCTATCTACTCACTCTGCCATCTAATAATAAAATGTTTACCTATCTACTCACTGCCATCTAATAGTAAAATGTTTACCTATCTACTCACTGCCATCTAATAGTAAAATGTTTACCTATCTACTCACTCTGCCATCTAATAGTAAAATGTTTACCTATCTACTCACTCTGCCATCTAATAGTAAAATGTTTACCTATCTACTCACTCTGTCATCTAATAGTAAAATGTTTACCTATCTACTCACTCTGCCATCTAATAATAAAATGTTTACCTATCTACTCACTGCCATCTAATAGTAAAATGTTTACCTATCTACTCACCCTGCCATCTAATAATAAAATGTTTACCTATCTACTCACTGCCATCTAATAGTAAAATGTTTACCTATCTACTCACTGCCATCTAATAGTAAAATGTTTACATATCTACTCACTCTGCCATCTAATAGTAAAATGTTTACCTATCTACTCACTCTGTCATCCAATAGTAAAATGTTTACCTATCTACTCACTCTGCCATCTAATAGTAAAATGTTTACCTATCTACTCACTCTGCCATCTAATAGTAAAATGTTTACCTATCTACTCACTCTGCCATCTAATAATAAAATGTTTACCTATCTACTCACTGCCATCTAATAGTAAAATGTTTACCTATCTACTCACTCTGCCATCTAATAGTAAAATGTTTACCTATCTACTCACTCTGCCATCTAATAGTAAAATGTTTACCTATCTACTCACTCTGCCATCTAATAGTAAAATGTTTACCTATCTACTCACTCTGCCATCTAATAATAAAATGTTTACCTATCTACTCACTCTGCCATCTAATAGTAAAATGTTTACCTATCTACTCACTCTGCCATCTAATAATAAAATGTTTACCTATCTACTCACTCTGCCATCTAATAATAAAATGTTTACCTATCTACTCACTCTGCCATCTAATAATAAAATGTTTACCTATCTACTCACTGCCATCTAATAGTAAAATGTTTACCTATCTACTCACTCTGCCATCTAATAGTAAAATGTTTACCTATCTACTCACTCTGCCATCTAATAATAAAATGTTTACCTATCTACTCACTGCCATCTAATAGTAAAATGTTTACCTATCTACTCACTCTGCCATCTAATAGTAAAATGTTTACCTATCTACTCACTCTGCCATCTAATAATAAAATGTTTACCTATCTACTCACTGCCATCTAATAGTAAAATGTTTACCTATCTACTCACTCTGCCATCTAATAGTAAAATGTTTACCTATCTACTCACTCTGCCATCTAATAGTAAAATGTTTACCTATCTACTCACTCTGCCATCTAATAGTAAAATGTTTACCTATCTACTCACTCTGTCATCTAATAGTAAAATGTTTACCTATCTACTCACTCTGCCATCTAATAATAAAATGTTTACCTATATACTCACTGCCATCTAATAGTAAAATGTTTACCTATCTACTCACTCTGCCATCTAATAGTAAAATGTTTACCTATCTACTCACTCTGCCATCTAATAGTAAAATGTTTACCTATCTACTCACTCTGCCATCTAATAGTAAAATGTTTACCTATCTACTCACTCTGCCATCTAATAATAAAATGTTTACCTATCTACTCACTGCCATCTAATAGTAAAATGTTTACCTATCTACTCACTCTGCCATCTAATAGTAAAATGTTTACCTATCTACTCACTCTGCCATCTAATAATAAAATGTTTACCTATCTACTCACTGCCATCTAATAGTAAAATGTTTACCTATCTACTCACTCTGCCATCTAATAGTAAAATGTTTACCTATCTACTCACTCTGCCATCTAATAGTAAAATGTTTACCTATCTACTCACTCTGCCATCTAATAGTAAAATGTTTACCTATCTACTCACTCTGCCATCTAATAATAAAATGTTTACCTATCTACTCACTGCCATCTAATAGTAAAATGTTTACCTATCTACTCACTGCCATCTAATAGTAAAATGTTTACCTATCTACTCACTGCCATCTAATAGTAAAATGTTTACCTATCTACTCACTCTGCCATCTAATAGTAAAATGTTTACATATCTACTCACTCTGCCATCTAATAGTAAAATGTTTACCTATCTACTCACTGCCATCTAATAGTAAAATGTTTACCTATCTACTCACTGCCATCTAATAGTAAAATGTTTACATATCTACTCACTCTGCCATCTAATAGTAAAATGTTTACCTATCTACTCACTCTGTCATCCAATAGTAAAATGTTTACCTATCTACTCACTCTGTCATCCAATAGTAAAGTGTTTACCTATCTACTCACTCTGCCATCTAATAGTAAAATGTTTACCTATCTACTCACTCTGTCATCTAATAGTAAAATGTTTACCTATCTACTCACTCTGCCATCTAATAGTAAAATGTTTACCTATCTACTCACTCTGCCATCTAATAGTAAAATGTTTACCTATCTACTCACTCTGCCATCTAATAGTAAAATGTTTACCTACCTACTCACTCTGCCATCTAATAGTAAAATGTTTACCTATCTACTCACTCTGTCATCCAATAGTAAAATGTTTACCTATCTACTCACTCTGCCATCTAATAGTAAAATGTTTACATATCTACTCACTCTGCCATCTAATAGTAAAATCAAAGTGTAAATGATAAGATGTACACTGTAGAACGTCTCTTTGTGATTGGTGTTGTCATCAGGATAGATATTTACTACATTGTTCCCTCTAATTTGTCGTTTCCTTTCAGATCATTATATCATGGCACCTCTAAGAAAAGTTAAGTTACTTTGATTATCGTAAAATATTTATTTGTTTGTAATTAAATGTGTTTCTAACTTGTGTATATTTTAATTCTTCTGGCAGCTACAGATTTAAAAGGCTCGTGACAAATACTATACCCAAACCTACTCAACAAGTGTGTTATATAAGATAACTGATAACGTTAGAAAAAATCTTCCATTGCACCATCTAGAAATTATGTAAAATATATAGTATCAGTTTATCTTATGTCCTATTCCGCCACCTTGTTGAACCTGTCGTCCTTAAATTGCAATATTTTGCATGAAGCGAGAGGTGCTGAAGCAATAGAAACATTTGGCCTCGTTTCCGGATTTTTGTGGGAGTTTGTGCTGTCCACTTGTTTTATATATTAAAATTTAATATTTTGAATTGTATATACACATTGAGTATATAATGTTGCTTTTTTCATCTAATTACTATTTACCCTTTAAACACAATTCTACAATTAAGAACTCAGTACTTGGCTTCAATGATATATGAACGAGTTTGGAGAGAAAACATTTGTATAATAAATAAACGTTAGAGAAAACCGAAGGGGCAATCAATAATTGACAATCCAGAGAACCTGCCAACACTGGGTACACAAGACACAGAACGAAGACAAGCAAAACAAAAAAACACAACACAGAAAACTAAAATGATGAGTAATACGGATCCCACCAAAAAAGCGGGATGAACCCAGGCGCCCACGAAGGGCAAGTAGTTTCTGCCTCTTATAATAATAAGACACCCGCATTTTATCCAAGAAATATATATAGCAAAACCAGTAAACAAGCTTCTACCAAGGAAACGTAGCTAAGGACTGATATTAATTTTAAAGCCAATGTTCCAGAGATAACAAAGCAATCGTTATTCCATTGTAATTACGTTCCGATAAAATAGATAATTTCGCCCTCAGAATCTCACTTTAATTATTACTGTCTAATCTAAGGCCATAAATCTGCGTTGTGCACGGTTATTTACATCGATTATTATTATCTATCTAAGAAATGTTTCCTTAATACGTCAAACAGGTAAAACCTCTTCCTAATGTAACAAGAAAATCGCTTAAGAATTTGTTATTTTCTGGACAGCATCAGTAATCATTCAATCGAAATAAGTAATTATCCAATCAAAATAAATAATTATCTAATCACAGTGCACGCAATATCAAGTACCAGCAGATAATAATTCGACGAATGGCTACGTCCATTAGTCGAAACTTTTAGAAGAAAAAAGGACACTCACAGAAGTTTACCAAATAATTGAATATAAAGATTACAAATATACGACTGTAAAAGACTTCGACTAATACACACAGCTAATTTGTCATCCATTAAACGATAAACATATAGTCTTGGAGGATTCAATGCAAAGGAACGTTAGAGAAACTCAAAGGAGCAATCAAGAATAGACAATCCACAGAGAAACTGGCAACATTGGGCGCACATGAAACAGGACGAAGTCAAACAAAACACAACACAGAAAATTAATAGGATGAGCAACACGGACCCCACAAAAACCGGAGGTGAACAGAGGTGTTCGAGAAGGGTAAGCAGTTTTGTCTCTTATAAGACACGCGCCTTGTTACTCATATATTCAAGACCTGCTGGACACAACTACACGCAAACAAACACATGGAACATAAATAAGACATGAGCCCTCCAACAAACAAGTGGGAGTAAAGACGAACTGAACATTGCTTTTATGTAGAAGTCGTAGTGAACATCACAACGCGAATATATAGATCTACACAGCAGACAAATTGGCCAAATGTTACACATCTAAGTTGAGATAGAGATCCAGATCAAGAGAGATTTTGAGCAATACCAATAACAGCACACACATTAAGGTAATCAAAACAAGACCAATTGCTCGGAAAACACAAACTCAAACAGAAACCATGGGTTATGGAGAAGGCTGTATAAGGGTCAGTAACTAGAAGCTCTCAAGAGCCTGTATCACTACATATATCTCTTGTTGGATATTCATTATAAACCAGAGGCTCTCAAGAGCCTGTATCACTACATATATCTCTTGTTGGATATTTATTATAAACCAGAGGCTCTCAAGAGCCTGTATCACTACATATATCTCTTGTTGGATATTTATTATAAACCAGAGTCTCTCAAGAGCCTGTATCACTACATATATCCCTTGTTGGATATTTATGATAAACCAGAGGCTCTCAAGAGCCTGTATCATTACATATATCCCTTGTTGGATATCTATAATAAACCAGAGGCTCTCAAGAGCCTGTATCACTACATATATCTCTTGTTGGATATTTATTATAAACCAGATGCTCTCAAGAGCCTGTATCACTACATACATGTATATCCCTTGTTGAATGTTCATTATAAACCAGAGGCTCTCAAGAGCCTGTATCACTACATATATCCCTTGTGGGACATTTATTTATAAACCAGAGGCTCTCAAGAGCCTGTTTCACTACATATATTCCTTGTTGGATACTTATTATAAACCAGAGGCTCTCAAGAGCCTTGTATCACTACATATATCTCTTGTTGGATATTTATAATAAACCAGAGACAACCAAGAGCCTGTATCATTACATATATCCCTTGTTGGATATTTATTATAAACCATTGTTAAAAGTGGTGCCAGTCGTGGTTGTAATCCACAGTCATACTATATAAAACTTCATATATGTATTAAAATTCAATATACCATGATGTTGTTCAAAATGATATAAACATGTCGATGTACATGTAGACTAATCCGTAACCACCAACTGAAATATTTGTAGAACTATCGAATGTTTAACGCCACTTTCAACAATAATCAGCTATGTCTTGGTGGTCAGTTTTATTGGTGGAGGAAGCCAGAGTACCCGAAGAAAGCCACCGACCCGTCGCAAGTCACTGACAAACTTATCACATTTTCTCATCTCTTGACTCACAATTTAAGAAATGCCATAGAAAGGGTGTTCAATATACAATAGGTAGGGGGTCAAAATATAGGCAGAGGGTTCAATATACAATGGGTAGGGGGTCCGATATACATGTACCACGAAAAAGGGGTCGCAATATCATAAGCAGGGGGCTTGACATACAATGAGTAGTGTAGTCAAAATGCCATAGCCATGGGGTTCTATATACCATAAGTAGGGGGTCAAAATACCATAGGCAGGGTTTTAATATACCATGGGTAGTCAGGTAGAGGGTCAAAATATACGAAGGGGGTCCGATATACCATGAATAAGGGGTCACAATACCATAAGCAACGGGTTTGATATACCATGAGTAGTGGGTCAAAAAACGATAGGCAGGGGGTCGGAATACCACAAGTAGGGGGTAGAAATACCATTAGCAAGACAAGGCCCGGGTGGCTCAATGAGTTAGGTAGTTGGATTACCAAACAAGTCATACAAGCCTATCACCAATACGGCATGGATTCGCGCCCGGCTTTGTAAATGACAAAAAAGGGTGCACTCGACTCGCAGCCGCAAGTGATAAAGTTTCCAGTTGCTTGCCCATGGTCGGTGGTTCTCTCCAGGTACTCTGGCTTCGTCCACCACTAAAACTGGTCGCCATGATATAACTGAAATATTGCTGAAAGTGACGTTAAACACCAAAAATCAATCAATCAATCCATTAACAGGAGGTCATAATACCATGTAGAAGGGATTCAATATTCCATAGGTAGGGGGTTCGATGTATCACAGATAGGTAGTTCAATATAACATGGATACCGTAGGGGTTCAAATACCACAGACAGGAGGTGCTATATACCATGGGTTAGGAGAGTGGTCAAAATACCAGACAGGGGATTCAATATACCATGGTTAGGGGGCTGAATATCCCACAGGGAGGTGGTTCGAAATACCATGGGCAGGTGGCTCAATATACCATGGATAGAGGGTTTAATATACCATAAGCAAGGATTCAATATACCATGGTTATACAATAGACAGGTTTTTTTTTTATACCATAAGTAGGGGTCAAAATATCGTACACAGGGTGTCCAATATACAATGGGTAAGGGGGTTAAAATACCATAGGCAGGGATCGAGTTTAATATACAATGGGTAGTGTGGTTCGATATCCCATGGGAAGCGGCTAAATACACCATGGATGGGGGGAGGGGGGCAATATACCTTAGATAGGGGGTTCGATAAACCATGGATAGAGGGGTCAAAATATTATATTCAGGAGGTTCGACATACCATGAGTAGGGTGTCAAAATACCATTAGCAGGGGTTTCAATACACCATGGGTTGGGGGTCAAAATACCATAAGCAGGGGGCTCGATATACCATGGGAAGGGGGTTCAATATTCCATAGGTAGGGGGTTTGATATAACATAGATAGTGGTCAAAATAGCATAGGCATGGGATTATATATACCGTGGATTAGGGGGAGGGGTCAAAATACCAGTCAGGGGATTCAATATACTACGGGCTGGGGTTCTATATCCCATAGGGAGGTGGTTTGACATACCATGGGCAGGAGATTCAATACACCATTGGTAGAGGGTTTAATATACCATAGGAAAGGGGTTCAAAATATACGCAGGGGTCCAATATACCATGAGTAAGGTGGTCGCAATAGCACAAGTAGGGGTTCAATATACCATGGGCATACCATAGCCTCTCTATCTACCCATTTTTTTTACCGCCAAAATGCATACCCTAACACATTTTATGACCATTAGTTAAAGTTCAGATTGATTCCCCCACCAACTGAGTGGATGGGTTATTTTCGTTCTTTGTGAACGTGATATTTTTTCCCGTGGTTCGTTTTTACATGGATTTATTGTCCATGGTTCGTGATGAATGCATTTCATTAATCGTTTTCAATTGAATTTCAAAAGTCTGTTTACTGTGAACTGTGATCCAGTGTCGTTTTAACGCATGAGCACGCTGGGCAATAAAGTGTAGAAGAAAACTATTCTTCTTTAATCAAAATTAATTTCCGACAAATAATTCAATAGATAAAACGCTTCCTTTGTGTACTTTTCATAATCATTGATGTATGCCGACCCAAGCGCACTTATTATGAATCCGTGATAATTTTTGATTGTACACATCTAACCTGTGTCATAATACCAAGCCAATTTAAATATTATCACTAGATTATGGGAGGTATATAACAAGCATGGAACTCGCTCTCCGTGAGTAGATATAAGCGACTAAAGTTAAAGATTCACACATTTTTTCTGAAACTTCCGATATTAAAACGTTCTTGTCGATTTATTATCCACTTATAATACTCAAAACTTGGTATAAACCTAGTACGTTAATAGCAAAGATGATGTGTCAATTTATTTCTGTTGTTAATATCGCTGACGGTCGCTGAGGATAAACATAGCATACTCAGCCGAAAATGTTGTTGTCACTTGTCTGACCCGGTTCTTATAGGTATGTATAATACGTATATTAATAGCAGAATTATACAAAAAGAAATTTTTTTTTTTTTTTTTACCCTTTTCCTTCTTTTTTCCCTTGTTAATAGGTATGATATAATTTGGAATAGCCAAATTATGACTTTATATTTAAGCTATTATTATTTATAATATTAATAATGATGAATTGGCATAGCATGATGGATAGACTAAACTTACATTTAACACACAATATATACAACATGTAAACTGAAATTATGAAATCAGAATCACTAATTAAGTGAGGTCCACCATATCAATATGAATTAACTCTTTTTCAGTATATATACGGTATTTATAATTGAATAAAGGGAATTTGGGGGGAAGAAGAGACAAATAAGTAAATAAGTAGGGAAATATCTAAACAAAATAGTGATTGAGATAGGCAAGTACAAATTGGGTAAAGGGGGAGGGGGAAGGGAGACCTGAATAATTGAAAGATTTACAGCTATTGATTAAACTGAAAAATTTAAAGATTTGGAACTATATATGGGAAGACTTTTCAGTGTTATATAACCAAATACAAAGAAAAGGAAAATTTATTGAATCACGTGAATCTTCTACTACCAGTAATGAAATGGTGAACAGCATCGACTATCGCAGTATTCTCCTCTACAGTAAGGATTGGTGAGGCCTTTCCATAATATATCCAAATTTAAAACATCTTGAAACTTCCTTAGAGAATTTAAAAGTTGTATTCTGTGTCTTATGAACAATGGACAAACATAAAAATAAAGGAAATTATTTTCAATTGCATCCACACAGGCACACTGGGAGCTGTCGTACAGATGAGACTGAAACAAGTGGTGATTTAAGCTGCTTGCTTCATTACGAAGTTGGCAATGCCAAATATTTAAGCTGCGAGAACCAATAGAGTAGAAGCTAGGAGATTTATCAATATCTTCATTAAGTTTAATCTTGAATGAAGATAATGACTGAAGTTCCTAGTATCATTATCTAGTTTGTTCCATAAATCCAGAACAGTTGGAAAAAAGCTATCCTCATACGACTTGGAGCGGCATTGGGGAGGGGTGAAGAATCTGGGGTTTCTAACCATGTAGTTAGGTTCAAAATTAATAATCCAGATCATCGTTACTGTAGCTATACTCCTGAAATCCGACCGCCACGATATATAAAACAAATATCGTTAAATTCAGTGTCGGATTTACCTATAGGCTTGACAGGTTGAAGCCCAGTGCTTCAAAATTTGGGGGACCTCCGTCCAAGGTGTATAATGTTTTTGACACGGTCATTGGACTTTGATACATATATGCTGTCATATATAACACAATTGTATTCTCTAAACAACCCTTCAGTAAATTTCCTTGCACAGTTACACCCCATTTTGGAATATTGCAGAATTTTAGACACCAGTCATCATCCTCGCCTTTATTCAAATTGATTAAACACTCTTCAATATTCCTCTAGTCGTCATGATTAGTCACCACATGTACAAGTAGAACAAGACAATTTTATTCGCTAAAACTCACGGGCCAAAAGTATTTCTCCATTAAAATGTTTCCCTATAGGCCTATATTTCATATAAAACCATTTATTTTCAAAACATTCTCTTGAAGTCATTCCTTATCTGATTTTCATGAAATTTTCAGCATTAAATGCAGAAATAAATATAGTTTCTTCTTCGCATAAATTTCAAATAATTTTATTTCTACTTTCCCTTTAGAATTGATTTAAAAACAAAGTTTAATTTTTTCACCAAATCTTACTATATAATCATATAAAATTGTGACGTCAAGAATTTACATTTGTGTTTATATCATAAATGCTTGTAAATAAAAGTTTGAAAAAATTACACGAAGATAATAAAATAAACTTTAATAATTCTACTATTAAAGGTGAACATTTTATGAAAATCGGTTGAGGAATGACTTCATGAGAATGTTATGAAAATAAGTGGTTTTATATGAAATATATAGGGAAATATCTTAGTGGGGAAATACTTTTGACCCGTGAGTGTATATTGAATAATTGATACAAAGTTTCAAGGACGTATACGTCCTTGAATGACAATGAATTGATAGGAAAAGTATTGCATTTAATTTATATAGAATAGAATAGAATATAATATGTTTATTTGTCAATTAAAGACGCCCATGATAGGCAGTATAATTACATGAAAATCACAATATTTACATTAATTGGTATGATTAGATTTTTAATATAAATCATTACAGTGGTTTATGATTTTACTTGGTCAAGATATATTATATTCAAGTAGAAACTGATATTTTGTTGCGTTATCTGATCTTTGCTGTATAATCTCAACTTTTACAATTAAATAGTCATATCAATACCAACCTTTGTGCCTACGTTTATACAACACAGGTCAATATCCAGGACGGGAACTGAAGGAGGTAATTCACTTAGTTTTTCTTATATTTATAATTATTAAGTCCAAGACATACCGATAAAAATTGCTGTATTATATAGCTATCGATATCCAAAACTAAAAGAATATGTAAGGTTTATTTTCATTGATGGACCAAAATTTTAATACATTTTATACAGAGCGTCAGACTCAAGAGGCTAGGATTATTACATGTTTGATTATTTCCTTGTGCGCCCACACACATATTTTTGTAGTTTCAAAAGAGAGATAACTCTATAATGTTTTTGCAATAGTCCGTTTTTGGATGTTTTTTTTACAAAGATGATGTTAAATATATTTCTATTTTCCAGAAAGGAAAAATATAAAGCTTTTTCCAAAATACATTGAAACACTTTGACTGAACAAGGATTTATATAGTAAATATATCTAAAAATCCAAACAAAGGATCATCATCAATACAGAACATGACAAACACAACTAAGACAACTTTAAATACACAATATTTGATAACATAATACACAATATTTGATAACACAACAGCTGAGGAAAGACAGAGTTATCTCCCATACAATACAAATGTATAAAATTTCAAGTTACCTCCCATTGACAATTAAAGATCAGTAAAAGTGACATAACAAAATTAAAACCACTGATTAATCTTGTTTTTTAGACTGCAACTTATTGACACCTAATATACACATTTTACATATGTCTAGATCATTACTACTAAATATAAATTTAAATTTGTCAAAATCAGACATATTAATAAATGAAGGCACAACATCACAGATATCCTTGAAAAATTCTTCACGATAAGACTGTAATTTTGAACATATAATAGTAAAATGGAATTCGTCTTCTACTCCAGAATTACACAATTTACATATCCTATCTTCAGTAGGAGTATTTAAATATCTGCCTTTTTCAATATTTAAATTACTATTACTTATTCTGATTTTAACAAAATGTTGATATAGATTTCATAAAGCAAAATAGGGTTTGAAGGCATATAACACAATATATTTATTTTTATTTTATTACGTCCAGCGAGCAGTATTTCAGCTATATCTAGATGTAATCAGTACGAGAACAAGTTCAATAATATATAAAAACTATATATAAATGAGAGAAGTCAACGACTTTTGACTGCCACCGAACATGTATGGAGAATTGTGTAGGAACATTTAATCTTTTGTAGCGACTACTATGTGTCTATTTTTTTTTTAAATTTACAAAAGAGGTCTTTAGCATGCAGGGAGCATGACACTCTTTTAGTACTCTACCCACTATGGTCCACCATCAGGCTTTCCGATGTATTATTACCTGACAAATTGATATTTGTACATTAAGAACACAATTATTTTGTGTGTTTTGTATCTTTTTGCGTAATCTGACTTCGTAGAGATTTGAGGTGGATTTTTTTTATATTGCAGTTAGACGGAATGCTTATCGTTTTTCAAGGCCTTTGTAGTTCAAGGTAAATCTACTCAGTTGTCATCAGAATTTGCTGTGGACACTAATTTAATTAAGAGTACTAATCCTTCTTACTTCGGTGATATTTATATTGATCAGATCAATGAGACAATCTAGTGTATGTTTGAATCTCTGATCACAATTATCATGCATGTCAAATTACAATAGTATTTCCAAAACTGGAGCTAGCATAATATTGTCTTAATGTTTTCCTATTTGCAGTCCATATTCAATTATAGACCTAAATGGCTCTGACTCCATATAACTTGGGTTTTCATTTCGACATGAATTAATCTCAGTTTTACAAAGTAATTCATTCTAAATACAATCACATTTCCATAGCTGGTTCTTTAGAATTCTATTTATTATGTTTTCTCCATTACAGCCTATGTCAGATGGACCCACAGGGCATAGGCCATTTACACTCTGGTGCCTCTACAAAGTTTATATATTGGAAAACAAATAATTGAATAATTCAAAAGTAGCTGAGCAAGACAGGCTGACACACAGGTATATTTCAGTGAGTTGCATATACACACAGGTATATTTCAGTGAGTTACTTAAGGATTGATCGCAATTTTTGTTCAGTTCATGAAGAAATAACCTCAATCAGGTTGTACACAACCGAGTAACCCACGTAGCGGGTTGCGCAAAGGTGTGTACAACCTGATTGAGGTTATTTCGAATGAACCGAACAAATAATTTCAATCAATCCTTATAAATTAATTCAAACTTTTTTTGTTATGATATTGAAAAATAAAAATAATATTTTTTCAAACTAAGGCAAATAATCGGATATAAATTTAAATAACCCCAAAGGTGCCTCATTTAAAGAAAATCACCCGATGACAACGGCACGCGACGCCTTGAGAACGACGTTTATTTTTAGATTCCATACATTGACAAATAACCTCAACTTTTTAAACCAATCAAAACACATATAAAATGACATGTGACTCTAAAATTAATTTATATATTGATAGTAAATAAATTTACATGTGTATAAGCTGTCAGGAGCAAGTCCCTGTGGCTGAGATAATCATCTATCATTTTTGTTTATAGTATAGTCAGAGATATATCATGAGAAGTCACCTTGATAGACACATCGGTCTCCATGGTGATATGTACATATCTTTCATTATGTTTAATTCTTCCCTTCATTGTATTTTCTGTATGATTATATATATATATACAATGATTACATACCCTGTCTAGAACCACAAATACATGTACCAATTACTTAAAATGGGAGTAAGTATATGTGAAAGTAACTTCTCTTCATTTAATGCCATAATTTTATTTTAAGAAATTTACAAATATTTTATTCATTTGATATAACTGTGGAAATAAAAATGGTAATATTAGCCTTTACTTACTTTTAGTTCTTGTGTATTATCTGTATGTCTAAAGACCAGCAATAAAAGTAATGATCAAGTACAATCAAAGCAATGTTTTAACACAGTCAAAGCAATGGTTTAACACAATCAAAGCAATGTTTTAACACAATCAAAGCAATGTTTTAACACAATCAAAGCAATGTTTTAACACAATCAAAGCAATGTTTTAACACAATCAAAGCAAGTTTTAACACAATCAAAGCAATGTTTTAACACAATCAAAGCAATGTTTTAACAGAATCAAAGCAATGTTTTAACACAATCAAAGCAATGTTTTAACACAATCAAAACAATGTTTTAACACAATCAAAACAATGTTTTAACACAATCAAAGCAATGTTTTAACACAATCAAAGCAATGGTTTAACACAATCAAAGCAATGTTTTAACACGATCAAAGCAATGTTTTAACATGATCAAAGCAATGTTTCAACACAATGAAAGCAATTTTGAAATACAATTAAAGCAATGTTCTGAAACAACCAATGCAATTCTCCAACCATCAAACCAATGTTCCAAAACAACCACAGTGAGCAATTGAGTGATTGTTGTTTAACGCTAGATGAGCATTTTTCAGCTACATTTTTGTATATTATCTTACACAATCAGGGTAATGTCTCAACACACTCACAGCAATGCCTCAACACAATCAATGCAATGTTTCAACACAATCAACCAATATTTCACCACAACAATGTTCCCACACAATCACAGCAATTTTCCTACATAAAGCAATGTTTCAACACTGACAGTCACAGTAATGTTCCCACACAATCAAAGCAATGTTTCAACTTAATCACAACAATGTTTCAACACAATCAAAGCAACGTTCCCACACAATCACAGAAATGTTCCCACATAATCAAAGCAGTGTTCCCACACAATCAAATCAATGTTTCAACACAATCAAAGCAATATTTCAAGCAGAATCAAAACAATGTTCCAACACAATCACAGTAATGCTCCCACACAATCACATAATGTACACACACAAGCAAAGCAATATGCAAGCATAATCACAACAATGTCCCCACACAATCAAAGCAATGTTCCCATACAATCACAGCAATGTACACACACAAGCAAAGCAATGTGCAAATGTAATCACAACAATGTTCCCACACAATCAAAGCAATATTCCCACACAATCAAAGCAATATTCCAACACAAACGAAGTAATTGTTCCCACACAATCAAATCAACGTTTCAACCCAATCAAATCAATATTCCCACACAATCAAACCAATGTTCCCCACACAATCAAAGCAATGTTCCCCATAATGTCAAAGCAGCATTCCCACAAAATCAAAGCAATGTTCCCACACAATTAAATAAATGTTTCAACCCAATCAAAGCAAGGTTCCCACACAATCAAGGCAATGTTCTCCACACAATCAAAGCAATGTTCCCCACACAATCAAAGCAATGTTCCCCACACAGTCAAAGCAATGTTCCCCACACAGTCAAAGCAATGTTCCCCACACAATCAATTCAATGCTCCCACACAATCAAAGCAATGTTCCCCACACAATTAAAGCAATGTTCCCCACACAATCAAAGCAATGCTCCCCACACTATCAAAGCAATGTTCCCCACAATGTCAAATCAATATTCCCACACAATCAAAGCAATGTTCCCACACAATTAAATCAATGTTTCAACCCAATCAAAGCAACATTCCCACACAATCAAAGCAAAGTTCCCACACAATTAAATCAATGTTTCAACCCAATCAAAGTAATGTTCCCACACAATCAAAGAAATGTTTCAAGCAAGATAAATGTAATGCTCCCACACAATCAAATCAATGTTCCCACATAGTCAAAGCAATGTCCCCCACACAAACAAAGCAATGTTTCAACACAATCAATGCAATACTATAATTAATAATTAAATAAATAATTAGGTATGATAATATTTGCAGTTTGACAATTTTTGAAAACAATATACTATATTAATGGATTCTTTATCTTTCAGATTTCAAATATGAATGGTATAAAGGAAACAATTGTCACCAAAGCAAAACTACGTTTGCGAGAATTGACCAGAGTTGAAAAAGAAAACAATACAAGTGAAACTCTCATTATTTTCTTCAGTTGGTTAGGTGCATCATCAAATGTTCTGAACAAATATTTTGAAATATATCATTCGTTAGGACATGACATTCTTCATGTGCCAGGAACTGTTACTAACTTTGCTTGGCCACCTACATCAGTGAGCTTGGCTAGAGAAGTACTGGATTATGTATGTAAAGACTTGACTCGTTATCGATTCATTATGATTCATAGTACATCAATCGGTTCTTATAACTACACTTCATGTTTGATGGAGGTAATTAAACAGCCACGGAAATACTGGAATTTCAGCATACGACTGGTTGGGAATGTGTTTGATAGTATAACATATGGGTCCTATGACCATATGAGAATTGGAGTTTCTTATGGTCTAACTAAAAACAATCTTGTCCGTATTTTATTACAACAGTTTATTGCAGGTTACTTTGTTTTAACGAAATCAATCACTGTCGACTTTTATGAACTTGGAGTTAAAGTTTTCAGAGACAACCAGGTGAATGTTCCGAGCATTTTCTTTTATAGCAGAGACGATCCCTTGTGTGACAATAATCTTATTGATGTAATGGTTGATAAATGGCGTAAGACGATGACTGTTCCAGTGTTAAGTGTAAGCTGGGATACATCAATTCATGCAGGCCATCTTTTCAAGCATCGAGATGACTATATGTCTAATCACACAAAGTTTATGACCATTGTCGATGAATTTCGTGAACAGAAAGACCAAAAATTTAGACAATTCAGTAAAAAATCCAGATTATAAAATGTTGTTGTTTTCTGGGATCCGTTATAAATGGATAGGTGTCGCTGTTGTCTAATGACATTCAATCTTATGTCCTGTCAAACTGGTAGTATTCAAACAAGAAAGTTTAACATATATGTTTTCACGAGACCATCCAGCATGGACAGGGTCTCAGATATGTTTTCATGAGACCATCCAGGGTGGACAGGGTCTCAGATATGTTTTCACCAGACCATCCAGGGTGAACGTGGTCTCAGGTATGTTTTCACAAGACCATCCAGGGTAGACACAGTCTCAATAATATCGGAATATAAAAATGACCTTTTTTGCTTGACATAGTTTTGCATGCATCAATGGGAAAATGTTAAAAAACATATTTTCTGTAGATTCTTTAGATTTTTCTGTCTGCATTTTGTTCAATCAGATTTGACCTACCTCTTGTGGTTTTCGAACTAAAAGGGGTTAATGGGAGCCAAAAGGTACCAATCCCCATAATGATAACTGTTTTACTTTTAGTTGGATTTGTATGCCGTTTTTTCTGTTGAATTCCTTTGAAAAATTTCTGAGTATGACAACATATTAGTTGTAGTTTTTACCATTTCAGAGATATGAAAAGTCTTATTGAAATGGATTATTTAAAGACTAACATAAGGAAATGAATAAAATATTTTTCTTCTTCAGAAAATGTAGACGAGCCTCTAGTTTTCAAATCAGTAATTTCCTGGGGTAAATAATCAGTTCCTTTTGATTTTTATCCGTTCACTTGGATAACATCAGTGGTATAATGGTTAGAGTACTAGTGCTCGCCTCGATTGCGGGTTTGAGTCCTGGTCCAGTCAAACCAAAGACTATAAAATTTGTATTTGTTGCTTCCCCCCTAATTATGACCATGCAGCATAAAGAAGAAAGATCTAAGATTTGTTGGTTCGGAATCAGAATAATGTGTCCGAGTGGAGTGACATGTCTACCCACGGACTGTTGTGTCAGTAAGCTAGTACTATAAAAATCCTATAAAGCTTATTGGTCTAGTACAACACGGACATAATCATGAATTGAACGTAGCTTGTTTTCGGCATGATATTTCTGAAAAAAATGGCCATTTGCCGTTAGACAGCAATCACCTAATTGCTCACTTTAATACTATAAAATGATAATCATGAGGCAAAAATAGGTATGTTTCTTTTTTCATAGAGTTAAAATAAATAAGATGATAAGTAAACAATCAGCTGATATTTTTATTCATATTTTTAAGATATACTGTGAAAGTCAAACAGACAAAACCAGTGTTACAACAGTCAGCATGTGGATTATTATACACTTGCCTTGTCTACATCTACCCTAAAATGGTCAAACATCTTTATTTATTTTTCAAACTGGAATAAAGTATATTGATTCATTTCAAAAACATTTCTAATAGTGTGGCATAGTAACATTGAAGACAATCAAAATGTGTACATCACTAGTCAGATGAATTAGTCATATGGACAAACAACCAAATAGTAAAATATAAGTATAGTTGAAAGGCTGTGATGACTGCAAATGGACAGTTTGCCTTATATTTCTTTATTTATATACACTATATAAATAGTGTACAGTATATTTTTTGGCAAAAAAAAAAAACCATAAACAAAATCATGCAGAATCATATGACCAAATTTATATATTGTTTTCTTCATACCAAATAAAGATTTGTTTTCTAAAATAATCACATGCGCATTAACACTATAATACTGTTTGAATGAGGATTACATTGGGTTGTGCAATTGATTCATGATTTTTTTTCATTTTTCATAGAATACTATAAACATCAGAAATGAAATCCAGGGGCGGATCCAGGATTTCAAGTTAGGGGGGGCGCAGTTAAAAAAATTGCACCGAGTGGAGGGAGGCGCGAAAATTTTTGGGGTATTTCGTGTGAAAAATCACGATTTTATGCCAAAAAATCATATTTTTCCAATTTTAGGGGGGGCGCGCGAAATTTTTGGGGTATTTCATGTGAAAAATCACGATTTTACGCAAAAAAAATCATGTTTTTTCCAATTTTAGGGGTGGGCGTGCGCCGGGTGCGCCCCCCCCCCCCCCTGAATCCGCCCCTGAAATCAACATGCAATATTTAGTCATCATTTTCTTGTTTATATTGATACATGTATATATGAAAAAAGAAGAACAACCTTCATCACAGAAAATGTCAACATCAGCAATCTGTACAAAAATGTATTCTTACAAAATATCTTATACATAATCTAATATTCTGATCAATACTGCTTATTGTAAAATATAATGTAATTTACACAATTCACATGTTTACAAGTAGATGTTTTTGATAATGTTTCTTTCATGATAAATAGTCACATCTTTTCCTTTCATATTCTTTTTTTTTCAAGTGGTGAAGTAAAATGATTTCAGAAATGTAGTGATTAAATATTTTAACACATTTGTACAAGCAATGAATTCTATGATCTTTGTTTCCCTTCCATGATCCTGGACAAAAACATCTTAATTGAGTAGATTTTGGCATAATGGTAGGCCTAGCTGTTTAGTTTAGTCATTTGGTTTCTACAGTCAGTAATGGACCTGATTATACATCGAGAGCAATACTGTCCCAATACATATATATATATTGGCCATGCAAGACAGTTTAACTTAAATCACTTCCTGGTTGCTTTATAATCTACAACTATTTATGCAATCAGTGACTATCCATACTAAAACTGAGTTCCCATTGAATCCCACTCACGGCGAGATGTACTCGATACAACATTATGTGATAATGCTTGTCAGAGACAGGTGGCAGGTTGGTGGTTTTTTACACCAGTAAAACTTGCTGCCACGATATAACTGAAATGTTGTTGAAAGTGGCGTTAAGCACAATAGCCCTAACCATGGTTACTTAATAGCTTTAAAGGACCATCACACTATACAAATAAAGCTGTAAAGCATGTCAATGGTAGATTAAAATAATAAAAAAACACCTTTTATTTCTGTTTGACGAATCAAGCACACTTCCGTATGACTTCTAAAGACCATATTTGTGGTCAAATTGTAGTGACTTCATGCAGATAAATATTGAACATATTGACGAATGCTGAGATTATAAAACACACATTCTCTCATAAAAAACACCAA
This sequence comes from Bathymodiolus brooksi, assembly GCA_963680875.1. Lineage (NCBI taxonomy): Eukaryota > Metazoa > Mollusca > Bivalvia > Mytilida > Modiolidae > Bathymodiolus > Bathymodiolus brooksi. Next base: position 90,084,550 of record OY804577.1, read on the forward strand.
AAGCCAAAAACAATCATTAGAAATGCATCAATTATGACGAAACAGATCTTGAATATTGGGATGGAATCTTATGTAGAGGACTGTTGTCGGTAGCTTTTCGGCCATCGTACGTCAAACAAACCCTTTCTTCCTTTAAACCAACTTTTCATCTCTTCAACAGTTGTTGGCAATTCACGTCCCATAGTTTCAGGTAATGTTAATAGTATAACGACCACAATCATATTCATCACAACAAATATAGCCGCCGGCCCCCAAGACACGTGTTCTGCCTGAAAAATAATAAAAAAGATTGACAAATGTAGTTGTGTTTAGAGAAAATCCAGTGACAGTGACAGCATTGAGAACAAGACACAGAATGAATACATACAAAATAAAAACAGATCAAAGCAGTAGAAAACTAAAAAGATGAGAAACACAGACCCCATAAAAAACCGGTGGTGAACTCGTGACCAGGTAAAGGCTGTTTGTATGCAGAAAAAATACAATTTTCATGGGTAAAATCTTAAAAACCTTACTATAGCAAATACTCTACAAGATGCTGATACACAAATACAACTACAAAAAGGAGAGGTTCTGGCTACAGACAGCACTAGCGAGGAAGCACTTATGGCTTTATTAGAGGTCTATCATTGGACCCTCCTTGTATGTTGAACTAATGTATCAGAGTTGTTACTCAATAAAGCCTCCAGTTATATATTCCTATACGCTTCAATCGATGTATGCACTCGTGTATGCTCGGTAAGGGCAGTTGCGTATTATATTCGTCAAGTATAACTATCGGTCGCCCCTTTCTGCAGAGTAATACCCCGAAGCAAATAAACAAGGCCACGTTCCAATATCCTATGCTGCATCGGAGAGGCGGGACAATATACTTATAGACCATAGGCTAAATCAAAAAGATATATGATAACTGGTCCAATTACAGAATTAATTATCATGAGTTATGTTAAAACGTTCGATTAGTAATTCAAAAAAATGTTTTGATTGCCGATCAAAATGTAATGCATATAACGTTATACAAAAACGAGTGGTTGCCCTTGTCATTTTACCTACCAATGTTGCTGCAAATGGTGATATCATTGATCCTATTCTTGAAACAGTAGACGCCATACCTAGACCTACATTACTACAATGAAAAATAATCACATCGATATTACTAAAGTTAAATACAAATTACACTATTCTGTTATTATCATGGAAATCAGAACATCGTATACTAATTAACACAGATTATCAATTAACCCCAACGTCTGTTAGAAAATAAATGTTATGTGTTCTATTGTTCATCAGAAAATAGGATGAAATAATGTGAACTTCCCCGTGTATTAAAGCTCACATATCAGATTTCTATTATTTATTTTCTTCAGATTACCTTTAACCTATTGTTCGACATATACTAGTACATTTTGTATGTTGTAAGACATGACGTGTGTCTGAGTTTTTCAACTAAAGAATCTAGCTTAACTTTGAATGCACATTGTTCATTCCATACATTTAGGAACTGTTATTATCATCAGTCATTTTGTATGACACATATCGTTGTCATATTTATTAGGATCAGTTCAGAGAACAGTGATTCACCAGTTTACAATAGAATCTTTCATTAGTTGAGACACGGAAGTAAACGTATAGATCAACTTATTTATGGTGGTTTCTCATGATCATGTTTGGCACACATATGTAATATGTAGTCACCCTCTGTTCTAAAAAAATGATGATGATATACATGTAGACATGCTTTAGAACACGGTATCAACTTGGATATAAACATACATGTACCTAACACACAGAATATTGCTTGACACATTATTGTTGGGAATACGAGGTCGTTGGATTTCATAAACAATCTTACTCATTGTCACTATCTGATTAGAGAAAGGTGGCACTAACTAGTATTGATAAGTGATAAAATATATTCTACATAATGAAACATCAAGTTTTAATTTCCTGCTTAAATATATCTTATTCTGATGTCTGAGATTGAATTTTATAGATTCTGTCTCATAAGATCCAACAATGATAAAACGGAGAAAAAAAAATAGGCGAAATATTATCACATTTATTATCTCTTTGACATTAATAGAGAACATTCTAGTAATTAAAAAAAACCAAGAGGCTCTCAAGAACCCGTATCGTTCACCTGGTTTATATAGGCAATGAAAAAAAGAAGGACTGCCTATGGCAGCCATGTTAGTTGTCAATCGGCACAAAATGAAAAAGATTTGTCGAGAACCTCCCAAACATCAATCATACAAAGAAACAATTCACTGGACTTTGTACTTTCACGGGAGAGAATAAAACAAAAATCCAGCCACTCAGAAACAAAATTTCACAGGGTGACCATGTTTGTTTTTCAATCTGGACCAAATGAGGAAACTTTATACAGAACCTTCCATTTCGTTCGGCTCGAAAATTTTGTACAGGACTTTTCATACATCATTCATACAGAGTAACAATTCCAAGTGCCTCCTAGTTTTAGAGGAGATTTTTTTTAAATTTCAGCAAATCAGAAACAATAATTGGCCATGGTGACTATGTTTTTGTTGTCCAATCGGGATTAAATGATGAAACGAGGAAATTTTAAAGTTGACCTTCATAGAGTATCTACTGTAAAATTTCGCTTTATTTGACCAAGTGGTTTCAGAGGAGAATATTGTTAGAAATCGACCAACCAGAAACAAGAATTGCCATGTTTGTCAGCCGATCGGGACGAAATGCGGTTTCGTTATAGAGGATCTTCCATAAATACTTCTTGCAATGTGTCGGTTCAATTGGCCAATCGGTTTCAGAGGATAACAATCAATTGTAAAAAGTTAACAGACGGACGACGGACGCCTAGTGATGACAAAAGTTCACATGGCCGTTGACAAGGTGAGCTACAAATGAATATTTCATTATTTACATGCACAAGGTACCATTGAAAATAGAATGTTATTGTGTGTGTATACATCAACATAATTCTTACCGTAAATTGGTCGGATACAGCTCGGGCGTATAGAGGAATACACTGCTAAATGATCCAATGGCAGCAAATCTTCCAAGTATGGAGAAAAATGTGGAGAGTGGTTGCAACCATACATAATTATCTAAAACAAACAAATATAGGCATGAACAACTTTCAAAGACATATAATTCATCATTAAAACAAAATAAAGAAGACTAAAACAATTATATTTACTTCATTTGGGTGATAAAACTTAGATTGTATTAGAAACTGGTTATATTATAAACATCTAAGAGACCATTTACCTTTTGTTTACCTTACGTCATCCTGTAAATAATATGTAACAGATGTCTGGGTCAAGATAAAGCTTTAAAAGCAATTTTGGACCACCTCAAGGAAATACAGATGTCGAAACCCTCTTTGGCCTCTAGGTTATTGACCTCTTTGGCCTCTTGTTTAATGACAGACTTGCAAGACATGTTCAAGATCTTCCCATCTGTAATGCAATGAAGGATAGATACATTGGTCATTATAAAGATAGACATATTGTTGACAGACATACAATCAAAGCTGACATTAATCACAACCATTCTACGTTATAACTTCTTCATATATGTTCATTACACAGTATTGGACATATCAGAACAATGCCTTCTTTCGGCAAAATTTGTTTTGTTTTAATTCAGATATAAGTCTTGGTCATAACGATTAGCATTACGAAGGTGGATAGTCTACTGAGTTGAACGTAAATCATTATCTCAGATCTAGAGAGGTATTATTACTAATATTTTATACATTACAGTGTATGTTGATACACATCTACAGTTCAATTAAATCTACGCAGTCTGTCATTTGGTTTAGTTTTCACCCTAACATTTTAATAAGGAATATATAAAGCATCATTATTATATTTATTGTTATTATTATTATTATTATTATTATTATTAACACCACATTCTTTTTCGTAAAATGTGCTCGAAAATTGTTTTATCGTTACTACAATATGTCATACATATTCATGAAACGCTTCGCTTGACTTACTACTGCGCAAATGACAGTTGTTGGTGGCTTAGAGAACGGGGAAGACACGACGGTTTTATGTACAAGTAAATTTCAACAGATTCGGATAGAAAAGTTTGTCATTACATGTATTTATAATACAACAAGAAACAACATAAACCTCCAGTATGACCGTTGATTGGAATTGGAATTAACGAACGTCATTAGTATTCTCAGATCAAGAGTTCTAGATAAGGAACCCTTTTCCATACTACTTTCTATTTTGGGCTTGTTCGGAAGGAGTGTTCCAAATAACGTTGGTGTGATTGTTAAATACAGTCGTTTTTAAACAAATACTAATACATAGGATCATATGCTTATATTTCTGAAGAAGACAGAGAAAACATTACTAAAGTTCTACATGATCTACATGACACCTTACAATATCTTGACACTGATATGTACCGAACATTATGGAGCCATTGTCCTACATGACAGGTTACAATATCTTGACACTGATATGTACCGAACATTATGGAGCCATTGTCCTACATGACACGTTACAACATCCTGACATTGATATGTACCGAACATTATGGAGCCATTGTCCTACATGACAGGTTACAATATCCTGACACTGATATGTACCGAACATTATGGAGCCATTGTCCTACATGACACGTTACAATATCCTGACACTGATATGCACCGAACATTATGGAGCCATTGTCCTACATGACACGTTACAATATCCTGACACTGATATGCACCGAACATTATGAAGCCATTGTTCTACATGACACCTTACAATATCCTGACACTGATATGTACCAAACATTATGAAACCACTGTTCTACATGACAACTCCAAATATCATGATGCTGATGTGTACCAAACATTATGAAGCCATTGTTCTACATTACACATTACAATATCCTGACACTGATGTGTACCAAACATTATGAAGCCATTGTTTACATGACACGTTACAATATCATGACGCTGATGTGTACCAAACATTATGAATTCATTGTTATACATGACACGTTACAATATCATGACGCTGATGTGTACCAAACATTATGAAGCCATTGTTCTACATGACACGTTACAATATCATGACGCTGATGTGTACCAAACATTATGAATTCATTGTTCTACATGACACGTTACAATATCATGACGCTGATGTGTACCAAACATTATGAATTCATTGTTCTACATGACACGTTACAATATCATGACGCTGATGTGTACCAAACATTATGAATTCATTGTTCTACATGACACGTTACAATATCATGACGCTGATGTGTACCAAACATTATGAATTCATTGTTCTACATGACACGTTACAATATCATGACGCTGATGTGTACCAAACATTATGAAGCCATTGTTCTACATGACACGTTACATTATCCTGACGCTGATGTGTACCAAATAATATGAAGCCATTGTCCTACATGACACGCTACAATATCCAAATGCTGATGTGTACCAAACATTATGAAGCCATTGTTCTACATGACACGTTACAATATCCTGACGCTGATGTGTACCAAATAATATGAAGCCATTGTCCTACTTGACACGTTACAATATCCAGATGCTGATATGTACCAAACATTATGAATACATTCTTCAACATGACACCATTCAAACAGATATATACAAAACATTGTGAAGCTATTGTTCAACATGACATCTCCAAATATCATGATGCTGATGTGTACCAAACATTATGAAGCCTTTGTTCTATATGACAGCATTCAATACAGATATGTACAAGACATTATGAAACCACTGTGCTACATGACACCTCCAAATATCATGATGCTGATGTGCACCAAATACTATGGAGCCCTTGTTCTACAGTGTTACCTCCCAATGTTCTGACGACGATGATGTGCACCAAACATTATCTGTGCAATGTTTTACATGACACCTTCCAATACAGATATATACCAAACATTATGAATCGAATATTCTACATGACACCTTACAATATCCTGACACTGATGTGTACCAAACATTATGAAGCCATTGTTCTACATGACACGTTACAATATCATGACGCTGATGTGTACCAAACATTATGAAGCCATTGTTCTACATGACTGTTACAATATCATGACGCTGATGTGTACCAAACATTATGAATTCATTGTTCTACATGACACGTTACAATATCATGACGCTGATGTGTACCAAACATTATGAAGCCATTGTTCTACATGACACGTTACAATATCATGACGCTGATGTGTACCAAACATTATGAATTCATTGTTCTACATGACACGTTACAATATCATGACGCTGATGTGTACCAAACATTATGAAGCCATTGTTCTACATGACACGTTACAATATCCTGACGCTGATGTGTACCAATTAATATGAAGCCATTGTCCTACATGACACGTTACAATATCCAGATGCTGATGTGTACCAAACATTATGAAGCCATTGTTCTATATGACACCTCACAATATCCTGAAACTGATGTGTACCAAACATTATGAAGCCATTGTTCTACATGACACGTTACAATATCCTGACGCTGATGTGTACCAAATAATATGAAGCCATTGTCCTACATGACACGTTACAATATCCTGACGCTGATGTGTACCAAATAATATGAAGCCATTGTCCTACATGACACGTTACAATATCCAGATGCTGATATGTACCAAACATTATGAATACATTCTTCAACATGACACCATTCAAACAGATATATACAAAACATTGTGAAGCTATTGCTCAACATGACATCTCCAAATATCATGATGCTGATGTGTACCAAACATTATGAAGCCTTTGTTCTATATGACAGCATTCAATACAGATATGTACAAGACATTATGAAACCACTGTTCTACATGACACCTCCAAATATCATGATGCTGATGTGCACCAAATACTATGGAGCCCTTGTTCTACAATGTTACTTCCCAATGTTCTGACGACGATGATGTGCACTAAACATTATCTGTGCAATGTTTACATGACACCTTCCAATACAGATATATACCAAACATTATGAATCGAATATTCTACATGACACCTTACAATATCCTGACACTGATGTGTACCAAACATTATGAATTCATTGTTCTACATGACACGTTACAATATCCTGATATTGATATGTACCGAACATTATGGAGCCATTGTCCTACATAACAGGTTACAATATCCTGACACTGATATGTACCGAACATTATGGAGCCATTGTCCTACATGACACGTTACAATATCCTGACACTGATATGCACCGAACATTATGGAGCCATTGTCCTACATGACACGTTACAATATCCTGACACTGATATGCACCGAACATTATGAAGCCATTGTTCTACATGACACCTTACAATATCCTGACACTGATATGTACCAAACATTATGAAACCACTGTTCTACATGACAACTCCAAATATCATGATGCTGATGTGTACCAAACATTATGAAGCCATTGTTCTACATTACACATTACAATATCCTGACACTGATGTGTACCAAACATTATGAAGCCATTGTTTACATGACACGTTACAATATCATGACGCTGATGTGTACCAAACATTATGAATTCATTGTTATACATGACACGTTACAATATCATGACGCTGATGTGTACCAAACATTATGAAGCCATTGTTCTACATGACACGTTACAATATCATGACGCTGATGTGTACCAAACATTATGAATTCATTGTTCTAGATGACACGTTACAATATCATGACGCTGATGTGTACCAAACATTATGAATTCATTGTTCTACATGACACGTTACAATATCATGACGCTGATGTGTACCAAACATTATGAATTCATTGTTCTACATGACACGTTACAATATCATGACGCTGATGTGTACCAAACATTATGAATTCATTGTTCTACATGACACGTTACAATATCATGACGCTGATGTGTACCAAACATTATGAAGCCATTGTTCTACATGACACGTTACATTATACTGACGCTGATGTGTACCAAATAATATGAAGCCATTGTCCTACATGACACGCTACAATATCCAAATGCTGATGTGTACCAAACATTATGAAGCCATTGTTCTATATGACACCTTACAATATCCTGACACTGATGTGTACCAAACATTATGAAGCCATTGTTCTACATGACACGCTACAATATCATGACGCTGATGTGTACCAAACATTATGAAGCCATTGTTCTACATGACACGTTACAATATCCTGACGCTGATATGTACCAAACATTATGAATACATTCTTCAACATGACACCATTCAAACAGATATATACAAAACATTGTGAAGCTATTGTTCAACATGACATCTCCAAATATCATGATGCTGATGTGTACCAAACATTATGAAGCCTTTGTTCTATATGACAGCATTCAATACAGATATGTACAAGACATTATGAAACCACTGTGCTACATGACACCTCCAAATATCATGATGCTGATGTGCACCAAATACTATGGAGCCCTTGTTCTACAGTGTTAGCTCCCAATGTTCTGACGACGATGATGTGCACCAAACATTATCTGTGCAATGTTTTACATGACACCTTCCAATACAGATATATACCAAACATTATGAATCGAATATTCTACATGACACCTTACAATATCCTGACACTGATGTGTACCAAACATTATGAAGCCATTGTTCTACATGACACGTTACAATATCATGACGCTGATGTGTACCAAACATTATGAAGCCATTGTTCTACATGACTGTTACAATATCATGACGCTGATGTGTACCAAACATTATGAATTCATTGTTCTACATGACACGTTTCAATATCATGACGCTGATGTGTACCAAACATTATGAAGCCATTGTTCTACATGACACGTTACAATATCATGACGCTGATGTGTACCAAACATTATGAAACCATTGTTCTACATGACACGTTACAATATCATGACGCTGATGTGTACCAAACATTATGAATTCATTGTTCTACATGACACGTTACAATATCATGACGCTGATGTGTACCAAACATTATGAAGCCATTGTTCTACATGACACGTTACAATATCCTGACGCTGATGTGTACCAATTAATATGAAGCCATTGTCCTACATGACACGTTACAATATCCAGATGCTGATGTGTACCAAACATTATGAAGCCATTGTTCTATATGACACCTCACAATATCCTGAAACTGATGTGTACCAAACATTATGAAGCCATTGTTCTACATGACACGTTACAATATCCTGACGCTGATGTGTACCAAATAATATGAAGCCATTGTCCTACATGACACGTTACAATATCCTGACGCTGATGTGTACCAAATAATATGAAGCCATTGTCCTACATGACACGTTACAATATCCAGATGCTGATATGTACCAAACATTATGAATACATTCTTCAACATGACACCATTCAAACAGATATATACAAAACATTGTGAAGCTATTGCTCAACATGACATCTCCAAATATCATGATGCTGATGTGTACCAAACATTATGAAGCCTTTGTTCTATATGACAGCATTCAATACAGATATGTACAAGACATTATGAAACCACTGTTCTACATGACACCTCCAAATATCATGATGCTGATGTGCACCAAATACTATGGAGCCCTTGTTCTACAATGTTACTTCCCAATGTTCTGACGACGATGATGTGCACTAAACATTATCTGTGCAATGTTTTACATGACACCTTTCAATACAGATATATACCAAACATTATGAATCGAATATTCTACATGACACCTTACAATATCCTGACACTGATGTGTACCAAACATTATGAAGCCATTGTTCTACATGACACGTTACAATATCATGACACTGATATGTAGCAAACATTATGAATTCATTGTTCTACATGACACGTTACAATATCCTGACATTGATATGTACCGAACATTATGGAGCCATTGTCCTACATGACAGGTTACAATATCCTGACACTGATATGTACCGAACATTATGGAGCCATTGTCCTACATGACACGTTACAATATCCTGACACTGATATGCACCGAACATTATGGAGCCATTGTCCTACATGACACGTTACAATATCCTGACACTGATATGCACCGAACATTATGAAGCCATTGTTCTACATGACACCTTACAATATCCTGACACTGATATGTACCAAACATTATGAAACCACTGTTCTACATGACAACTCCAAATATCATGATGCTGATGTGTACCAAACATTATGAAGCCATTGTTCTACATTACACATTACAATATCCTGACACTGATGTGTACCAAACATTATGAAGCCATTGTTTACATGACACGTTACAATATCATGACGCTGATGTGTACCAAACATTATGAATTCTTTGTTATACATGACACGTTACAATATCATGACGCTGATGTGTACCAAACATTATGAAGCCATTGTTCTACATGACACGTTACAATATCATGACGCTGATGTGTACCAAACATTATGAATTCATTGTTCTACATGACACGTTACAATATCATGACGCTGATGTGTACCAAACATTATGAATTCATTGTTCTACATGACACGTTACAATATCATGACGCTGATGTGTACCAAACATTATGAATTCATTGTTCTACATGACACGTTACAATATCATGACGCTGATGTGTACCAAACATTATGAATTCATTGTTCTACATGACACGTTACAATATCATGACGCTGATGTGCACCAAACATTATGAAGCCATTGTTTTACATGACACGTTACATTATCCTGACGCTGATGTGTACCAAATAATATGAAGCCATTGTCCTACATGACACGCTACAATATCCAAATGCTGATGTGTACCAAACATTATGAAGCCATTGTTCTATATGACACCTTACAATATCCTGACACTGATGTGTACCAAACATTATGAAGCCATTGTTCTACATGACACGCTACAATATCATGACGCTGATGTGTACCAAACATTATGAAGCCATTGTTCTACATGACACGTTACAATATCCTGACGCTGATGTGTACCAAATAATATGAAGCCATTGTCCTACTTGACACGTTACAATATCCAGATGCTGATATGTACCAAACATTATGAATACATTCTTCAACATGACACCATTCAAACAGATATATACAAAACATTGTGAAGCTATTGTTCAACATGACATCTCCAAATATCATGATGCTGATGTGTACCAAACATTATGAAGCCTTTGTTCTATATGACAGCATTCAATACAGATATGTACAAGACAATATGAAACCACTGTGCTACATGACACCTCCAAATATCATGATGCTGATGTGCACCAAATACTATGGAGCCCTTGTTCTACAGTGTTACCTCCCAATGTTCTGACGACGATGATGTGCACCAAACATTATCTGTGCAATGTTTTACATGACACCTTCCAATACAGATATATACCAAACATTATGAATCGAATATTCTACATGACACCTTACAATATCCTGACACTGATGTGTACCAAACATTATGAAGCCATTGTTCTACATGACACGTTACAATATCATGACGCTGATGTGTACCAAACATTATGAAGCCATTGTTCTACATGACTGTTACAATATCATGACGCTGATGTGTACCAAACATTATGAAGCCATTGTTCTACATGACACGTTACAATATCATGACGCTGATGTGTACCAAACATTATGAAGCCATTGTTCTACATGACACGTTACAATATCATGACGCTGATGTGTACCAAACATTATGAAGCCATTGTTCTACATGACACGTTACAATATCATGACGCTGATGTGTACCAAACATTATGAATTCATTGTTCTACATGACACGTTACAATATCATGACGCTGATGTGTACCAAACATTATGAAGCCATTGTTCTACATGACACGTTACAATATCCTGACGCTGATGTGTACCAATTAATATGAAGCCATTGTCCTACATGACACGTTACAATATCCAGATGCTGATGTGTACCAAACATTATGAAGCCATTGTTCTATATGACACCTCACAATATCCTGAAACTGATGTGTACCAAACATTATGAAGCCATTGTTCTACATGACACGTTACAATATCCTGACGCTGATGTGTACCAAATAATATGAAGCCATTGTCCTACATGACACGTTACAATATCCTGACGCTGATGTGTACCAAATAATATGAAGCCATTGTCCTACATGACACGTTACAATATCCAGATGCTGATATGTACCAAACATTATGAATACATTCTTCAACATGACACCATTCAAACAGATATATACAAAACATTGTGAAGCTATTGCTCAACATGACATCTCCAAATAACATGATGCTGATGTGTACCAAACATTATGAAGCCTTTGTTCTATATGACAGCATTCAATACAGATATGTACAAGACATTATGAAACCACTGTTCTACATGACACCTCCAAATATCATGATGCTGATGTGCACCAAATACTATGGAGCCCTTGTTCTACAATGTTACTTCCCAATGTTCTGACGACGATGATGTGCACTAAACATTATCTGTGCAATGTTTTACATGACACCTTCCAATACAGATATATACCAAACATTATGAATCGAATATTCTACATGACACCTTACAATATCCTGACACTGATGTGTACCAAACATTATGAAGCCATTGTTCTACATGACACGTTACAATATCATGACACTGATATGTAGCAAACATTATGAATTCATTGTTCTACATGACACGTTACAATATCCTGACGCTGATATGTACCAAACATTATGAAGCCATTGTTCCACATGACACCGTGCAATATCCTGACACTGATGTGTACCAAGCATTATGAAGCCATTGTTCTACATGACACGTTACAATATCATGACACTGATATGTACCAAACATTATGAAGCCATTGTCCTAGATGACAGGTTTTAATATCCTGATGCTGATATGTCCCAAACAGTATGAAAATATTCTTCAACATGACACCATTCAAACAGATATATACAAAACATTATGAAACTATTGTTCAACATGACACCTCCAAATATCATGATGCTAATGTGTACCAAACATTATGGAGCCTTTGTTCTACAATGGCACCTCCCAATTTTCTGACGACGATGATGTACACCAAACATTATACATTGTTGTATATACAATGTTCTACATGACACCTTCCAATACAGATATATACCAAACATTATGAATCTAATATTCTACATGACACCTTATAATATCCTATGACGGGGAAATTGGCTCATTTTTCTCTTTGTCGAAAAATTATGTTCCAATATAATAATGTCAGTATGTACATGCAGCTACTACGAAAGATCAACCATTTATAACACAATCTTCATGTCAGGACTTCAATGTCCTTGTGTGTGATTATGTTCTCTATTTATTACGATATCTTTACAATGCGTGTCACTTAAAACGTCGAAATTTTAATGAAATTTTAATGTAGGTAATAAACGAATACGTTGCAGAAGAAACGTAAACTATGATCAACCTAAATATATGTCATTCTACAGAGGGCGAAGAACGAACAAATCTTGTTAACATATAAACATGAATAAGGTGATATTTTTATACAAATTAAATATTATTTTTTATCAACTTATGATTACAGACGTATTTCTTGATTAATATAATGGCGGTTTCCGAATTCTTATATTAGAATTAAAGATAATGGAAGATCTGAAATATTAATGGTTGGTTTAGAAAGGTGTGGGTTTAAAATATACTTGTGATTTATTTACAATCATACAATGTATTGTCTGCAATCAAATATATATGTCCAATACTATGCAATGATAACATGATTATTTGTGGATAAAGGTTGGCAGTGTCATATTGCATTTAATAATCGTGCAATAATGCATACTGCAATCAACAGTATTCACTTCATGATCTATAAATGATGACTGGAACGTTTATACTCTATACTTACTTACAATATACCGCTGTATGACTTCCTTGATACCATGTCTAAAACAGAACTCACATCATATGTTTAGATTGTGAATATAATCATAGCATACAATGTAGCATACCGAATATTACTAAATATATATATTAAAATACATACTTACGTGAGTCAAGAAAATATTCCAAAGAAATGCCACCAAGCATCACATTAAGAGATTGCACTAATAACACAATTTCAAACTAACTTCAACTGGCAGTTAGACTTTGGATGACATTTTTGCAATGTCGTTAGAAATATTCCACAGGTCATTAAATTGAACTATTTGTACAACTTGCTGGTGAGTCTATTCGTCAGGGGTATTTTAATAATTTTAATCCGAAAAAATGTTGTCTACAAACATATGTTACACACATATTTAACATAAAATAAGCAGAGTTAGCAGTAAAGCGCTTCTTTTAAAGGATAATTTATGAAATGAGTAGAACTTGACCGTTAGAAGAATTCACTTACCGTATAAAAACTGTATGCATAAAATAGTTACACATATTACAATTCCTCCGATGTCAGAGATAAAAAGAACCAGGAATTATTTCTCTCAGAGCATGATGATACTGACCTGAACATTTGATACTTATGGTTATTTAAACAAGTCCAACAGAAGCAAAATATCTGCATACTGTGAACCAACTGTGGAGTTAATACAAATCTAAATAATTATCTTTGTGCGCATGACTCGTTTTGGGGGAGGGGGGCAAGTAAGTAAAGGAACTTAACTTGATAGCCAAATTCTAGTAATGTCACATATGCACCAGGGAGATGAGCCTTAGCTAATTACATTGTGTACAATGTGTAGGATCTGCAAATTTCGATAGTAAGTATATAATCATACTTAAAGGGTGGGAAAAGACTCAACTAAATTAAAGAATATTCTTCTTTAAAATATCGATTTAATCCAGTGTAAAATTGCAATGCTTTACTTGATTGAATGGTATGCGTTTATATTTCTACAATTATAAATACTATGCTTAAACAAGTGCCTCACCCAATTCAGGTCTTATCTTTGAAACATTTGTCACAAATTGATAAATAATTTTTAGAAGTTGGTTCACAGTATTGTTTGAATATTAAGAACATATAACTTACATATTTCTGTGTAATTTCTGGGAACACTAAAGATAAATATGGGATTCTGTACCATTATCCATATACTATTTTACTTACTCGAATAAATAGAACATATTGTTGCCAACACCAGTGTTATCCCAGCCAATCCATGGTACAATGCTAAAACATATCTTCTACCGATTCTGTAAATGCATAAAATTGCCAGTATTATCACTTAAGCATAGCCAACGTTGTTGGTGTGTAGATCAGACGTACTATTTCTTAATATAAATTTAATTGTCGAGCACACCAGTACAATGAATTGAAAAATATATTTGGAAACATTGTTGGCTGTTGAAGAATAGAGCCCGACGTGATTATATATACACACCATCGACTCATGGCTACAATTAATAGGCTAGCAACATCTGTACCTTGGATCTATCTTGTAAAATCAAGGGGTCATTTAACGGCTAATCCACCATCGACAGAATTTCTGTATCCATTATATGCTTTACAAGTCACTCGAACACTTCTACTACGTACTACCAAATAGTTCACTAGAACACTTCTAATACTACCAAATACTTCATTGAAACACTTCTACTATCTCCAAATACCCCGGTACTTCATTCAAACACCTTTGCTACTACCAAATACTTCATTCGAATGCTTCTACTACTTCGAAATACTTCATTCTAACGATTCCACCACTAGCTAATACTTCATTCGAACACTTCTACTACACGAAATACTTCACTCCAACGATCTACTACTAGCAAATACTTCATTCGATAACTTCTGCGACTACCAAATGCTTCAATCGAACACTTCCATTACAACCAAATGCTTCATTCGAACACTTCTACTACTAGCAAATACTTCATTCGAACGCTTCTACTACTACCAAATGCTTCAATCGAACACTTCTACTACTACCAAATGCCTCATTCGAACACTTCTACTACTAGCAAATACTTCATTCAAACACTTCTACTACTACCAAATGCTTCAATCGAACACTTCTACTACTACCAAATGCCTCATTCGAACACTTCTACTACTAGCAAATACTTCATTCAAACACTTCTACTACTACCAAATACTAACAGCATTAAACAAATTAAAGATTTTTTCACATGTTGCACACGACAATTCAAAAAGGTTTAAACTATTTGCAGGTTTCATAGAGCAATATTTGGTAGACAAGATATCAGTCACGAATGTTTCATCAGTGTTAGTCGTTACTATATGATGTGGCAGTCCGTTCCAGTCAGATATCGTATGATGGAAATACGATTCCTGACTTTCCTAGTCTTACAAGGAGAGATGCATGTGTTGTGTTCGTCTAAAGGGAGGCTTTAGCATGTCATTTACAGTATATATAATAACTACTGTAAGTTATACTGGCTTACCCGTGTTATTCTATCAAAAACAAATGTAATATTCAAAGAGTACTATCGATATCTGTCTTCACCTGTTAATTATTATTTGTTGTATAATGATGGCTGGAAATTCTGCCAGGGCTGCCAATATATTATTTACATATCTATCACCTGCAAGCTGTGACGTCATTAACATAAGTCCATAATATGTTAATGTATTTGTAATCCTAAAACAGAAATATTTCTTTTATGTATTCAGCGGCTTTACAATCGATAGCAAACAATTTTATTGAATTTTAAAGCGGAAAAACAAATCCCAACAATTATTAATAACGTTAATTGTATTAAAATCATTTCAACTTCATATAACTTTTGTAGATAATGTTTAAACCGCCTCGTTGATGTGATGCTTAGCATGACAGCTAGGAGTGTAGATTGTGGGTTCGAACTCCGATTGGGTCGAACCAAAAACTATAAATTGATAAATGTTGCTTCACCGTTATGTACGCAGCATTACGGAATAAGAAAAAGACTGATTAGTTTTGTATTAGAACAATGTGTTCGAATTGAGTGACATATCTATTAGTTGTTATTGCAGTAGGCTTGTACTATGAAAACCCAACTCAACATGTTGGTCCAGTACAAGACATATATCACCATCATCTCATTGAAAAGTAGCTTGTTCTTGTCATGTCATAGTACGAAACAAATTGCGCACTTGGCGAAAAGCAACAATGACGTACCACACAAATAGACATATATAGGTAATATAGGATATCTTGTCGTCATCTGATAACCATGAACAATGACGTACCCACACAAATAGACATGTATACAGAATATAGAATATCTTGTCGTCATCTGATAACCATGAACAATGACGTACCCACACAAATAGACATGTATACAGAATATAGGATATCTTGTCGTCATCTGATTACCATGTCATTTTAAGAGATCGTCTGAATGTGTATTGTCAACTCTAGAAGAATGTTAAATGAAAGACGTACCATGTAAACCACAACATGATTGACATTACAAGAATCCTTTTATGTTTCAGGATAGTCAAAGCTGAATATTTCTGTACTTTTGTTTCTTTAGCAGGTGTCACGTTGCTTTCGTGTGCATCTTTGGTACCATTCATCTCGTGTTTTTCTGGTCGTTTAATATTTATTTCTAATGACATCAATGGTTGTTTCTTTTTTATGCTATCCATGACAGAATCATAATTTTTATTGTTCCACCTAGCAGCCTTCTTTATTATTTTCATGGCCTGATCCGTTTTTCCATTAGCAACCAACCATCTTAATGATTCGTCAAAAAATCTGCAATTATTAGATGAATAAATATCACAATTATTATTTTATGTTTTTTACTGTGAGTTAAATGATGATGTGGATAATATCAGTTGGTTAAATATTAATTTTGCAGATTCGACTTATCAGGTCTTTCTATTACTTTGGACGAATATCGTTAAGATTACGGAAAACCTGTGTCACAGGTGTACCGTTTATTGTGGTCATAACCGCGTCCTTTTTCCCCGTTTATGATTCATTTTCCAATATCAATTAATCATGATAGATCCCACTAGTGGAACAGGAACTGCTTACTCTTCCTCCCCATCTGAGTTCACCCCCGGGTTTAGTGGGGTTCGTGTTGCTTAATATTAAGTTTCTTATGTGTGTTTTATGGTCCATTGTTTGTCGTATCGTCCTGAGGTTTTCGTTTGATAGTTGCATTCCCTGTCATTCTCCGATATACGCCTTCTGACCTTCCCTTTAGTATCTTCAAACTATTCTTCTCGTTAATATATAAATTAATAGTACAAATATAACATCATATATGTCATTTTCAACTTACAGCCAATCAATTATAACATGCCAGGACAATAATCCTAATATCATTTGGAAATATCTCCATGGCAATTCTTTACATATATATCCTATTACAGATGTCATAACGATTCCTGTTGTCCAAGCAAGAAAGGCTAAACCTTCTCCTCTATGACGGAATTCTATGGGAAGAAGCTCTACACACATGGTTGTACCAGTCATTACACTCCCCTAAAATGTATTACATGTATATAATTTAATTTGATTTGAATACTGCAATCTGATTGGCTGATCCACCTGGAGAACATTTTGGTTATACTCGATAACCTGGGTTGATATTGTGACGTCACCAACGTATTCATTCGCCAACGACAAATTCAAATAGTCACATGACATACTCGTAATTAAAATCGAGGAATCATTATATTTTGTTGCAAAAATTAAATTATAAGGAATATTTGAATTTTTTGACCAGGTTATACTTGAATAACCTGGTTTGGAACTGCTTACACTTTTCATAAAACGCTTCGCGGTTTATTCAGCGTAAGCTGCCCCAAACCAGGTTATATTGTATAACCTGTTCAAAAATTTCAAATATTCCTGAAATAACTTTAGTTTAAACTTAATTTATTTGCTAATTTGTTTACAATACAATTTTAATTCTACTTCCATTTGTGCTTAGATTAAATATTTGCCTGTCAATGTTGGTTGTGATTGCGATAATGATAAAACACTTTATTTTGATTGTCAAATCAGGTTTTTTTGTCTGTTCCTCAATTTAGTTTGGGCATATACTACTTTAACTGATGTATTACATAGATGTACTATACCTTCACCCAACCTCTTCCGTGGTGTAATGGTTAAAGTGATCGCGGTAGATCTGGGTTCGAGCCACGGTCGGTTCAAACCAAAGATTATAAAATGGGTATTTGGTACTTCTCCGCTATGCAAAGACATATCAAATTTTGCCTTGGAATCAGAATAATGTGTCCGAGTGGAGCGACATATATATACGAGGACTGTTGTTTCAGTGAGCGAACACTATAAATAATAAAACCCAGAATGTTGATCTAGAACAAAGCGGACATCATCATCATAATCTAATCAATATGTAGCTTGTTCTCACCATGACATAATGCGAACATTGCTCCTTTAGGTGTTAAACAACAATCATTCACTCACTCGTTTTCACCTTTCCTGCTTGTTTTCAAGTTTCATTTGAAAATATTTTTGACACATGAACTGGATATTTAAGCGGCCCTCAAATGTTTCAAAGAAGTTTCCATAGAGTTCACGGATACAGGTATATACTATTACCCTGACATGTAAGAAAACTTTCCTAGCTTCCTGTTTATAAATAATATATATCTATTGTACTTTACGATTAAAAAAAATCAACAATAGCGTTGCTTCCCGTAGACATTTTGGATTTAATTATAAAAAGAAAGTGATTGCCAATATTTGAACCAATATCAATAATATGCTTTTGCTTAAATGTATTACTTTTCAGATGATTGTCAAAAAACGTGCTAATTCCGAGACCGTTCAGTAGGACAAACCTCTAGACCATGGTTACTTGTCATGTTTTCCTTTGTCTAATGCTGATAAAGAAAAGTTTGAAGATACCAAAGGGGTCAACAGTAGTCGTAAATCTAAGACGTTAATGTTAACATTTAACCACTTTAGACAAATAAATGAAAATTGCACAGATCAATCATGTTTTATTATACATTATAAAGTATTACTTACACCCTGGAAAGTTCCTATCAGTAACCTATACACAGAGAATACGGCAATTGATGGCGAAAACATAGCTGTCACACCAGCAATCATATATAGAGTTCTTGCAAGTATATTTATTGGCTTCCTACCATATCTGTCAGAAAGAGGTGAAAAAATGGCAGCACCCACAGCCTGTCCCAACATTATCAAAGTCTGGGCAAATTCAGATCTTGCCGCTCCGTCACACACTAGGTCCCACTGAAAATAAGTCATATACATGATTTGTCTCCGCCTTTCTTCACTAAAGCAAAACATAAATAAATGAAGAATAGCACAGGGTCTGTAATGACCTATACAGATGCTTATTTCTCAAAAAGAATCGAAATAACATTGAATGAAAAGTAAAGGAAAAGTCAACTTTTAGAATATGGCAGTTGTTGTCTTGAGGTTTATGTCGCTAAAGATAGAAGAAACCCGTCGATATATTACAGGCAGCTCTCAGCACAATCAATTCAACGAAAAAAATACAGACCAAATTTGAAAAAATAAAAATTCTTTATAGTTATGTACCACATATGCAAAATTTCAGAATTGTGGTCCCTTTTCGAAATAAAATATATTAATTTTCTATGACTCATAAAGCACCCATTTTGCCAAAGACTGCGTTAAAATTGAATGAAAACTAAAAAAAAATAATTCAATTTTTGAAATCCTCTTTCGGCTCTTGTCAAGTAAAAAACAATAAAACATACGCAAAAATACCATGTATATTTCTAAGCAGGAGTGTTCTTAAGGAATTAATTATAAAAATACATCATCAACTTCCAATGAAGAATAAACTGTTTACGTACAAGAAACAGAAGCACCCATTTCCATAACCTTCGGGCTCTTGAATGGAAACAGGTGGCACTATAATACCCCAAATATATTCCAAACATTTATTATGTGTCAATTATCTCTATGCTATACATTCAGAAGGATGGATCACCTAGATCAAACTTATCGCACGGAAACCATTGTGTCTACAGACAGATAACTACAACGAAAACCAATATAGACTCATAGCTTAAAAATATGACAGAATATCTACATACAGATCACCCGTTGGTATATGTTGTGCCTTTGATATCCAGGAAATAAAGTTTGTGTTTGACTGCCTTTGTCGAGTTTATCATGGTCAGCATTGTTGTCTAATCAGTTTGGGTTTGGTTTGTGGTACATAGCGCCACTTTCAATAACAAAAAAATCAATTATATCGTGGTGCACAGTTTTATTGGAGGAGAAAACCGCCGACCTTCTGCAAGTCACTGACAAACTCTACCACATAATCTTGTATCAATACACCTCGCCATGAGCAGGATTCGAACTCACAACTTTAGTGGTGGTAGACACTAATTGCATAGATAGTTGTAAATCCAACTTCCATACGATCATGACCATGACGGTCCCTGTCCATATGGAAACACAATTATTAGATAACATTTTCCGTCTGCAAGAATGTCATATTAAATTTAAATGCATTACCTCTGTAACAGTTGACCTGTCTAGGAATGTCATATTAAATCTAAATGTATTACCTCTGTGACAGTTTACCTGTCTGTAGGAATGTCATATTAAATTTAAATGTATTACCTCTGTGACAGTTTATCTGTCTGTAAGAATGTCATATTAAATTTAAATGTATTACCTCTGTAACAGTTGACCTGTCCCTAAGAATGTCATATTAAATTTAAATGTATTACCTCTGTAACAGTTGACCTGTCCCTAAGAATGTCATATTAAATTTAAATGTATTACCTATGTAACAGTTTACCTGTTTGTAGGAATGTCATGTTAAATTTAAATGTATTACCTCTGTAACAGTTGACCTCTCTGTAGGAATGTCATATTAAATTTAAATGTATTACCTCTGTAACAGTTGACCTCTCTGTAGGAATGTCATGTTAAATTTAAATGTATTACCTCTGTAACAGCTTACCTCTCTGTAGGAATGTCATGTTAAATTTAAATGTATTACCTCTGTAACAGTTGACCTCTCTGTAGGAATGTCATATTAAATTTAAATGTATTACCTCTATAAACATTGACCTGTCGGGCTTGATATGGGAGTCTCGGGTTAATACCAGGGTCGATGTGGAAAATGTCATGTAATAATCTCTTAGTATTACCTCTGTAACAGTTTACATCTCTGTATGAATGTCATATTAAATTTAAATGTATTACCTCTGTAACAGTTGACATATCTGTAGGAATGCTATATTAAATTTAAATGTATTACTTCTGTAACAGTTGACCTGTCTGTTGGAATGTCATATTAAATTTAAATGTATAATCTCTGTAACAGTTGACCTATCTGTAGGAATGTCATATTAAGTTTAAATGTATTACCTCTGTAACAGTTGACCTGTCTGTTGGAAAGTCATATTAAATTTAAATGTATTACCTCTATAAACATTGACCTGTCGGGCTTGATATGGGAGTCTCGGGTTAATACCAGGGTCAATATGGAAAATGTCAAGTAATAATCTCTTAGTATTACCTCTGTAACAGTTTACATCTCTGTATGAATGTCATATTAAATTTAAATGTATTACCTCTGTAACAGTTGACCTGTCTGTAGAAATGTCATATTAATTTTAAATGCATTACCTCTATAAAAATTGATCTGTCTGTAGGAATGTCATATTAAATTTAAATGTATTACCTCTGTAACAGCTTACCTCTCTGTAGGAATGTCATATTAAATTTAAATGTATTACCTCTGTAACAGTTGACCTGTCTGTAAGAATGTCTAATTAAATTTAAATGTATTACCTATGTAACAGTTTACCTGTTTGTAGGAATGTCATGTTAAATTTAAATGTATTACCTCTGTGACAGTTGACCTGTCTGGAGGAATGTCATATTAATTTTAAATGCATTACCTCTATGACAGTTGACCTGTCTGTAGAAATGCCATATTAAATTTAAATGTATTACCTCTGTAACAGTTGACCCCTCTGTAGGAATGTCATATTAAATCTAAATGTATTACCTCTGTAACAGTTGACCTGTCTGTTGGAATGTCATATTAAATTTAAATGTATTACCTCTGTAACAGTTGATCTATCTGTAGAAATGTCATATTAAATTTAAATATATTACCTCTGTAACAGTTGACCTGTCTGTAGGAGGAATGCCATATCAAATTTAAATGTATTACCTCTGTAACAGTTGACATATCTGTAGGAATGCTATATTAAATTTAAATGTATTACCTCTGTAACAGTTGATCTGTCTGTAGGAATGTCATATTAAATTTAAATGTATAATCTCTGTAAGAGTTGACCTGTCTGTAGGAGGAATGTCATATTCAATTTAAATGTATTACCTCTGTAACAGTTGACATATCTGGAGGAATGTCATATTAAATTTAAATGTATTACTTCTGTAACAGTTGACCTGTCTGTAGGAATGTCATATTAAATTTAAATGTATAATCTCTGTAACAGTTGACCTATCTGTAGGAATGTCATATTAAATTTAAATATATTACCTCTGTAACAGTTGACCTGTCCCTAAGAATGTCATATTAAATTTAAATGTATTACCTCTGTAACAGTTGATCTATCTGTAGAAATGTCATATTAAATTTAAATATATTACCTCTGTAACAGTTGACCTGTCTGTAGGAGGAATGCCATATCAAATTTAAATGTATTACCTCTGTAACAGTTGACATATCTGTAGTAATGCTATATTAAATTTAAATGTATTACCTCTGTAACAGTTGATCTGTCTGTAGGAATGTCATATTAAATTTAAATGTATAATCTCTGTAAGAGTTGACCTGTCTGTAGGAGGAATGTCATATTAAATTTAAATGTATTACCTCTGTAACAGTTGACATATCTGGAGGAATGTCATATTAAATTTAAATGTATTACTTCTGTAACAGTTGACCTGTCTGTAGGAATGTCATATTAAATTTAAATGTATAATCTCTGTAACAGTTGACCTATCTGTAGGAATGTCATATTAAATTTAAATATATTACCTCTGTAACAGTTGACCTGTCCCTAAGAATGTCATATTAAATTTAAATGTATTACCTCTGTAACAGTTGATCTATCTGTAGAAATGTCATATTAAATTTAAATATATTACCTCTGTAACAGTTGACCTGTCTGTAGGAGGAATGGCATATCAAATTTAAATGTATTACCTCTGTAACAGTTGACATATCTGTAGGAATGCTATATTAAATTTAAATGTATTACCTCTGTAACAGTTGATCTGTCTGTAGGAATGTCATATTAAATTTAAATGTATAATCTCTGTAACAGTTGACCTATCTGTAGGAATGTCATATTAAGCTTAAATATATTACCTCTGTAACAGTTGACCTGTCTGTAGGAATGTCATATTAAATTTAAATGCATTACCTCTGTAACAGTTGACCTGTTTGCAGGAATGTCATATTAAATTTAAATGCATTACCTCTGTAACAGTTGACCTGTTTGCAGGAATGTCATATTAAATTTAAATGTATTACCTCTGTAACAGTTGATCTGTCTGTAGGAATGTCATATTAAATTTAAATGTATAATCTCTGTAAGAGTTGACCTGTCTGTAGGAGGAATGTCATATTAAATTTAAATGTATTACCTCTGTAACAGTTGACATATCTGTAGGAATGTCATATTAAATTTAAATGTATTACTTCTGTAACAGTTGACCTGTCTGTAGGAATGTCATATTAAATTTAAATGTATAATCTCTGTAACAGTTGACCTATCTGTAGGAATGTCATATTAAGTTTAAATATATTACCTCTGTAACAGTTGACCTGTCTGTAAGAATGTCTAATTAAATTTAAATGTATTACCTATGTAACAGTTTACCGGTTTGTAGGAATGTCATATTAAATTTAAATGTATTACCTCTGTGACAGTTTACCTGTCTGTAGGAATGTCATATTAAATTTAAATGCATTACCTCTGTAACAGTTGACCTGTTTGCAGGAATGTCATATTAAATTTAAATGCATTACCTATGTAACAGTTTACCTGTCTGTAGGAATGTCATATTAAATTTAAATGCATTACCTATGTAACAGTTTACCGGTTTGTAGGAATGTCATATTAAATTTAAATGTATTACCTCTGTGACAGTTTACCTGTTTGTAGGAATGTCATATTAAATTTAAATGTATTACCTCTGTAACAGTTGACCTGTCCCTAAGAATGTCATATTAAATTTAAATGTATTACCTCTGTAACAGTTGACCTGTCCCTAAGAATGTCATATTAAATTTAAATGTATTACCTCTGTAACAGTTGACCTGTTCCTAAGAATGTCATATTAAATTTAAATGTATTACCTCTGTAACAGTTGACCTGTCCCTAAGAATGTCATATTAAATTTAAATGTATTACCTCTGTAACAGTTTACCTGTTTGTAGGAATGTCATGTTAAATTTAAATGTATTACCTCTGTAACAGTTGACATATCTGTAGGAATGTCATATTAAATTTAAATGTATTACCTCTGTAACAGTTGACATATCTGTAGGAGTGTCATATTAAATTTGAATATATTACCTATGTAACAGTTTACCGGTTTGTAGGAATGTTATATTAAATTTAAATGTATTACCTCTGTGACAGTTGACCTGTCTGTAGGAATGGCATATTCATATCCATTTTGACACTTTTTTGTATAATGATGTTTAGCACCTGTTGAATTGACATTGATGTCAATCTGACATTTTCCATATGTGACATTTAAATAAGAAATGTTGGTAGGTATACCGGGCTGATTATTGAGAAACTCTGTTTGGTTAATTTTCTTGCAGTGATAATCAGGTCTGTAGCCTAAAAATAAAATAAATGTTTTTTCTTATTGAAATCGAGAAGAGTTTAAATATGGTTGGACAATCTTTGTCCTTCCAGAAAAAAAAATATGACAAAATGTTCAACTAATTAAATGGTACTAGTATACCGTATGTATCAATACAAAAGATGAACTTAAATTAAAACCCAAAATAGGCGTTGTCGGTGATTAGAAATCATAAATCAGACAGTTACTTAAACCTATAAGTAATAGTTGCATTTATTATACATAAAATACCACGACGTTTTTGATGAATAGAAGTATTAATAACATAATAATAACTAGACCTTAACTGGATTTGTGAGACAAACATGCGCTTCACGTGAATAGAAGAAGTAAAAGATTTTAAAGATACAAGAAACTCTGATGTTTTGGTAGACAAATATTACTTTCTCTCCTAAATTTTTTGGACAGACAATATCATCTCAGTTTATGCATTGTTTTTAAATTGCCCGTTGAAGAACTTAATTCCCATTGGAAAATATATACGAGTGAAACGTATGATAATTATATTGCTTCATAATATTGCATTGGAATTATAACCAATATAGAATACAACAATTTTCACAGAAATATTAAATATGATGCAGAAATGATAGACAAATGAAAAATAAGGTCAAAAGAAATTATGCCATCATTTTTTAAAAACACTACATTTTACTCCAACAAATACTCACTGACATAATTTGCAGCAATAAGATGAAATGCATTTTCCAGCATAAAAATGAAAAGAAAAGACAACTGAATCTTCTGGTATTTTCCTAAGCTGCCGAGAGACTGTAGCACATGGTCCACATCTGTTCCAGGATCCATCTCAAATCTAATTGAATAAACAACCTTACGAGTTAACTTTATCTCAAATCAGACACACGACTGCTTTTCGAAATAAAAACACTTATGCAATTGGTAGAAGACGTCGTGACACTATTTTCTGGTCAAGTTTAATTTTATCATTAATAAAATAGTCAGGTTGTTACGCTCGCCATGTTGTTTTATAGAGATTATCTTTTAAATTCTTATTAGAGAGATTTGTATAATTATGGTAGACAGAAGTAGTCATTTAGTAGTTTATTTCCTTATGGAACGCCAAATCCATATTAATTGAACTGCGAATATTATAACTTTATGTAGATGCACTTTATTTTGTATAGTACTATAATATAGAGTGTTTGGTATTTGTATATGTACGGGGAGGTTTAATAAAAGACAATGATTTTTTGCTGGGGATCCATGACATACTAAGTATCCTACTATGCACTTGTTCATACAATGCTACTTCGTTTTTGAACAAAAGTATAATTTCTTTTTCAATTCTAATGTGTCGGTCTGTAGTGGCATAAGGATTATTACAAAATCTTCCAATAATTGTGTTAGGACTATTCCGTATGTTTATGCTAGCTTTTTCAATTTACTACCCCATTGAATGATTTGTTGATTGATTTATTGATTGATATATTGTGTTCAACGCCACTTTCAACAATATTTCAGCTATATCATGGCGACCAGTTTTAGTGGACAAAGAAGCCGGAATACCTGGAGAGAACCACCGACCATGGGCAAGCAACTGGTAAACCTTATCACTTGCGGCTGCTAGTCGAGTGCACCCTTTTTGTAATGTACAAAGCCGGGCGCGAACCCACACCGTATTGGTGATAGGTTTGTATGAGTTGTTAGGTAATCCAACTACCTAACTCATCGAGCCACCCGGGCCCTGAACGATTGGTATATTTCTAAAACTGAATTTCAATTGAATAAAAACAAATATTTCTACATGTCTGTAACAAAAGTAACTTAATATATATATATATATATATATACGTCTGAAAATAAACAAATATTTCTACATGTCTGTAACAAAAGTAACTTAATATATATATATATATATATTAGACATTGAAAAAGTCTCTCGGTTAGACAAAAAATATGTCATTCAACAAAGTGTTTAATTCCTTATCACTTTGTTTTATGTATTAAGGTCTCCATATTTTATTTGAGAACTTTGTTTCTTGGACGAATTGGTTTTCCTTAAACTTTCAGATTTATCTTCCTTATAAGGGCTGCTTTTACCAAGTATCATAGCGAACCCCAGAAGTCCTGAAAGACAGTTACAGTGATTCTAAGTCCATACGCTCCAGAACTAATGGGCCACATAATCGTATGCCTAGACGAGACGGAGTAATAAACAGAAGCCTTCGACCAAGATGACCCTACACTGGTGGACCGCTACCCAATTTATCAAACAGATACATACCTTAGCAACCGACGTCCAACGCCGATTGAACTACGCCAAGCGCTAGCGTCATAAAAGAACAGCGATGAGAAAACAAGCGGATCACAAGTTTCCAAGAATGACGATTAGTATAGTCCGCAATTCTCACAGATGATAGTAAGACGTTAAAATCAAATAATCTAACTCAACATTTTAATGTACAACACATTTTACTAGACAATATAGATGTTCAGTATATCTAAAGAACATTCTATGCGTTCTACTTTGGGGCCATCGTATGGTATGGTAGTTGGATTTACAACTACCTGTGCTATCAGTGCATACCACCACCAACTTCGATTCTCGCTCATGGCGAGATGTTTTCGATACAACATTATGTGATAAGTTTGTCTGTGACTTGTGACAGGTCAGTGGTTTTCTCCGGGTACTGTGGTTTCCTCCACCAATAAAACCGACCGCAACGATATAACTGAAATACTGTTGAAAGTGGCGTTAAACACCAGAACTATAACCCCAGCGTTCTACTTTCAACTGATATGTTTACAAATGTCGCAACTGATACAATGTTACATCAAGTTGTAAAATATAGAGTTATGTTCAACTCTTTGTTTCTAGAATTATTTATCCTTTTAATTTATTTTCATTTTGTGACAAGACAGTAATTATTAGATGGAATACCCCTCTCCGTCTGAATACAACCAATGGATACACAACAGAACTGAGATATAAGTCAAGCGAGGAATGTGTATGTTTTCTTCCTTCGTAGAATATTATTATTAATCAGTGATAGGTTTAGTTTTTACATCATATATTAATTTATTTCACAAAAATGTCTACAATCCGTTTGTTTTAATCATGAAATATCATAAAAAATGACAAAAACAGCCTTTTAAGAGGTCATATCGTACAATTGTGTGCTACTTCTTACTAAATTGTTTAAAGTTTCAATGGCATTGTGTTGTATATCACAATTGTAATTATTTTATTCTGGATTATAACTTTTTTTTTAAACTTTCGGCTTATGTTTGTGTGGAATGAAAGTTAAGGATATAAATACAAAAGAAGTATATGGCGACATCATAACAGTGTTAAATACTAGGGTGTTTATATTTTTATGATTGGGAATTATACATATATTATATATAAAGAATTTTGATTACAATGACGACATGATGTCTGTGTGTGTTGCTAAGTACTAGCATAACATGCGTTCTAATAATGATAACGGCGAACTTTTCGCACTGTGTTATTTTCGCGATCTGCCGACTTGATATAACTGCGCGCAGTTTTAAATGCCAAAAGTTCAGAATTAGCATTTAGCAATAATAATAATAATAATAATAATAATAATAATAATGATAACGGCGAACTTTTCGCACTGTGTTATTTTCGCGGTCTGCCGACTTGATCTAACTGCGCGCAGTCTTAATTTCGAGATGTCCCAAACACAAAAAAAAATGAACTAAAACGTGTAGTGTTTTAATTTGATGTTGAATTGTTAGTGCATTGTCTTTCATTATTGAATTGATCAGATTAATAGATATAAACAAATGTTGTAAATTAATTATGTGAGTACTTTTAATGTTATTGTCCGTGGCGTATTTCAAATCTTGTCAGTTGATTGTCAAATGTTACTGTATAAAGATATATGAACATTTGATAAAAACATCGTCTCCAAAATCAACCGCTAAAATAAACGAAAATACAGTAGAAAGGGCCATATATAGTCATTCAATATACTAAGCGAAAGTAAGAAACGCACCACCAAATAATTAAACAAAACAATAATTAGTAAAAATAATATATGGAAAACAATAGGCAAAGCAAATGTAATTTCTATTTTAACGGTGTTCAATCTCTATGGCCATTCAGTCAAAATCTTTTGTTTCGTTGTACAACCCATGAAAAGTTTATTACGAGAACGCACACATTCGTGTCAAAATGAAACATGGAGATATGTTACAAATAGCTTCATATTAAGCTTTCAAAATGTCTAGTCTCATTGATGACGAACGCAATCGGAATCAAGACATATCGGATAAATAATCTGTGTGATAGGTTGTTATGTACTTAATTGTCTTGGACAACATTTTGGCAACACATGCTGCTAATTAATAAGTAAAGATGATGCTAAACAAAATAATATTGGGCGAGTTTATGATCGTGGCAGAAATTCTTAATACAGTAAGAGGCTCTTTTAGCATATACATTGTGTCACTGAATCATGTTTCCTCTAGTCTATCCCACAAAAGACGTATATCTGTGTTATTTAACAAATATACAAAAATATACAACGAGGACCAACAGTTGATGTTAAGGATGCAACGATTTAACGGGAATAACTATTTCACTGGATATTCCCAACACTGTTTTATACTAATAACGAAATTTTATCATCGTCGCAAATATTATATTTTGAACTATTTCAAACATAAATTTCAATATTATTTAATTCGGGTGCAAGTAGTTGTCCTAGTCAGAGTCGGATATTTTAGCCGAGAGTCTAAGAAGTACTTTACACTGTTTAAATAGGTCTGTCTGGAGCATTGTAATGCAGTAGGAAATAACGAGAATTTTTCATAATAGACAATGGCGTTGTTAATGTCATAACAGTTCCATAATATAATAGAAAAGTTGTAAAAACTGAGTCAGAGGTCAAAATTGATAGCCATAAGTGGCATATATACATGACCTCTACCTTACTTAGATCGTTACTTACTCTTAAGTAAAATATGTCCGGGTTAAGCTAGTTTTATGGTACCAATCCCCCTCTAGTAAAATGATTCGGTCATGTTATTGTGTTATGTAAAAGAATGTCAGTTTTGTTGTTGTCGACGTTTGAAAGAAGATTAATTCTACAAAACAAGCTGGGTGTTAGAAGTTATCGACTTTATTTCTACGATTTTCTGTTTTCTTGAGGATTTGTTGTTATAAACTTTCACTGATCAACATCTATGACATTAAGTATGTCTGTCTGTTAGCAGTCTGACCATAAATAAGCTCCGGTATCTGAGTAGAGGACGTTTAATCCTCATTACTGTAGACCACCCAGGTAGACTCCCCCCCCCCCCCCCCCCCGCTAGACCACATACTGATGCTCTACTCCTCGCGTCGATCTCGCGTCTATACTGATCGAAAGAGTTGGGGTGCCATTTAAGCCCGGATGTGTAAGCCAGCATAGATACGAAAGTATCTACTGTCATAAACAAGAAAACTGCAGCAGAGCTACGAGAGGAGTCGATTAAAAAAAACATAAATTAAATCAAAGTATCCAATATCTCATTTTATTTAACTAAAGATTTTTCCTCGTATTTCAAGATTAGATGGGATAATTCCATCAAGCGGAAAAAAATTGTTTGACGGAAAGGCCCGAAAAAGTCCGATTGCCAAAACATAATTATTACATTTTAATATTGATAGCATATTTAGTGCTATACTATTTTCGCGCCTTCGGCACGAAGACTTTCGAAATTTCGTTCGTAATGGTAGTGCCTTCGGCACGACTAGTAAATTAATTTCATTATATAAGATATGCCTTCGGAACGAAAACTTAATGTTTCTTTGTCTATGAAAATAAAGGGCGAATCAACTTCCGTCAAGGTGTTGCCATGGGACCCATTTGCAACATTTAATGTGGCCGTGCTGATTCATTCTTTTGCTCATATCGGGTTTGCCTTCGGCACGTCGATTTTATTTCTTTATAATTAGTGTTCGTGCCTTCGGCACGACACAAAGTTTATTATTTATTTCATTTACGAAACCTTCAATGACAACTCTGCCTTCTTCAAGTTCGAAAGTAAAACCCTGTTTTCTATTTGAATGATATAGTTGTGCCTTCGGCACGAAACGTAAGTTTTAATTCTCAATACAATTTTAAAGTCATTATTTTATTTTATTTGTTTCGTGTTGGTCGCGCCTTAGGCGCGACAAAGATATTCAATTACATGAAGTTAAATTTGTTCTAGTCTTGGGTTTGGGTTCAAAATCATCCAGTCAAAAGTATTATTATATGTTTAAGATTACGTTTGAGGGCGTAATAGCTCGCATTGAAGTCGTAGTTTTTTTTTCATTTAAGATAACATAATGTGTCATTCTGTTATGACATGCATGACAATTTATCAAACTTACTTTCTTTTGGCGGTTTATAGCTTACATGCAAGGAATTTTGCCAATGCATAATTCAATTCAATGCATTTTATTATTTGTGTTGCATATTTTCCATACATTAGCATATTATAAATATTCAAAATGGATTGAAAGCTTTTTAGACCAATTTAAATCCGTTAAGTTTATAATCATTTGTTAGTACTAACTTCCAACCGGTATGGTATATTTATAAATACTTATCTCGTCTTTAACCCATTACCTACTTATTTTTAATGAAACATTCGTTATTTGTAGATATTTATTACATGTATTAACCATTGTCATTGACTAAACTGAAATGACTAAGCATATCTTGTATTGATAATTATCCCTAATTCATTAAGAAAAATATGCTACATTAAGAAAATCTGCACACCTTTTAAGATTTTATATAAGACGACATTACCTAATAGAAGACTTATAAATCCAGTTTCCTTCAGTATATATTGAAATAGATAATACTTCCCTACAGAAGATTCACTCCATCATTTAGAAACAGTATATAACGTGGTAGTTCTACAATGTATGTTTTAATATCTCTGTAGTTACTATATTCATCGATATGCTATGTAAAGTAAAATAATTTCAGCAACAATTTAAAAAAAAAATGATTGTGCGATCTAAAAATATAACATATGCACTTCATAGAAATACCTGCACATTCCTCTGTTCCTGAAATCAGTATATATCTGCACCTGCTATAAACATGATAAAGTATACTAAGGCCAATTCACATAATTAGGAGGCTAATTAGAAATGTATGTTTAGATGACCTCAACATTCTATGATATTGATTCTTGGTCAATTGTTGGGTTATAATACCCACGTGTAATTAATGATGACATAATTAAGATCCATGTAAAATCCCGGACGTCCAATGAAATAAATATTGAAGGCGTTTGTTTAATTATATTATTTTTATGCTAAGGATTGTAAAATCGGCAATACTATTTTGATGGACATATATTATTTTTTTATTATCTTTCGTCAGTATTCAGGGTTGGAACATTTAAAAAACATTTTTTAGTCTATTTACGATTTTTTGTTATGTATATGTACAATGTACTCTGTATTCTAAAATAACAAATATTTAAGTTTACTCGGAGTCACGCTCCAATGCCCACCTCTCAAGACTCAATGCGTGCACGTGTTTTGTTTCGCATGTCAGATGTTATTGAAGATTATATGAGGTTATACTTTAGATTTAAGCAAATGATCTATTTTATTTGACAGGGGTCTAGATCATATGTACATTGCCTATAATAAAACAAAACATACCACACTATCGGAAAAGTTCCAAAATCCAATAGAAAAATCGTATATAAAGAGGAAATATCTATACCCCTAACACACACATACATGACCGCTCACTTTCCTGGCTTGGTACATGTACTTGAATTAAAAGTGGCGGAGTTAAACTAGTTTTATTGGTCTACATATCCCCTCTTTTTGTGAAAGTGATAATTATGTTCGCTGGAAGAATTTACAGGCAAATATAGTAACAAATAACTGTACCAATTCAATGTTAGATGACATTAGATGAATTCAGTACAGGGCGAAAATAAGTATGATACGAACATTGTACAATTATGTTACTTCGTACACGACACCACACAGGGTAATTGTTTTCATATCACTTACACCTAGACAGGATTAATGTTTTCAGATCACTTATACCCAGACAGGGTTAATGTTCTCATATCACTTACACCCAGACAGGGTTATTGTTTTCAGATCACTTACACCCAGACAGGGTTAATGTTTTCAGATCACTTACACCCAGACAGGGTTAATGTTCTCAGATCACTTACACCCAGACAGGCTTAATGTTCTCAGATCACTTACACCCAGACAGGGTTAATGTTTTCAGATCACTTACACCCAGACAGGGTTAATGTTCTCAGATCACTTACACCCAGACAGGGTTAATGTTCTCAGATCACTTACACCCAGACAGGGTTAATGTTTTCAGATCATTTACACACAGACAGGCTTAATGTTCTCAGATCACTTACACACAGATATGGTTATTGTTTTTAGATCACTTACACATAAGACAGGGTTATTGTTTTCAGATCACTTACACATAGACAGGATTTGTATTTTGAGATCACTTACACCCAGACAGGGCAATTGTTTTCAGATCTCTTACACCCAGGCAGGATTAATGTTTTCATATCACTTGCACACAGACAGGGGTAATGCTTTCAGATCCCTAGCGCACAGACAGGGCAATTGTTTTCAGATCACTTACACATAGACAGGGTTATTGGTTTCATATCACTTACACCCAGATAGGGTTATTGTTTTCAGATCACTTACACCCAGACAGGGCAATTGTTTTCAGATCTCTTACACCCAGACTGGCTAATGTTTTTCACATCACTTACATCCAGACAGTATTAATGTTTTCAGATCACTTACACACAGAGAGGGCAATTGTTTTCAGATCGCTTACACATAAACATTGTTATTGTTTTCAGATCGCTTACACCTAGACAGGGCTATTGTTTTCAGATCACTTACACACAGAGAGGGCAATTGTTTTCATATCGCTTACACATAAACATTGTTATTGTTTTCAGATCACTTACACCTAGACAGGGCTACTGTTTTCAGATCACTTACACCTAGACATGGTCATTGCGTTCAGATCACGAACACCTAGACATGGTAATTGCGTTCAGATCATTTACACCTAGACAGAGGTAGTATTTTCAGATCACTTACTCCTAGACAGGGTTAATGTTTTGTCGTTATTTGGTCAGATCAGTTAGACCTAGACTAGGTTATTTATTCAGATAAGCTACACCTAGACTAGGTTATTGTTTTGTCGCTATTAAAATTATGATGCACCAACACGGAGTAAAGATACATACGTAATCGTAATGTCAATATTAAAAAACAGACACGTGCCGTTATAATTTTTGCTTATTGTTTGGCAATGGACATGCTATTTGTTAGTTAATTACATACACTTGACTATGTTAGTAATAATTACTTCACTATGTTAGTTATAAACACTTGACTATGTTAGGAATAATTACTTGATTATGTAAGTAATAATTACTTGACTTTGTTAGTAATAATTACTTGACTATGTTAGTAGTGACTACATTTTTACTTGACTATGTTAGTAATGATTACTTGACTATGTTAGTAATAATTACTTGACTATGTTAGTAATAATTACTTGACTATGCAAGTAATAATTACTTGACTATGTTAGTAATAATTACTTGACTATGTAAATAATAATTACTTGACCATGTTAGTAATAATTACTTGACTATGTTAGCAATGATTACTTGACTATGTTAGTAATAAGTACTTAATCAAATGTTTAACAGCCTTTT
The DNA here is from genome assembly GCA_963680875.1 of Bathymodiolus brooksi. Lineage (NCBI taxonomy): Eukaryota > Metazoa > Mollusca > Bivalvia > Mytilida > Modiolidae > Bathymodiolus > Bathymodiolus brooksi. The sequence continues at coordinate 90,120,051 of OY804577.1, forward strand.
AAACGGGTTGATTGCTAAACAAAGTTTAAAAATCATTTTAAACGGTTTGAATGTTTTGCCTAAATTTTGTATTAAGATGAAAATTATGCTTTTTCACACAAATGTCACAAATATTTCAATTATTTCATGTTGGTCAGATTTATAGATAATATGATTTTACTGATCTATAAAATACCGAGGAAATTTTTATTTGACTGATTTGTGATGAAGGGAGATTCCTACGTTAATTAAGAAATAAAGGAAGCAGTTCTTTCTTGTTATTTATTATTAAAAAGATATTTGGAAAATAATAACCTGGTAGCCAGTTTCCAAACTTTGAAAGTATCAGATATCGACTATCTTGCTCCACAGCCTACGACTCTGTGCATACTCATGTGACACTGGACATGTTCCCTGGAATGTTGTATGTGTAGTCAGTGAGACATTCCTCTCTTTAATTGATATCCCCGACTGATATCAATACAAATATTTCCCGTAATGTACATCTATTTGTGAGATACATCTGATTACCATGCTGGTCGATTGTAGAGTTGATGTCTTCACAACGAAATGGTGATGTGTAATCTGGATATATCATTTTAGTTATATACTGTACATGTATTAAATGGAGTTGTACTTCTTGTCAATTTTGAATAAAATCCTCTTCCTTTTTAACATAATTTGGTTTCAACTATGAATATTATAGATATAACGCGGCGGGTGTCTTATAAGACACGAGAACTACATACCCTTCGTGAATACATGTGATCTCCCCGTTGATTTGTTGAGATTCGTGTGGCTCATATTTTTAGTTTTCTGTCTTGTGTTTTTTGTTTTGTTTGACTTCGCTATGTGTCCTGCACTCAATGTTGTCGGTGTCTCTGGATGGTCTATTCTAGATTGTCCTTTCGTTTTTTCCAACGTTTATTTTTAACTTACGTTTGACTGTACTCACATACTCATAATTAAATCTCACATATTAAATCTCACCTCACATATTAAATCTCACATATTAAATCTCACATATTCGTATCACTGATTTTATCCACCAATGTATATTTAAATTTCGCTACAAATGTTACATTAATAAAATACACGACAACATTTATTTACAAGCTTTGATTTGTTTTTAACATAAAACGACATACATGTATATGATGTATAATTTTTGAAATCACAAGAGTGAGTGAGTCATTGTTGTTTAACGCCAACTCAGCATTTGTTCAGCTATATCATGCCGAGAACAAGTTAATTTTCAATGAGATGATGATGAGGTCCGCTTTGTACTAGACCAACACGCTTAGTTGGATTTTTATAGTGCTAGATCACCGAAATAACAGTCCAAGGGTAGACATGTCGCCCTACTCGGACACATTATCCTGATTCCGAGCCAACTAGTCTTTGCTCTTTCTCCTTAATGCTGCGTGCTTAGCGGAGAAGCAACAAAAACCAATTTTATAGTCTTTTGTTTGACCCGATCGGGACTCGAATCCACGTTCTAACGCACTCGAGGCAAGCACGCTGACCATTACACTACCGATGCGGTTGAAGTCTTCATACTGAGTATTGGTTACAAATACAAATATAGTATTTACCTTTAAGAAAGTCTAAGTATAAATCTTATCATAGGATGATTTAGTTCTGAGACTTGGAACATTTCTCGTTTTGTCTCTTAGAGAGCGAATGAAAACAAAATTAAGAATATGATAAGGGCAAAATATCAATTAGATTGATTGATTGATTGATTAATTGCTGTTTTACGTTAAATAAGAAGTATGTCAGCTGAATTAATGGCGAGAACAAGATAACAACAAATAAACAAATAAGGTAAAAGTTGTGAGCCGCTGAACAGGTATTTTGATTACTATCAGTAATTGAGGAGTTAATTGACATTGTATGACTTGTAACGAACCACCATCGATGACTCTTTATAAATTGTTGCTACAGGTTGTATTTTTAAGAGCAAGGATCGTGTAATTCTCAAAATGCAAGGTACTAATTTACGTCCTGTCAGAAAGATTAATCATATATTTGTTTCGTGTAGCACACCTAAAAGACGCCCATTAAGAAGGAGCTATACCCCCAAAAAGGTGAAACTACAATGTTAGGCGTATTTCGTTGGCACAAGGTCCCATCTTGGTTCATGTAAAAAAGTGCAAGATGCTACAATACGGATCATCATAAGAATAGCAGTGAAATATATCATATATGTCTTTAACTACTTCTTATAATACAACAGTAGTAACATCTGTTATTGCTTATTTTTAAAGGGACCAGCGTTGTCGTAAGGTAGTTGGACTTACAATTAAATGTACCTATGTAATCAGTGCCTATCACCACTAACTTTGTGAGTTCGAATCCCACTCATAGCGAGGTGTACTCGATACAATATTATCTGATAAATTTTGTCAGTGACTTGTGGTAGGTCGGTGGCTTTATTTGGGATTCCTGTTTCCTTCACCAATAAAACAAACCGCCACGATATTTCTGAAATATTGTCAAAAGTGGCGGTAAATACCATAACCGTAACCCCCTGATTATTCGTGGAGGAATGGTCTAATACCAACAGATGTTAAAATCATTCACTGACCCTACAGCTCTGCTCTCCGTTTTTATAAATTTGCCTCAAGATATGAAATATCAACTTTGCAGTTTTTTAATACTACTACAATAGAGAGAGCCGTAAACATGATTTGATTTATTGTGCTTAACGCCACTTTCAGTAATATTTCAGCTGTATCATGGTGACCAGTTTTAGAGTTGGAAGAAGCCGGAGTACCCGGAAAGAACCACCGACCATGGGCAAGCAACTGGTAAACGTTATCACTTGCGGCTGCGAGTCGAGTGCACCCTTTTTGTAATTTACAAAGTCGGGCGCGAACCCGCGCCGTATTGGTGATAGGTTTGTATGAGTTGTTAGGTAATCCAACCTAACTCATTGAGCCACCCGGGCCCTCGCCGTATAAATGAAAGCCAAGAAATGAATACAATCAATGTTTAAACACGTCGTCCTTCTTTCAACTGTGTGAATTGTACAACAAACGACCACACTTACTAATAGATAGCCAGGTAAAGGTCCAGGTACAACGAACAACAGCATTGTGCATATCAACGCAAAATCTTGTAAACACTACTCATATTTGAAGTTAATAAACAAAAATCAGTTCATACGTAGACAAATGTCAATTGAATATGCAAGAGTCAGAATGTTTTTTACAAACTTCAAACATTTGTGGATTGTCGTTGCTTGAAACACACATTTTAAACAGATGTAAATTGACCAGAAGTAAACTGTCGAAATCAGGTAAATGGTCTTCTCCCAGAAAAACAGGAAGAACTAACACAACTGAATGCTATGATATTTACCTACTTCGTCAAAGTATCTTAGAAACAGTTGTAAATCTCTTGACGGCTTTATTGCTATGCATTTGCTATAATCGTACATAAATGAACAATACATTGTAAAAATCTAGAAGGAACATTAATAGAAACTCACTTAAAATCACGATAACATAGCATCATTAATACGTCAATTCTAGGTCGGAACTAAGCATATATACAAAATGTTTAATATGAATATTTAATAGTAAAGAAATCAAATTTGTTTCCTGAGTATGTAGATAACATGCATAAATAATGTACATAGAACTCTATGGGATTAAGACAATATTATAATAAGGTAATGGTAAGATACAAATTAACTACTGAGGTATAGTAATATGACCTACTGAGGGTACGACCCCTTTCATAGAAGCATCCTCTGATTGTACATGACGAATTAAAAACACAAACCCCGCTTTAGGACAGGGCGTAAATAGGTACCTTTCGTATGGCAGGCTCCATACACTTAAGACAATGTTGTAGTAAGATTACCATTAACATAGTGTGATAATCTTTGTCTTCCTACACAACAGATTATACGACGTTTATTGCACTTATAGACCATTTGCCATTTTCCGATCTGATTCAAACATTGTAAGCTTTTGACATTATTTTATTTGAGTTATTCCTCTTACGTAGGACACAATATGGTTCTCGATCCATGCAAGTGTCAACGGAAAAAGTTAAAAAAAATTACGACGAAAAATATATGTTATTATGGTTGAACATTGCATGGAATGGAAACTTTTGTCCGGCTTAAAGGGACGTAACTACTACAAAAACCCGGAGAGTCCATCGTGGTCATGATCGTATGGTTGTTGGACTTACAACTACCTGTGCAATCATTACCGTTGTGAGTTCGAATCCCACTAATGGCGAGGTGTACTCGATACAACATTATGTGATAAAGTTTGACTTGCGGAAGGTAGGTGGTTTTATATGGGAACTCCGGATTTCTCCACCAATAGAACTAACCGCCACGATAGAACTGAAATGTTGTTGAAAGATGTGCTAAACACCATAACCATATCCTAAAAGCGCATAATTTTAGAATCATGTCAGAAACTGAAAAATGGTTTATTGACATGATTTATGTATCATTATTATGGTCTGATAATCGTTGTCCTGCTACAGAACCTATCATTAAAATCATGTTTGACCATGATTATCAGTAATGGTCTGAGCTGTCAGATTGGATAATACCACCCGTGTGTTAGCATTTAGTACAGTCATTGAGTTTCTAATGAATAGAACCCGAGAATGGAATTGCATATTCGCAAATTCTAGACCATGATTGATTATTGACATCACACCATTTGACAAAGAATCAGAGGTGTATGTGCTTGAAAATTACCGTTTAATGGAAACTAAAATACAACATTCGAAATCATAGTATGCGTTTTAATATTATATCACATATATTTCCATATTGTGACGTGACCTTTTTAGAGTTTCGGTGCTATATAGCCTATCAGTATTTCACATCAGATATGCTTGTCACACATGAACATCCATTTGAGAAAATAGTTTACATGACTATTTAGTCCATGTAGATATGTAAAACATTATTTTGCCAATACTCAACATGTAAATTGTAAACTTGCATTTATATGCATGTTATATTTCGTAAAGATTAAGATTCAACGTATCGTCATAGCAAATGATTACATATCAAGTTATATGTCTTCTCATTTCTTTACATGTTGATTATCCATGCTGTATTTGGCCTTCCTATGAAAGAAGACCCATCCTTTATTATCTTTGTACCATGATGCCAGTTCTGTAACTGTAGTGGGTAGTTCACGTCCCATAGTTTCAGGCAGTGCCAAAAGTGATATGGCAACAAACAAATTTAATCCAGCAAATATTGCTGCAGGAGCCCATACAATATAGTCAGACTGTAATAAAATATAGTCAAACTGTAATACAATATACTGTAGTCAGACTAGACTGTAATACAATATAGTCAGACTGTAATACAATATAGTCAGACTGTAATACGGTATAGTCAGACTGTAATACAATATAGTCAGATTCTAATACAATACAGTCAGACTGTAATACAATATAGTCACACTGTAATACAATACAGTCAGACTGTAATACAATATAGTCACACTGTAATACAATATAGTTAGACAGTAATACAATTAAGTCAGACTGTAGTACAATACAGTCAGACTGTAATACAGTATAGTCAAACTGCAATACAATATAGTCACACTGTAATACAATATAGTCACACTGTAATACAATACAGTCAGACTGTAATACAATATAGTCAGACTCTAATACAATACAGTCAGACTGTAATACAATATAGCCAGACTGTAATAAAATATAGTTAAACTGTAATACAATATACTGTAGTCAGACTAGACTGTAATACAATATAGTCAGACTGTAATACAATATAGTCAGACTGTAATACGGTATAATCAGACTGTAATACAATATAGTCAGACTCTAATACAATACAGTCAGACTGTAATACAATATAGTCAGACTGTAATACAATATAGTCAGACTGTAATACAATACATGCAGACTGTAATTCAATATAGTCAGACTGTAATACAATATAGTCAGACTGTAATACGGTATAGTCAGACTGTAATACAATATAGTCAGACTCTAATACAATACAGTCAGACTGTAATACAATATAGTCACACTGTAGCACAATATATTCAGACTGTAATACAATGTAGTCACACTGTAATACAATATAGTCAGACAGTAATACAATATAGTCAGACTGTAGTACAATACAGTCAGACTGTAATACAATATAGTCACACTGTAATACAATATAGTCAGACTGTAATACAATATAGTCAGACTCTAATACAATGCAGTCAGACTGTAATACAATATAGTCAGACTGTAATACATATAGTCAGATTGTAATACAATATAGTCAGACTGTAATACAGTACAGTCAGACTGTAATACAGTATAGTCAGACTGTAATAAAATATAGTCAGACTGTAATAAAATATAGTCAGATTAGACTGTAATACAATATAGTCAGATTGTAATACAATATAGTCAGATTGTAATACAGTATATTCAGACTGTAATCCAATACAATTAGACTGTAATACAATATAGTCAGACTCTAATACAATACAGTCAGACTGTAATACAATATAGTCACACTGTAATACAATATAGTCACACTGTAATACAATATAATCAGACTGTAATACAATATAGTCACACTGTAATACAATATAGTGAGACCGTAATACAGTATATTCAGACTGTAATCCAATACAATCAGACTGTAATACAATATAGTCAGACTGTAATACAATACAGTCACACTGTAATACAATATAGTCAGACTGTAATACAATACAATCAGACAGTAATATAATATAGTCAGACTGTAATACAATATATTCAGACTGTAATCCAATACAATCAGACTGTAATACAATATAGTCAGACTGTAATACAATATAGTCAGACTGTAATACAATATAGTCAGACTGTAATACAATACAATCAGACTGTAATACAATATAGTCAGACTGTAATACAGTATATTCAGACTGTAATCCAATACAATCAGACTGTAATACAATATAGTCAGACTGTAATACAATATAGTCACACTGTAATACAATATAGTCAGACTGTAATACAGTATATTCAGACTGTAATCCAATACAATCAGACTGTAATACAATATAGTCAGACTGTAATACAATATATTCACACTGTAATACAATATAGTCACACTGTAATACAGTATATTCAGACTGTAATCCAATACAATCAGACTGTAATACAATATAGTCAGACTGTAATACAATATAGTCAGATTGTAATACAATATAGTCAGACTGTAATCCAATACAATCAGACTGTAATACAATATAGTCAGACTGTAATACAATATAGTCAGATTGTAATACAATATAGTCAGACTGTAATCCAATACAATCAGACTGTAATACAATATAGTCAGACTGTAATACAATATAGTCAGACTCTAATACAATACAATCAGACTGTAATACAATATAGTCACACTGTAATACAATATAGTCACACTGTAATACAGTATATTCAGACTGTACTCCAATACAATCAGACTGTAATACAATATAGCCAGACTCTAATACAATATAGTCACACTGTAATACAATATAGTTAGACTGTAATACAATAGTCAGACTGTAATACAATATAGTCAGACTCTAATACAATACAGTCAGACTGTAATACAATATAGTCAGACTGTAATACAATATAGTCAGACTGTAATATAATACAGTCACACTGTAATACAGTATAGTCAGACTGTAATACAATATATAGTCAGACTGTAATACAGTATAGTCAGACTGTAATACAATATAGTCAGAAAGAGGATTTATATAGGCTATTGCCTGCTATCCAAGTCAGGGTCATTACGGTTTTCACAGTTTTCCGGTTGTTGACTGAATTTGTCTGTTTATATACTTATGAGTTTTGACTTTCCCTTTGTAAGATTGTTCGGAGTTCGGTAATTTTGTTATTACCCTTATTTATCCATTTAATTTATTCATGAATAAAATATGCTTAAAATGAAAATAGTCAGAAAATAATACAATTTAGTATCTAACATATGAAAATGCTGTATTTTGATTGGATAATCAGTGTGTACTATTATTGAACAATACACTCGACAACGGGTGAATATACCTAGCGACGGGAACTATACCAATTTCAAAGGATTTCCGCGGAGACTATACCTGTAGCATAGATTTTTATATATTTTTGTCAAGATTTATCTCCCTTAAAATAGACTCGCGCAGTAGTCTGCTGTCAACATAATGCAAATATAATGCTATAATCAGACTGTAATACAATATAGTCAGACTGTAATGCAATATTGTCAGACTATAATACAATATAGTCAGACTGTAATACAGTATAATCATATTATAATACAATATAGTCAGACTGTGATACAATATTCTCAGACTGTAATACAATATACTCAGACTTTAAAACATCTTAGTACATAACAATTTTAATTGGATAATTAGTGTTTACTATGAACAATTCATGCTTATTACTGGCCACGGCATACTAAGTCTAGCGACGAGAATATTATACCAGTTTGAAACGATTTCCTGCGCGGCTTGTGCCTGTGGAATAAATTTTCCCGAGTTATTTTGATATATTTTTGGTAAGATATACCCCCCTTAAAATTAACTGCGTTATTGACAAATAAAACTTACTAATGTCATAGGAAATGAAGATAACATTGATCCTATCAATGAAACATAATACTTACTACTGTCATAGCAACGGGAGATAACATTGATCCTATCAATGAAACATAATACTTACTAATGTCATAGCAACGGGAGATAACATTGATCCTATCAATGAAACATAATACTTACTAATGTCATAGCAAAGGGAGATAACATTGATCATATCACTGAAACATAATACTTACTAATGTCATAGCAACGGGAGATAACATTGATCCTATCACTGAAATATAATACTTACTAATGTCATAGCAACGGGAGATAACATTGATCCTATCACTGAAACATAATACTTACTAATGTCATAGCAACGGGAGATAACATTGATCCTATCAATGAAACCAAATACTTACTACTGTCATAGCAAAGGGAGATAATATTGATCCTATCACTGAAACATAATACTTACTAATGTCATAGCAACGGGAGATAACATTGATCATATCACTGAAACATAATACTTACTAATGTCATAGCAAAGGGAGATAATATTGATCCTATCCTTGAAACATATTACTTACTAATGGCATAGCAAAGGGAGATAACATTGATCCTATCCTTGATACATATTACTTACTAATGGCATAACAAAGGGAGATAACATTGATCCTATCATTGGAACATAATACTTACTAATGTCATAGCAAAGGGAGATAATATTGATCATATCATTGAAACATAATACTTACTAATGTCAGAGCAAAGGGAGATAACATTGATCCTATCATTGGAACATAATACTTACTAATGTCATAGCAAAGGGAGATAACATTGATCATATCATTGAAACATAATACTTACTAATGTCATAGCAAAGGGAGATAACATTGAACCTATCCTTGAAACAGTTGATGCACTTCCAAGTCCAACATTTCTACAAAGTAAGAAATTAGTGTCTATGATCTAGCCGCGTTCACCAATCAATCACTTTTGAGTAAAACTCCTATCTTTTGTTTGTTATGTAACAATGTCATATGTGTAAGGAGGATCTTGGTATTTGTAACATCCGCTGACTGTATGTGATCAATCAAATGTAGAATTTGCTAGTAGGACATGCCTGGCCTCGTGTTTGGAGAATGGCAGATTCAACAGGACATAAATGTTAGCATGCAGCAACTCCTACGTCAAACAGCAACCACATGACGGTACTCATAACCCACTTATACATGTCTATATAACTGTTTGTAATGTTTTATCTGGATTGTAGTATCGCTTACAGAATAAAACTTTTTCAACAATTTGTATGCATGTTCGACCTGGTTTTCATGGAAGTTAGTATAGCCCAGAGGGCATTTCTGTTCAATCTTGGATCTTATTTATCCATATATTTCTCTTAAGCTTTAAGCACGAACTTGTGGTTACGCGAACCGTATTCGTCTTCTATAACTATGACTTACCACCGAAACTTTCTCTTCCGTCATAAATCTGGTTAAAATCGCAATAATAATGTGTGGTTCTGAATTTAGTTCCCATGGGCATTATCCGCCCCAACAGTAAGAATGTCGCACTGACCAAATAAGTTTTTAAAATCTAAAAGGGACACACTATCTTACCTAAGGTTGGTTGGATAGAGTTCAGATGTATATAAAAACACAGTGCTAAACGATCCCGTAATAGCAAATCTACCAATGAGGGAGAATGCTGTTCCTAAGTCTGGAAGCCAGTTGTGTTTTTCTAAAGCGAGAACAATAATTATGTTATATAATAGCCTCTATAATCACATTACATAGAAGAACTTCTTGTTATTGTTCAAAGCACAAATAATTAATTTGTCTATCTACTTATTAGATTTTGTTAAATTGTTTGTCGGAATGTGCTTCTTAAGTGTTTCTGATGTTTAATATTCATTGCCATATTTATTCAGATAGCAGAGAAATGATACCAACAACATGCAAGACAATGATTAGAAATACATGCTTTCGCAGAACAAGTATATTAGCAAGAAAACGCCCTTATACGTTCGGACGATAACAGACGTAATGTACAATGAAAGTGGAAACATTTACCATTATCTACATTGGTTTAGGTTTAGAAAGGATAGCAAACATGTTGTTCATGTTCGTTAGGTATAGATTCACTAAACTGGCTTTGGCTGTTTGCTCCACATACTCAGGACTATATATAAATATCTAACTTCGTGGTTTGTATGTTCATTTTCGGCATGAATAGATAGCGTTGTATAAAAAGTTTGATGATACCAAAGAGGGAACTGAATGACAGACAATACAATATAAAACAAATAGATCTAAAAGTGGTGCACAAAACATGCACAGAAATCGTAAGATTAACCGACATCAACCTCACTAAAAACCGGGGTAGACTCGGCGCTTCAAACTGGTAAATTGATACTACTGCATTGTTCGCACTCTTGGTGCTACTCATGTTATACATCATGCTAAAAGATGATTATGAAGAAACCAAAGTGGTAATCAGAAGCCGTAAATTGAACGAACAGACAATATTATGTCAAACAGAAAAAGAACGAACAGACAATATAATGTCCAACAGAAAAAGGACGACCAGACGATATAATGTCCAACAGAAAAAGGACGAACAGACAATATAATATCCAACAGAAAAAAGGCGAACAGACGATATAATGTCCAACAGAAAAAGAACGAACAGACAATATAATGTCCAACAGAAAAAGGACGAACAGACAATATAATGTCCAACAGAAAAAGAACGAACAGACAATATAATGTCCAACAGAAAAAGGACGAACAGACAATATAATGTCCAACAGAAAAAGGACGAACAGACGATATAATGTCCAACAGAAAAAGAACGAACAGACAATATAATGTCCAACAGAAAAAGGACGAACAGACAATATAATGTCCAGCAGAAAAAGGACGAACAGACAATATAATGTCCAACAGAAAAAGGACGAACAGACAATATAATGTCCAACAGAAAAAGGACGAACAGACAATATAATGTCCAACAGAAAAAGAACGAACAGACAATATAATGTCCAACAGAAAAAGGACGAACAGACAATATAATGTCCAGCAGAAAAAGGACGAACAGACAATATAATGTTCAACAGAAAAAGGACGAACAGACAATATAATGTCCAACAGAAAAAGAACGAACAGACAATATAATGTCCAGCAGAAAAAGGACGAACAGACAATATAATGTTCAACAGAAAAACGACGAACAGACAATATAATGTTCAACAGAAAAAGAACGAACAGACAATATAATATCCAACAGAAAAACGACGAACAGACAATATAATGTCCAGCAGAAAAAGGACGAACAGACAATATAATGTTCAACAGAAAAAGGACGAACAGACAATATAATGTTCAACAGAAAAAGGACGAACAGACAATATAATATCCAACAGAAAAAGAACGAGCAGACACTATAATGTCCAGCAGAAAAAGGACGAACAGACAATATAATGTTCAACAGAAAAAGGACGAACAGACAATATAATGTCCAACAGAAAAAGGACGAACAGACAATATAATGTTCAACAGAAAAAGGACGAACAGACAATATAATGTCCAACAGAAAAAGAACGAACAGACAATATAATGTCCAACAGAAAAAGGACGAACAGACAATATAATGTTCAACAGAAAAAGGACGAACAGACAATATAATGTCCAGCAGAAAAAGGACGAACAGACAATATAATGTCCAACAGAAAAAGGACGAACAGACGATATAATGTTCAACAGAAAAAGGACGAACAGACAATATAATGTCCAACAGAAAAAGAACGAACAGACAATATAATATCCAACAGAAAAAAGACGAACAGACAATATAATGTTCAACAGAAAAAGGACGAACAGACAATATAATGTCCAACAGAAAAAGAACGAACAGACAATATAATGTCCAACAGAAAAAAGACGAACAGACAATATAATGTTCAACAGAAAAAGGACGAACAGACAATATAATGTCCAACAGAAAAAGGACGAACAGACGATATAATGTCCAACAGAAAAAAGACGAACAGACAATATAATGTCCAACAGAAAAAGGACGAACAGACAATATAATGTCCAATATCCAATATTCGCTATGCAAGGGCCAGTAGCAATTATTCTGATTTCCTGAAACGTCATCTTCATCTGAGAAACAGGTTACTGGACCAGGGCTATAAAAAGATTCGCCTTATTCGATCTCTTAAAAAGTTTATATTCCGATACCAATATCTTGTCGAAATATATTCCGTCTCTGCAGAAACAATTATAAGCGATGCATTTTCATATAGTGAAAATGTATAAAGATAAAGAAGTCCAAAATGTCAAGAATTTTTTAGTCAATGTGTGACGTAAAAGTATTTTTGACCATTACGTCACCGAATATGGTACTGCTTTGACAACTATTTTACCTATTTTGTTCCTGTATTTAAATACTGTTACAGTGACAGCCGGAACCTTTGAACCGTAATGAGAGCGGGAGGTTTGGCGCCTTAAAATCTAATTCAACCCACCATTTCTTTAGAAATGCCTGTACCAAGTCAGGGTCATTACGGTTTTCACAGTTTTCCGGTTGTTGACTGATTTTGTCTGTTTATATAATTATGAGTTTTGACTTTCCCTTTATAAGATTGTTCGGAGTTCGGTAATTTTGTTATTACCTTTATCCAACAGAAAAAGGACGAACAGACAATATAATGTTCAACAGGAAAAGGACGAACAGACAATATAATGTCCAACAGAAAAAGGACGAACAGACAATATAATGTCCAACAGAAAAAGGACGAACAGACAATATAATGTCCAACAGAAAAAGGACGAACAGACAATATAATGTCCAACAGAAAAAGGACGACCAGACGATATAATGTCCAACAGAAAAAGGACGAACAGACAATATAATATCCAACAGAAAAAGAACGAACAGACAATATAATGTCCAACAGAAAAAGAACGAACAGACAATATAATGTCCAACAGAAAAATGACGACCAGACAATATAATATCCAACAGAAAAAGGACGAACAGACAATATAATGTCCAACAGAAAAAGGACGAACAGACAATATAATGTCCAACAGAAAAAGGACGAACAGACAATATAATGTCCTACAGAAAAAGAACGAACAGACAATATAATGTCCAACAGAAAAAGGACGAACAGACAATATAATATCCAACAGAAAAAGGACGAACAGACAATATAATGTCCAACAGAAAAAGGACGACCAGACGATATAATATCCAACAGAAAAAGGACGACCAGACAATATAATATCCAGCAGAAAAAGGACGAACAGACAATATAATGTCCAACAGAAAAAGGACGAACAGACAATATAATGTCCAACAGAAAAAGAACGAACAGACAATATAATGTCCAACAGAAAAAGGACGAACAGACAATATAATGTCCAGCAGAAAAAGGACGAACAGACAATATAATGTTCAACAGAAAAAGGACGAACAGACAATATAATGTCCAACAGAAAAAGAACGAACAGACAATATAATGTCCAGCAGAAAAAGGACGAACAGACAATATAATGTTCAACAGAAAAAGGACGAACAGACAATATAATGTCCAACAGAAAAAGGACGAACAGACAATATAATGTTCAACAGAAAAAGGACGAACAGACAATATAATGTCCAACAGAAAAAGAACGAACAGACAATATAATGTTCAACAGAAAAAGGACGAACAGACAATATAATGTCCAACAGAAAAAGGACGAACAGACAATATAATGTTCAACAGAAAAAGGACGAACAGACAATATAATGTCCAACAGAAAAAGAACGAACATACAATATAATGTCCAACAGAAAAAGGACGAACAGACAATATAATGTTCAACAGAAAAAGGACGAACACACAATATAATGTCCAGCAGAAAAAGGACGAACAGACAATATAATGTCCAACAGAAAAAGGACGAACAGACGATATAATGTTCAACAGAAAAAGGACGAACAGACAATATAATGTCCAACAGAAAAAGAACGAACAGACAATATAATATCCAACAGAAAAAAGACGAACAGACAATATAATGTTCAACAGAAAAAGGACGAACAGACAATATAATGTCCAACAGAAAAAGAACGAACAGACAATATAATGTCCAACAGAAAAAAGACGAACAGACAATATAATGTTCAACAGAAAAAGGACGAACAGACAATATAATGTCCAACAGAAAAAGGACGAACAGACGATATAATGTCCAACAGAAAAAAGACGAACAGACAATATAATGTCCAACAGAAAAAGAACGAACAGACAATATAATGTCCAATATCCAATATTCGCTATGCAAGGGCCAGTAGCAATTATTCTGATTTCCTGAAACGTAATCTTCATCTGAGAAACAGGTTACTGGACCAGGGCTATAAAAAGATTCGCCTTATTCGATCTCTTAAAAAGTTTATATTCCGATACCAATATCTTGTCGAAATATATTCCGTCTCTGCAGAAACAATTATAAGCGATGCATTTTCATATAGTGAAAATGTATAAAGATAAAGAAGTCCAAAATGTCAAGAATTTTTTTGTCAATGTGTGACGTAAAAGTATTTTTGACCATTACGTCACCGAATATGGTACTGCTTTGACAACTATTTTACCTATTTTGTTCCTGTATTTAAATACTGTTACAGTGACAGCCGGAACCTTTGAACCGTAATGAGAGCGGGAGGTTTGGCGCCTTAAAATCTAATTCAACCCACCATTTCTTTAGAAATGCCTGTACCAAGTCAGGGTCATTACGGTTTTCACAGTTTTCCGGTTGTTGACTGATTTTGTCTGTTTATATAATTATGAGTTTTGACTTTCCCTTTATAAGATTGTTCGGAGTTCGGTAATTTTGTTATTACCTTTATCCAACAGAAAAAGGACGAACAGACAATATAATGTTCAACAGGAAAAGGAGGAACAGACAATATAATGTCCAACAGAAAAAGGACGAACAGACAATATAATGTCCAACAGAAAAAGGACGAACAGACAATATAATGTCCAACAGAAAAAGGACGAACAGACAATATAATGTCCAACAGAAAAAGGACGACCAGACGATATAATGTCCAACAGAAAAAGGACGAACAGACAATATAATATCCAACAGAAAAAGAACGAACAGACAATATAATGTCCAACAGAAAAGGAACGAACAGACAATATAATGTCCAACAGAAAAATGACGACCAGACAATATAATATCCAACAGAAAAAGGACGAACAGACAATATAATGTCCAACAGAAAAAGGACGAACAGACAATATAATGTCCAACAGAAAAAGGACGAACAGACAATATAATGTCCTACAGAAAAAGAACGAACAGACAATATAATGTCCAACAGAAAAAGGACGAACAGACAATATAATATCCAACAGAAAAAGGACGAACAGACAATATAATGTCCAACAGAAAAAGGACGACCAGACGATATAATATCCAACAGAAAAAGGACGACCAGACAATATAATATCCAGCAGAAAAAGGACGAACAGACAATATAATGTCCAACAGAAAAAGGACGAACAGACAATATAATGTCCAACAGAAAAAGAACGAACAGACAATATAATGTCCAACAGAAAAAGGACGAACAGACAATATAATGTCCAGCAGAAAAAGGACGAACAGACAATATAATGTTCAACAGAAAAAGGACGAACAGACAATATAATGTCCAACAGAAAAAGAACGAACAGACAATATAATGTCCAGCAGAAAAAGGACGAACAGACAATATAATGTTCAACAGAAAAACGACGAACAGACAATATAATGTTCAACAGAAAAAGAACGAACAGACAATATAATATCCAACAGAAAAACGACGAACAGACAATATAATGTCCAGCAGAAAAAGGACGAACAGACAATATAATGTTCAACAGAAAAAGGACGAACAGACAATATAATGTTCAACAGAAAAAGGACGAACAGACAATATAATATCCAACAGAAAAAGAACGAACAGACAATATAATGTCCAACAGAAAAAGAACGAACAGACAATATAATGTCCAACAGAAAAATGACGACCAGACAATATAATATCCAACAGAAAAAGGACGAACAGACAATATAATGTCCAACAGAAAAAGGACGAACAGACAATATAATGTCCAACAGAAAAAGGACGAACAGACAATATAATGTCCTACAGAAAAAGAACGAACAGACAATATAATGTCCAACAGAAAAAGGACGAACAGACAATATAATGTTCAACAGGAAAAGGAGGAACAGACAATATAATGTCCAACAGAAAAAGGACGAACAGACAATATAATGTCCAACAGAAAAAGGACGAACAGACAATATAATGTCCAACAGAAAAAGGACGAACAGACAATATAATGTCCAACAGAAAAAGGACGACCAGACGATATAATATCCAACAGAAAAAGGACGACCAGACAATATAATATCCAACAGAAAAAGGACGAACAGACAATATAATGTCCTACAGAAAAAGAACGAACAGACAATATAATGTCCAACAGAAAAAGGACGAACAGACAATATAATGTCCAACAGAAAAAGGACGAACAGACAATATAATGTCCAACAGAAAAAGGACGACCAGACGATATAATGTCCAACAGAAAAAGGACGAACAGACAATATAATATCCAACAGAAAAAGAACGAACAGACAATATAATGTCCAACAGAAAAAGAACGAACAGACAATATAATGTCCAACAGAAAAAGGACGACCAGACGATATAATATCCAACAGAAAAAGGACGAACAGACAATATAATGTCCAACAGAAAAAGGACGAACAGACAATATAATGTCCAACAGAAAAAGGACGAACAGACAATATAATGTCCTACAGAAAAAGAACGAACAGACAATATAATGTCCAACAGAAAAAGGACGAACAGACAATATAATATCCAACAGAAAAAGGACGAACAGACAATATAATGTCCAACAGAAAAAGGACGACCAGACGATATAATATCCAACAGAAAAAGGACGACCAGACAATATAATATCCAACAGAAAAAGGACGAACAGACAATATAATGTCCTACAGAAAAAGAACGAACAGACAATATAATGTCCAACAGAAAAAGGACGAACAGACAATATAATGTCCAACAGAAAAAGGACGAACAGACAATATAATGTCCAACAGAAAAAGGACGACCAGACGATATAATATCCAACAGAAAAAGGACGAACAGACAATATAATGTCCAACCGAAAAAGGAAGAACAGACAATATAATGTCCAACAGAAAAAGGACGAACAGACAATATAATGTCCAACAGAAAAAGGACGACCAGACGATATAATGTCCAACAGAAAAAGGACGAACAGACAATATAATATCCAACAGAAAAAGGACGACCAGACGATATAATATCCAACAGAAAAAGAACGAACAGACAATATAATGTCCAACAGAAAAAGGACGAACAGACAATATAATGTCCAACAGAAAAAGGACGACCAGACGATATAATGTCCAACAGAAAAAGGACGAACAGACAATATAATACCCAACAGAAAAAGAACGAACAGACAATATAATGTCCAACAGAAAAAGGACGAACAGACAATATAATATCCAACAGAAAAAAGACGAACAGACAATATAATGTCCAACAGAAAAAGGACGAACAGACAATATAATATCCAACAGAAAAACGACGAACAGACAATATAATGTCCAACAGAAAAAGGACGAACAGACAATATAATATCCAACAGAAAAAGAACGAACAGACAATATAATATCCAACAGAAAAAGAACGAACAGACAATATAATGTCCAACAGAAAAAAGACGAACAGACAATATAATGTCCAACAGAAAAAGGACGAACAGACAATATAATATCCAACAGAAAAAGGACGAACAGACAATATAATGTCCAACAGAAAAAGGACGACCAGACGATATAATATCCAACAGAAAAAGGACGACCAGACAATATAATATCCAACAGAAAAAGGACGAACAGACAATATAATGTCCTACAGAAAAGAACGAACAGACAATATAATGTCCAACAGAAAAAGGACGAACAGACAATATAATGTCCAACAGAAAAAGGACGAACAGACAATATAATGTCCAACAGAAAAAGGACGACCAGACGATATAATATCCAACAGAAAAAGGACGAACAGACAATATAATGTCCAACCGAAAAAGGACGAACAGACAATATAATGTCCAACAGAAAAAGGACGAACAGACGATATAATGTCCAACAGAAAAAGGACGACCAGACGATATAATGTCCAACAGAAAAAGGACGAACAGACAATATAATATCCAACAGAAAAAGGACGACCAGACGAAATAATATCCAACAGAAAAAGAACGAACAGACAATATAATGTCCAACAGAAAAAGGACGAACAGACAATATAATGTCCAACAGAAAAAGGACGACCAGACGATATAATGTCCAACAGAAAAAGGACGAACAGACAATATAATACCCAACAGAAAAAGAACGAACAGACAATATAATGTCCAACAGAAAAAGGACGAACAGACAATATAATATCCAACAGAAAAAGACGAACAGACAATATAATGTCCAACAGAAAAAGGACGAACAGACAATATAATATCCAACAGAAAAACGACGAACAGACAATATAATGTCCAACAGAAAAAGGACGAACAGACAATATAATATCCAACAGAAAAAGAACGAACAGACAATATAATGTCCAACAGATAAAGAACGAACAGACAATATAATGTCCAACAGAAAAAAGACGAACAGACAATATAATGTCCAACAGAAAAAGGACGAACAGACAATATAATATCCAACAGAAAAAGGACGAACAGACAATATAATGTCCAACAGAAAAAGGACGAACAGACAATATAATGTCCTACAGAAAAAGGACGAACAGACGATATAATGTCCAACAGAAAAACGACGAACAGACAATATAATGTCCTACAGAAAAAGAACGAACAGACAATATAATGTCCAACAGAAAAAGGACGAACAGACAATATAATGTCCAACAGAAAAAGGACGAACAGGCGATATAATGTCCAACAGAAAAACGACGAACAGACAATATAATGTCCTACATAAAAAGAACGAACAGACAATATAATGTCCAACAGAAAAAGGACGAACAGACAATATAATATCCAACAGAAAAAAGACGAACAGACAATATAATGTCCTACATAAAAAGAACGAACAGACGATATAATGTCCAACAGAAAATGGACGAACAGACGATATAATGTCCAACAGAAAAACGACGAACAGACAATATAATGTCCTACATAAAAAGAACGAACAGACAATATAATGTCCAACAGAAAAAGGACGAACAGACAATATAATATCCAACAGAAAAAAGACGAACAGACAATATAATGTCCTACATAAAAAGAACGAACAGACGATATAATGTCCAACAGAAAATGGACGAACAGACGATATAATGTCCAACAGAAAAAGGACGAACAGACAATATAATGTCCAACAGAAAAAGGACGAACAGACAATATAATGTCCAACAGAAAAAGGACGACCAGACGATATAATATCCAACAGAAAAAGGACGAACAGACAATATAATATACAACAGAAAAAGGACGAACAGACAATATAATGTCCAACAGAAAAACGACGAACAGACAATATAATGTCCAAAAGAAAAAGGACGAACAGACAATATAATATCCAACAGAAAAACGACGAACAGACGATATAATGTCCAACAGAAAAAGGACGACCAGACGATATAATGTCCAACAGAAAAAAGACGAACAGACAATATAATGTCCAACAGAAAAAGGACGAACAGACGATATATTGTCCAACAGAAAAAGGACGAACAGACAATATAATATCCAACAGAAAAAGGACGAACAGACAATATAATGTCCAACAGAAAAAGGACGAACACACAATATAATGTCCAACAGAAAAAGGACGACCAGATGATATAATGTCCAACAGAAAAAGGACGAACAAACAATATAATGTCCAACAGAAAAAGGACGACCAGATGATATAATGTCCAACAGAAAAAGGACGAACAGACAATATAATGTCCAACAGAAAAAGGACGAACAGACAATATAATGGTAAACAGAAAAAGAACGAACAGACAATATAATGTCCAACAGAAAAAGGACGAACAGACAATATAATGTCCAACAGAAAAAGGACGAACAGACAATATAATGTCCAACAGAAAAAGGACGAACAGACAATATAATATCCAACAGAAAAACGACGAACAGACGATATAATGTCCAACAGAAAAAGGACGAACAGACAATATAATGTCCAACAGAAAAAGAACGAACAGACAATATAATGTCCTACAGAGAAAGGACGAACAGACAATATAATATACAACAGAAAAAGGACGAACAGACAATATAATGTCCAACAGAAAAACGACGAACAGACAATATAATGTCCAAAAGAAAAAGGACGAACAGACAATATAATATCCAACAGAAAAACGACGAACAGACGATATAATGTCCAACAGAAAAAGGACGACCAGACGATATAATGTCCAACAGAAAAAAGACGAACAGACAATATAATGTCCAACAGAAAAAGGACGAACAGACGATATATTGTCCAACAGAAAAAGGACGAACAGACAATATAATATCCAACAGAAAAAGGACGAACAGACAATATAATGTCCAACAGAAAAAGGACGAACAGACAATATAATGTCCAACAAAAAAAGGACGACCAGATGATATAATGTCCAACAGAAAAAGGACGAACAAACAATATAATGTCCAACAGAAAAAGGACGACCAGATGATATAATGTCCAACAGAAAAAGGACGAACAGACAATATAATGTCCAACAGAAAAAGGACGAACAGACAATATAATGGTAAACAGAAAAAGAACGAACAGACAATATAATGTCCAACAGAAAAAGGACGAACAGACAATATAATGTCCAACAGAAAAAGGACGAACAGACAATATAATGTCCAACAGAAAAAGGACGAACAGACAATATAATATCCAACAGAAAAACGACGAACAGACGATATAATGTCCAACAGAAAAAGGACGAACAGACAATATAATGTCCAACAGAAAAAGAACGAACAGACAATATAATGTCCTACAGAGAAAGGACGAACAGACAATATAATATCCAACAGAAAAACGACGAACAGACAATATAATGTCCAGCAGAAAAAGGACGAACAGACGATATAATGTCCAACAGAAAAAGGACGAACAGACAATATAATGTCCAACAAAAAAAGGACGAACAGACAATATAATATCCAACAGAAAAACGACGAACAGACAATATAATGTTCAACAGAAAAAGGACGAACAGACAATATAATGTCCAACAGAAAAAGAACGAACAGACAATATAATGTCCTACAGAGAAAGGACGAACAGACAATATAATGTCCAACAGAAAAAGGACGAACAGACAATATAATGTCCTACAGAGAAAGGACGAACAGACAATATAATGTCCAACAGAAAAAGGACAAACAGACAATATAATGTCCAACAGAAAAAGGACGAACAGACAATATAATGTCCAACAGAAAAAGAACGAACAGACGATATAATGTCCAACAGAAAAAGAACGAACAGACAATATAATGTTCAACAGAAAAAGGACGAACAGACAATATAATGTCCAACAGAAAAAGGACGAACAGACAATATAATGTTCAACAGAAAAAGGACGAACAGACAATATAATGTCCAACAGAAAAAGGACGAACAGACAATATAATGTCCAACAGAAAAAGAACGAACAGACAATATAATGTCCAACAGAAAAAGGACGAACAGACAATATAATGTTCAACAGAAAAAGGACGAACAGACAATATAATGTTCAACAGAAAAAGGATGAACAGACAATATAATGTTCAACAGAAAAAGGACGAACAGACAATATAATGTCCAACAGAAAAAGAACGAACAGACGATATAATGTCCAACAGAAAAATGACGAACAGACGATATAATGTCCAACAGAAAAAGGACGAACAGACAATATAATGTTCAACAGAAAAAGGACGAACAGACGATATAATGTCCAACAGAAAAAGGACGAACAGACAATATAATGTTCAACAGAAAAAGGACGAACAGACAATATAATGTCCAACAGAAAAAGAACGAACAGACAATATAATGTCCAACAGAAAAAAGACGAACAGACAATATAATGTCCAACAGAAAAAGGACGAACAGACAATATAATGTTCAACAGAAAAAGGACGAACAGACAATATAATGTCCAACAGAAAAAGGACGAACAGACAATATAATGTCCAACAGGAAAAGGGCGAACAGACAATATAATGTCCAACAGAAAAAGGACGACCAGACGATATAATATCCAACAGAAAAAGGACGAACAGACAATATAATGTCCTACAGAGAAAGGACGAACAGACATTATAATGTCCAACAGAAAAAGGACGAACAGACAATATAATGTCCAACAGAAAAAGGACGAACAGACGATATAATGTCCAATAGAAAAAAGACGAACAGACAATATAACGTCCAACAGAAAAAGGACGAGCAGACAATATAATATCCAACAGAAAAAAGACGAACAGACAATATAATGTCCAACAGAAAAAGGACGAACAGACAATATAATGTCCAACAGAAAAAGGACGAACAGACGATATAATGTCCTACAGAAAAAGAACGAACAGACAATATAATGTCCAACAGAAAAAGGACGAACAGACAATATAATGTCCAACAGAAAAAGGACGAACAGACAATATAATGTCCAACAGAAAAAGAACGAACAGACAATATAATGTCCTACAGAAAAAGAACGAACAGACAATATAATGTCCAACAGAAAAAGAACGAACAGACAATATAATGTCCAACAGAAAAAGGACGAACAGACAATATAATGTCCAACAGAAAAAGGACGAACAGACAATATAATGTCCAACAGAAAAAGAACGAACAGACAATATAATGTTCAACAGAAAAAGGACGAACAGACAATATAATGTCCAACAGAAAAAGAACGAACAGACAATATAATGTCCAACAGAAAAAGGACGAACAGACAATATAATGTCCAACAGAAAAAGGACGAACAGACAATATAATGTCCAACAGAAAAAGAACGAACAGACAATATAATGTCCAACAGGAAAAGGACGAACAGACGATATAATGTCCAACAGAAAAAAGACGAACAGACAATATAATGTCCAACAGAAAAAGGACGAACAGACAATATAATGTCCAACAGAAAAAAGACGAACAGACAATATAATGTCCAACAGAAAAAGGACGAACAGACAATATAATGTTCAACAGAAAAAGAACGAACAGACAATATAATGTCCAACAGAAAAAGAACGAACAGACAATATAATGTCCAACAGAAAAAGGACGAACAGACAATATAATGTCCAACAGAAAAAAGACGAACAGACAATATAATGTCCAACAGAAAAAGGACGAACAGAAAATATAATATCCAACAGAAAAAGAACGAACAGACAATATAATGTCCAACAGAAAAAAGACGAACAGACAATATAATGTCCAACAGAAAAAGAACGAACAGACAATATAATGTCCAACAGAAAAAGGACGAACAGACAATATAATGTCCAACAGAAAAAGGACGACCAGACGATATAATGTCCAACAGAAAAAGGACGAACAGACAATATAATGTCCAACAGAAAAAGAACGAACAGACAATATAATGTCCAACAGAAAAAGGACGAACAGACAATATAATGTCCAACAGAAAAAGAACGAACAGACAATATAATATCCAACAGAAAAAGGACGAACAGACAATATAATGTCCAACAGGAAAAGGACGAACAGACGATATAATATCCAACAGAAAAAGGACGAACAGACAATATAATGTCCAGCAGAAAAAGGACGAACAGACAATATAATGTCCAACAGAAAAAGAACGAACAGACAATATAATGTCCAACAGAAAAAGGACGAACAGACAATATAATGTCCAACAGGAAAAGGACGAACAGACGATATAATATCCAACAGAAAAAGGACGAACAGACAATATAATGTCCAGCAGAAAAAAGACGAACAGACAATATAATGTCCAACAGAAAAAGGACGAACAGACGATATAATATCCAACAGAAAAAGGACGAACAGACAATATAATATTCAACAGGAAAAGGGCGAACAGACAATATAATATCCAACAGAACAAGGACGAACAGACGATATAATGTCCAACAGAAAAAGGACGAACAGACAATATAATGGTAAACAGAAAAAGAACGAAAAGACAATATAATGTCCAACAGAAAAAGAACGAACAGATAATATAATGTCCAACAGAAAAAAGACGAACAGACAATATAATGTCCAACAGAAAAAGAACGAACAGACAATATAATGTCCAACAGAAAAAAGACGAACAGACAATATAATGTCCAACAGAAAAAGAACGAACAGACAATATAATGTCCAACAGAAAAAAGACGAACAGACAATATAATGTCCAACAGAAAAAGAACGAACAGACAATATAATGTCCAACAGAAAAAAGACGAACAGACAATATAATGTCCAACAGAAAAAGAACGAACAGAAAATATAATGTCCAACAGAAAAAAGACGAACAGACAATATAATGTCCAACAGAAAAAGGACGACCAGACGATATAATATCCAACAGAAAAAGGACGACCAGACGATATAATGTTCAACAGAAAAAGGACGACCAGACGATATAATATCCAACAGAAAAAGAACGAACAGACAATATAATGTCCAACAGAAAAAGGACGAACAGACAATATAATGTCCAACAGAAAAACTACGAACAGACAATATAATGTCCAACAGGAAAAGGAGGAACAGACAATATAATGTCCAACAGGAAAAGGACGAACAGACAATATAATGTCCAACAGAAAAAGGACGAACAGACAATATAATGTCCAACAGAAAAACGACGAACAGACAATATAATGTCCAACAGAAAAAAGACGAACAGACAATATAATGTCCAACAGAAAAAGAACGAACAGACAATATAATGTCCAACAGAAAAAAGACGAACAGACAATATAATGTCCAACAGAAAAAGGACGACCAGACGATATAATGTCCAACAGAAAAAGGACGAACAGACAATATAATGTCCAACAGAAAAAGGACGAACAGACGATATAATGTCCAACAGAAAAAGGACGAACAGACAATATAATGTCCAACAGAAAAAGGACGAACAGACAATATAATGGTAAACAGAAAAAGAACGAACAGACAATATAATGTCCAACAGAAAAACGACAAACAGACAATATAATATCCAACAGAAAAAGAACGAACAGACAATATAATGTTCAACAGAAAAAGGACGAACAGACAATATAATGTCCAACAGAAAAAGGACGACCAGACGATATAATATCCAACAGAAAAAGGACGAACAGACAATATAATGTCCTACAGAAAAAGAACGAACAGACAATATAATGTCCAACAGAAAAAGGACGAACAGACAATATAATGTCCAACAGAAAAAGGACGAACAGACAATATAATGTCCTACAGAAAAAGAACGAACAGACAATATAATGTCCAACAGAAAAAAGACGAACAGACAATATAATGTCCAACAGAAAAAGAACGAACAGACAATATAATGTCCAACAGAAAAAGGACGAAAAGACGATATAATATCCAACAGAAAAAGGACGACCAGACGATATAATATCCACCAGAAAAAGGACGAACAGACAATATAATGTCCTACAGAAAAAGAACGAACAGACAATATAATGTTCAACAGAAAAAGGACGAACAGACAATATAATGTCCAACAGAAAAAGGACGAACAGACAATATAATGTTCAACAGAAAAAGGACGAACAGACGATATAATGTCCAACAGAAAAAGGACGAACAGACGATATAATGGTAAACAGAAAAAGAACGAACAGACAATATAATGTCCAACAGAAAAAGGACGAACAGACAATATAATGTCCAACAGAAAAACGACAAACAGACAATATAATATCCAACAGAAAAAGGACGAACAGACAATATAATGTCCAACAGGAAAAGGACGAACAGACAATATAATGTCCAACAGGAAAATTTCGAACAGACAATATAATGTCCAACAGGAAAAGGACGAACAGACAATATAATGTCCAACAGAAAAAGGACGAACAGACAATATAATGTCCAACAGAAAAACGACGAAAATACAATATAATGTCCAACAGAAAAAAGACGAACAGACAATATAATGTCCAACAGAAAAAGAACGAACAGACAATATAATGTCCAACAGAAAAAAGACGAACAGACAATATAATGTCCAACAGAAAAAGGACGACCAGACGATATAATGTCCAACAGAAAAAGGACGAACAGACAATATAATGTCCAACAGAAAAAGGACGAACAGACGATATAATGTCTAACAGAAAAAGGACGAACAGACAATATAATGTCCAACAGAAAAAGGACGAACAGACAATATAATGGTAAACAGAAAAAGAACGAACAGACAATATAATGTCCAACAGAAAAACGACAAACAGACAATATAATGTCCTACAGAAAAAGAACGAACAGACAATATAATGTCCAACAGAAAAAGGACGAACAGACAATATAATGTCCAACAGAAAAAGGACGAACAGACAATATAATGTCCAACAGAAAAAGAACGAACAGACAATATAATGTCCAACAGAAAAAGGACGAACAGACAATATAATGTCCAACAGAAAAAGGACGAACAGACAATATAATGTCCTACAGAAAAAGAACGAACAGACAATATAATGTCCAACAGAAAAAAGACGAACAGACAATATAATGTCCAACAGAAAAAGAACGAACAGACAATATAATGTCCAACACAAAAAGGATGAACAGACGATATAATATCCAACAGAAAAAGGACGACCAGACGATATAATATCCAACAGAAAAAGGACGAACAGACAATATAATGTCCTACAGAAAAAGAACGAACAGACAATATAATGTTCAACAGAAAAAGGACGAACAGACAATATAATGTCCAACAGAAAAAGGACGAACAGACAATATAATGTTCAACAGAAAAAGGACGAACAGACATTATAATATCCAACAGAAAAAGGACGAACAGACAATATAATGTCCAACAGAAAAAGGACGAACAGACGATATAATGTCCAACAGAAAAAGGACGAACAGACGATATAATGGTCAACAGAAAAAGAACGAACAGACAATATAATGTCCAACAGAAAAAGGACGAACAGACAATATAATGTCCAACAGAAAAACGACGAACAGACAATATAATATCCAACAGAAAAAGAACGAACAGACAATATAATGTTCAACAGAAAAAGGACGAACAGACAATATAATGTCCAACAAAAAAAGGACGAACAGACAATATAATATCCAACAGAAAAAGGACGAACAGACAATATAATATCCAACAGAAAAAGGACGAACAGACAATATAATGGTAAACAGAAAAAGGACGAACAGACAATATAATGTCCAACAGAAAAACGACGAACAGACAATATAATATCCAACAGAAAAAAGGACGAACAGACAATATAATGTTCAACAGAAAAAGGACGAACAGACAATATAATATCCAACAGAAAAAGGACGACCAGACGATAAAATATCCAACAGAAAAAGAACGAACAGACAATATAATGTCCAACAGAAAAAGGACGACCAGACGATATAATATCCAACAGAAAAAGGACGAACAGACAATATAATGTCCAACAGAAAAAGAACGAACAGACAATATAATGTCCAACAGAAAAAGAACGACCAGACAATATAATGTCCAACAGAAAAACGACGAACAGACAATATAATGTCCAACAGAAAAAAGACGAACAGACAATATAATGTCCAACAGAAAAAGAACGAACAGACAATATAATGTCCAACAGAAAAAAGACGAACAGACAATATAATGTCCAACAGAAAAAGGACGACCAGACAATATAATGTCCAACAGAAAAAGAACGAACAGACAATATAATGTCCAACAGAAAAAGGACGAACAGACGATATAATGTCCAACAGAAAAAGGACGAACAGACAATATAATATCCAACAGAAAAAGAACGAACAGACAATATAATGTCCAACAGGAAAAGGACGAACAGACGATATAATGGTAAACAGAAAAAGAACGAACAGACAATATAATGTCCAACAGAAAAACGACGAACAGACAATATAATATCCAACAGAAAAAAGAGGAACAGACAATATAATGTCCAACAGAAAAAGGACGACCAGACGATATAATGTCCAACAGAAAAACGACGAACAGACAATATAATGTCCAACAGAAAAAAGACGAACAGACAATATAATGTCCAACAGGAAAAGGACGAACAGACGATATAATGGTAAACAGAAAAAGAACGAACAGACAATATAATGTCCAACAGAAAAAGAACGAACAGACGATATAATGTCTAACAGAAAAAGGACGAACAGACAATATAATGTCCAACAGAAAAAGGACGAACAGACAATATAATGGTAAACAGAAAAAGAACGAACAGACAATATAATGTCCAACAGAAAAACGACAAACAGACAATATAATGTCCTACAGAAAAAGAACGAACAGACAATATAATGTCCAACAGAAAAAGGACGAACAGACAATATAATGTCCAACAGAAAAAAGACGAACAGACAATATAATGTCCAACAGAAAAAGAACGAACAGACAATATAATGTCCAACACAAAAAGGATGAACAGACGATATAATATCCAACAGAAAAAGGACGACCAGACGATATAATATCCAACAGAAAAAGGACGAACAGACAATATAATGTCCTACAGAAAAAGAACGAACAGACAATATAATGTTCAACAGAAAAAGGACGAACAGACAATATAATGTCCAACAGAAAAAGGACGAACAGACAATATAATGTTCAACAGAAAAAGGACGAACAGACAATATAATATCCAACAGAAAAAGGACGAACAGACAATATAATGTCCAACAGAAAAAGGACGAACAGACGATATAATGTCCAACAGAAAAAGGACGAACAGACGATATAATGGTAAACAGAAAAAGAACGAACAGACAATATAATGTCCAACAGAAAAAGGACGAACAGACAATATAATGTCCAACAGAAAAACGACGAACAGACAATATAATATCCAACAGAAAAAGAACGAACAGACAATATAATGTTCAACAGAAAAAGGACGAACAGACAATATAATGTCCAACAAAAAAAGGACGAACAGACAATATAATATCCAACAGAAAAAGGACGAACAGACAATATAATATCCAACAGAAAAAGGACGAACAGACAATATAATGGTAAACAGAAAAAGGACGAACAGACAATATAATGTCCAACAGAAAAACGACGAACAGACAATATAATATCCAACAGAAAAAAGGACGAACAGACAATATAATGTTCAACAGAAAAAGGACGAACAGACAATATAATATCCAACAGAAAAAGGACGACCAGACGATAAAATATCCAACAGAAAAAGAACGAACAGACAATATAATGTCCAACAGAAAAAGGACGACCAGACGATATAATATCCAACAGAAAAAGGACGAACAGACAATATAATGTCCAACAGAAAAAGAACGAACAGACAATATAATGTCCAACAGAAAAAGAACGACCAGACAATATAATGTCCAACAGAAAAACGACGAACAGACAATATAATGTCCAACAGAAAAAAGACGAACAGACAATATAATGTCCAACAGAAAAAGAACGAACAGACAATATAATGTCCAACAGAAAAAAGACGAACAGACAATATAATGTCCAACAGAAAAAGGACGACCAGACAATATAATGTCCAACAGAAAAAGAACGAACAGACAATATAATGTCCAACAGAAAAAGGACGAACAGACGATATAATGTCCAACAGAAAAAGGACGAACAGACAATATAATGTCCAACAGAAAAAGAACGAACAGACAATATAATGTCCAACAGGAAAAGGACGAACAGACGATATAATGGTAAACAGAAAAAGAACGAACAGACAATATAATGTCCAACAGAAAAACGACGAACAGACAATATAATATCCAACAGAAAAAAGAGGAACAGACAATATAATGTCCAACAGAAAAAGGACGACCAGACGATATAATGTCCAACAGAAAAACGACGAACAGACAATATAATGTCCAACAGAAAAAAGACGAACAGACAATATAATGTCCAACAGGAAAAGGACGAACAGACGATATAATGGTAAACAGAAAAAGAACGAACAGACAATATAATGTCCAACAGAAAAAGAACGAACAGACAATATAATGTCCAACAGAAAAAAGACGAACAGACAATATAATGTCCAACAGAAAAAGGACGACCAGACGATATAATGTCCAACAGAAAAAGGACGAACAGACAATATAATGTCCAACAGAAAAAGGACGAACAGACGATATAATGTCTAACAGAAAAAGGACGAACAGACAATATAATGTCCAACAGAAAAAGGACGAACAGACAATATAATGGTAAACAGAAAAAGAACGAACAGACAATATAATGTCCAACAGAAAAACGACAAACAGACAATATAATGTCCTACAGAAAAAGAACGAACAGACAATATAATGTCCAACAGAAAAAGGACGAACAGACAATGTAATGTCCAACAGAAAAAGGACGAACAGACAATATAATGTCCTACAGAAAAAGGACGAACAGACAATATAATGTCCAACAGAAAAAGGACGAACAGACAATATAATGTTCTACAGAAAAAGAACGAACAGACAATATAATGTCCAACAGAAAAAAGACGAACAGACAATATAATGTCCAACAGAAAAAGAACGAACAGACAATATAATGTCCAACAGAAAAAGGACGAACAGACGATATAATATCCAACAGAAAAAGGACGACCAGACGATATAATATCCAACAGAAAAAGGACGAACAGACAATATAATGTCCTACAGAAAAAGAACGAACAGACAATATAATGTTCAACAGAAAAAGGACGAACAGACAACATAATGTCCAACAGAAAAAGGACGAACAGACAATATAATGTTCAAAAGAAAAAGGACGAACAGACAATATAATATCCAACAGAAAAAGGACGAACAGACAATATAATGTCCAACAGAAAAAGGACGAACAGACGATATAATGTCCAACAGAAAAAGGACGAACAGACGATATAATGGTAAACAGAAAAAGAACGAACAGACAATATAATGTCCAACAGAAAAAGGACGAACAGACAATATAATGTCCAACAGAAAAACGACGAACAGACAATATAATATCCAACAGAAAAAGAACGAACAGACAATATAATGTTCAACAGAAAAAGGACGAACAGACAATATAATGTCCAACAAAAAAAGGACGAACAGACAATATAATATCCAACAAAAAAAGGACGAACAGACAATATAATATCCAACAGAAAAAGGACGAACAGACAATATAATGGTAAACAGAAAAAGGACGAACAGACAATATAATGTCCAACAGAAAAACGACGAACAGACAATATAATATCCAACAGAAAAAGGACGAACAGACAATATAATGTTAAACAGAAAAAGGACGAACAGACAATATAATATCCAACAGAAAAAGGACGACCAGACGATATAATATCCAACAGAAAAAGAACGAACAGACAATATAATGTCCAACAGAAAAAGGACGACCAGACGATATAATATCCAACAGAAAAAGGACGAACAGACAATATAATGTCCAACAGAAAAAGAACGAATAGACAATATAATGTCCAACAGAAAAAGAACGACCAGACAATATAATGTCCAACAGAAAAACGACGAACAGACAATATAATGTCCAACAGAAAAAGAACGAACAGACAATATAATGTCCAACAGAAAAAGGACGAACAGACGATATAATATCCAACAGAAAAAGGACGACCAGACGATATAATATCCAACAGAAAAAGGACGAACAGACAATATAATGTCCTACAGAAAAAGAACGAACAGACAATATAATGTTCAACAGAAAAAGGACGAACAGACAACATAATGTCCAACAGAAAAAGGACGAACAGACAATATAATGTTCAACAGAAAAAGGACGAACAGACAATATAATATCCAACAGAAAAAGGACGAACAGACAATATAATGTCCAACAGAAAAAGGACGAACAGACGATATAATGTCCAACAGAAAAAGGACGAACAGACGATATAATGGTAAACAGAAAAAGAACGAACAGACAATATAATGTCCAACAGAAAAAGGACGAACAGACAATATAATGTCCAACAGAAAAACGACGAACAGACAATATAATATCCAACAGAAAAAGAACGAACAGACAATATAATGTTCAACAGAAAAAGGACGAACAGACAATATAATGTCCAACAAAAAAAGGACGAACAGACAATATAATATCCAACAAAAAAAGGACGAACAGACAATATAATATCCAACAGAAAAAGGACGAACAGACAATATAATGGTAAACAGAAAAAGGACGAACAGACAATATAATGTCCAACAGAAAAACGACGAACAGACAATATAATATCCAACAGAAAAAGGACGAACAGACAATATAATGTTCAACAGAAAAAGGACGAACAGACAATATAATATCCAACAGAAAAAGGACGACCAGACGATATAATATCCAACAGAAAAAGAACGAACAGACAATATAATGTCCAACAGAAAAAGGACGACCAGACGATATAATATCCAACAGAAAAAGGACGAACAGACAATATAATGTCCAACAGAAAAAGAACGAATAGACAATATAATGTCCAACAGAAAAAGAACGACCAGACAATATAATGTCCAACAGAAAAACGACGAACAGACAATATAATGTCCAACAGAAAAAAGACGAACAGACAATATAATGTCCAACAGAAAAAGAACGAACAGACAATATAATGTCCAACAGAAAAAAGACGAACAGACAATATAATGTCCAACAGAAAAAGGACGACCAGACAATATAATGTCCAACAGAAAAAGAACGAACAGACAATATAATGTCCAACAGAAAAAGGACGAACAGACGATATAATGTCCAACAGAAAAAGGACGAACAGACAATATAATGTCCAACAGAAAAAGAACGAACAGACAATATAATGTCCAACAGGAAAAGGACGAACAGACGATATAATGGTAAACAGAAAAAGAACGAACAGACAATATAATGTCCAACAGAAAAACGACGAACAGACAATATAATATCCAACAGAAAAAGGACGAACAGACAATATAATGTCCAACAGAAAAAGGACGAACAGACAATATAATGTCCAACAGAAAAAGGACGAACAGACAATATAATATCCAACAGAAAAAGAACGAACAGACAATATAATGTCCAACAGAAAAAGGACGAACAGACAATATAATGTCCAACAGAAAAAGAACGAACAGACAATATAATGTCCAACAGAAAAAGAACGAACAGACAATATAATGTCCAACAGAAAAAGAACGAACAGACAATATAATGTCCAACAAAAAAAGAACGAACAGACAATATAATGTCCAACAGAAAAAGAACGAACAGACAATATAATGTCCAACAGAAAAACGACGAACAGACAATATAATATCCAACAGAAAAAGGACGAACAGACAATATAATGTCCAACAGAAAAAGGACGAACAGACAATATAATGTCCAACAGAAAAAGGACGAACAGACAATATAATATCCAACAGAAAAAGAACGAACAGACAATATAATGTCCAACAGAAAAAGGACGAACAGACAATATAATGTCCAACAGAAAAAGGACGAACAGACAATATAATATCCAACAGAAAAAGGACGAACAGACAATATAATATCCAACAGAAAAAGGACGAACAGACGATATAATGTCCAACAGAAAAAGGACGAACAGACAATATAATGTCCAACAGAAAAAGGACGAACAGACAATATAATGTCCAACAGAAAAAGAACGAACAGACAATATAATGTCCAACAGAAAAACGACGAACAGACAATATAATATCCAACAGAAAAAGGACGAACAGACAATATAATGTCCAACAGAAAAAGGACGAACAGACAATATAATGTCCAACAGAAAAAGGACGAACAGACAATATAATATCCAACAGAAAAAGAACGAACAGACAATATAATGTCCAACAGAAAAAGGACGACCACACGATATAATGTCCAATAGAAAAAGAACGAACAGACAATATAATGTCCAACAGAAAAAGATCGAACAGACAATATAATGTCCAACAGAAAAACGACGAACAGACAATATAATATCCAACAGAAAAAGGACGAACAGACAATATAATGTCCAACAGAAAAAGGACGAACAGACAATATAATGTCCAACAGAAAAAGGACGAACAGACAATATAATATCCAACAGAAAAAGAACGAACAGACAATATAATGTCCAACAGAAAAAGGACGAACAGACAATATAATGTCCAACAGAAAAAGGACGAACAGACAATATAATATCCAACAGAAAAAGGACGAACAAACAATATAATATCCAACAGAAAAAGGACGAACAGACAATATAATATCCTACAGAAAAAGGACGAACAGACAATACAATATCCAACAGAAAAAGGACGAACAGACGATATAATGTCCAACAGAAAAAGGACGAACAGACAATATAATGTCCTACAGAAAAAGAACGAACAGACAATATAATGTCCAACAGAAAAAGGACGAACAGACAATATAATATCCAACAGAAAAAGGACGAACAGACGATATAATATCCAACAGAAAAAGGACGAACAGACAATATAATGTCCAACAGAACAAGGACGAACAGACAATATAATGTACAACAGAAAAAGGACGAACAGACAATATAATATCCAACAGAAAAAGGACGAACAGACAATATAATGTCCAACAGAAAAAGGACGAACAGACAATATAATGTCCAACAGAAAAAGGACGAACAGACGATATAATGTCCAACAGAAAAAGGACGAACAGACGATATAATGGTAAACAGAAAAAGAACGAACAGACAATATAATGTCCAACAGAAAAAGGACGAACAGACAATATAATGTCCAACAGAAAAACGACGAACAGACAATATAATATCCAACAGAAAAAGAACGAACAGACAATATAATGTTCAACAGAAAAAGGACGAACAGACAATATAATGTCCAACAAAAAAAGGACGAACAGACAATATAATATCCAACAAAAAAAGGACGAACAGACAATATAATATCCAACAGAAAAAGGACGAACAGACAATATAATGTTCAACAGAAAAAGGACGAACAGACAATATAATATCCAACAGAAAAAGGACGACCAGACGATATAATATCCAACAGAAAAAGAACGAACAGACAATATAATGTCCAACAGAAAAAGGACGACCAGACGATATAATATCCAACAGAAAAAGGACGAACAGACAATATAATGTCCAACAGAAAAAGAACGAACAGACAATATAATGTCCAACAGAAAAAGGACGAACAGACGATATAATATCCAACAGAAAAAGGACGACCAGACGATATAATATCCAACAGAAAAAGGACGAACAGACAATATAATGTCCTACAGAAAAAGAACGAACAGACAATATAATGTTCAACAGAAAAAGGACGAACAGACAACATAATGTCCAACAGAAAAAGGACGAACAGACAATATAATGTTCAACAGAAAAAGGACGAACAGACAATATAATATCCAACAGAAAAAGGACGAACAGACAATATAATGTCCAACAGAAAAAGGACGAACAGACGATATAATGTCCAACAGAAAAAGGACGAACAGACGATATAATGGTAAACAGAAAAAGAACGAACAGACAATATAATGTCCAACAGAAAAAGGACGAACAGACAATATAATGTCCAACAGAAAAACGACGAACAGACAATATAATATCCAACAGAAAAAGAACGAACAGACAATATAATGTTCAACAGAAAAAGGACGAACAGACAATATAATGTCCAACAAAAAAAGGACGAACAGACAATATAATATCCAACAAAAAAAGGACGAACAGACAATATAATATCCAACAGAAAAAGGACGAACAGACAATATAATGGTAAACAGAAAAAGGACGAACAGACAATATAATGTCCAACAGAAAAACGACGAACAGACAATATAATATCCAACAGAAAAAGGACGAACAGACAATATAATGTTCAACAGAAAAAGGACGAACAGACAATATAATATCCAACAGAAAAAGGACGACCAGACGATATAATATCCAACAGAAAAAGAACGAACAGACAATATAATGTCCAACAGAAAAAGGACGACCAGACGATATAATATCCAACAGAAAAAGGACGAACAGACAATATAATGTCCAACAGAAAAAGAACGAATAGACAATATAATGTCCAACAGAAAAAGAACGACCAGACAATATAATGTCCAACAGAAAAACGACGAACAGACAATATAATGTCCAACAGAAAAAAGACGAACAGACAATATAATGTCCAACAGAAAAAGAACGAACAGACAATATAATGTCCAACAGAAAAAAGACGAACAGACAATATAATGTCCAACAGAAAAAGGACGACCAGACAATATAATGTCCAACAGAAAAAGAACGAACAGACAATATAATGTCCAACAGAAAAAGGACGAACAGACGATATAATGTCCAACAGAAAAAGGACGAACAGACAATATAATGTCCAACAGAAAAAGAACGAACAGACAATATAATGTCCAACAGGAAAAGGACGAACAGACGATATAATGGTAAACAGAAAAAGAACGAACAGACAATATAATGTCCAACAGAAAAACGACGAACAGACAATATAATATCCAACAGAAAAAGGACGAACAGACAATATAATGTCCAACAGAAAAAGGACGAACAGACAATATAATGTCCAACAGAAAAAGGACGAACAGACAATATAATATCCAACAGAAAAAGAACGAACAGACAATATAATGTCCAACAGAAAAAGGACGAACAGACAATATAATGTCCAACAGAAAAAGAACGAACAGACAATATAATGTCCAACAGAAAAAGAACGAACAGACAATATAATGTCCAACAGAAAAAGAACGAACAGACAATATAATGTCCAACAAAAAAAGAACGAACAGACAATATAATGTCCAACAGAAAAAGAACGAACAGACAATATAATGTCCAACAGAAAAACGACGAACAGACAATATAATATCCAACAGAAAAAGGACGAACAGACAATATAATGTCCAACAGAAAAAGGAAGAACAGACAATATAATGTCCAACAGAAAAAGGACGAACAGACAATATAATATACAACAGAAAAAGAACGAACAGACAATATAATGTCCAACAGAAAAAGGACGAACAGACAATATAATGTCCAACAGAAAAAGGACGAACAAACAATATAATATCCAACAGAAAAAGGACGAACAGACAATATAATATCCAACAGAAAAAGGACGAACAGACGATATAATGTCCAACAGAAAAAGGACGAACAGACAATATAATGTCCAACAGAAAAAGGACGAACAGACAATATAATGTCCAACAGAAAAAGAACGAACAGACAATATAATGTCCAACAGAAAAACGACGAACAGACAATATAATATCCAACAGAAAAAGGACGAACAGACAATATAATGTCCAACAGAAAAAGGACGAACAGACAATATAATGTCCAACAGAAAAAGGACGAACAGACAATATAATATCCAACAGAAAAAGAACGAACAGACAATATAATGTCCAACAGAAAAAGGACGACCAGACGATATAATGTCCAATAGAAAAAGAACGAACAGACAATATAATGTCCAACAGAAAAAG
Source organism: Bathymodiolus brooksi (assembly GCA_963680875.1). Taxonomy (NCBI): domain Eukaryota; kingdom Metazoa; phylum Mollusca; class Bivalvia; order Mytilida; family Modiolidae; genus Bathymodiolus; species Bathymodiolus brooksi. The sequence continues at coordinate 90,158,558 of OY804577.1, forward strand.
ATCGAACAGACAATATAATGTCCAACAGAAAAACGACGAACAGAAAATATAATATCCAACAGAAAAAGGACGAACAGACAATATAATGTCCAACAGAAAAAGGACGAACAGACAATATAATGTCCAACAGAAAAAGGACGAACAGACAATATAATATCCAACAGAAAAAGAACGAACAGACAATATAATGTCCAACAGAAAAAGGACGAACAGACAATATAATGTCCAACAGAAAAAGGACGAACAGACAATATAATATCCAACAGAAAAAGGACGAACAAACAATATAATATCCAACAGAAAAAGGACGAACAGACAATATAATGTCCTACAGAAAAAGGACGAACAGACAATACAATATCCAACAGAAAAAGGACGAACAGACGATATAATGTCCAACAGAAAAAGGACGAACAGACAATATAATGTCCTACAGAAAAAGAACGAACAGACAATATAATGTCCAACAGAAAAAGGACGAACAGACAATATAATATCCAACAGAAAAAGGACGAACAGACGATATAATATCCAACAGAAAAAGGACGAACAGACAATATAATGTCCAACAGAACAAGGACGAACAGACAATATAATGTCCAACAGAAAAAGGACGAACAGACAATATAATATCCAACAGAAAAAGAACGAACAGACAATATAATGTCCAACAGAAAAAAGACGAACGGACAATATAATGTCCAACAGAAAAACGACGAACAGACGATATAATGTCCAACAGAAAAAAGACGAACAGACAATATAATGTCCAACAGAAAAACGACGAACAGACAACATAATGTCCAACAGAAAAAGGACGAACAGACAATATAATATCCAACAGAAAAAGAACGAACAGACAATATAATGTCCAACAGAAAAAAGACGAACAGACAATATAATGTCCAACAGAAAAAGAACGAACAGACAATATAATGTCCAACAGAAAAAAGACGAACAGACAATATAATGTCCAACAGAAAAAGGACGACCAGACGATATAATGTCCAACAGACAAAGGACGAACAGACAATATAATATCCAACAGAAAAAGGACGAACAGACAATATAATATCCAACAGAAAAAGAACGAACAGACAATATAATGTTCAACAGAAAAAGGACGAACAGACAATATAATGTCCAACAGGAAAAGGACGAACAGACAATATAATGTCCAACAGAAAAAGGACGACCAGACGATATAATGTCCAACAGAAAAAGGACGAACAGACAATATAATATCCAACAGAAAAAAGACGAACAGACAATATAATGTCCAACAGAAAAAGGACGACCAGACGATATAATGTCCAACAGAAAAAGGACGAACAGACAATATAATTTCCAACAGAAAAAGGACGACCAGACGATATAATGTCCAACAGAAAAAAGACGAACAGACAATATAATGTCCAACAGAAAAAGGACGACCAGACGATATAATGTCCAACAGAAAAAGGACGAACAGACAATATAATGTCCAACAGAAAAAGGACGAACAGACAATATAATATCCAACAGAAAAAGGATGAACAGACAATATAATGTCCAACAGAAAAAGGACGAACAGACAATATAATGTCCAACAGAAAAAGGACGAACAGACAATATAATATCCAACAGAAAAAGAACGAACAGACAATATAATGTCCAACAGAAAAAGGACGACCAGACGATATAATGTCCAACAGAAAAAGAACGAACAGACAATATAATGTCCAACAGAAAAAGATCGAACAGACAATATAATGTCCAACAGAAAAACGACGAACAGACAATATAATATCCAACAGAAAAAGGACGAACAGACAATATAATGTCCAACAGAAAAAGGACGAACAGACAATATAATGTCCAACAGAAAAAGGACGAACAGACAATATAATATCCAACAGAAAAAGAACGAACAGACAATATAATGTCCAACAGAAAAAGGACGAACAGACAATATAATGTCCAACAGAAAAAGGACGAACAGACAATATAATATCCAACAGAAAAAGGACGAACAGACAATATAATATCCAACAGAAAAAGGACGAACAGACAATATAATGTCCTACAGAAAAAGGACGAACAGACAATACAATATCCAACAGAAAAAGGACGAACAGACGATATAATGTCCAACAGAAAAAGGACGAACAGACAATATAATGTCCAACAGAAAAGGACGAACAGACAATATAATGTCCAACAGAAAAAGGACGAACAGACAATATAATATCCAACAGAAAAAGAACGAACAGACAATATAATGTCCAACAGAAAAAGGACGACCAGACGATATAATGTCCAACAGAAAAAGAACGAACAGACAATATAATGTCCAACAGAAAAAGATCGAACAGACAATATAATGTCCAACAGAAAAACGACGAACAGACAATATAATATCCAACAGAAAAAGGACGAACAGACAATATAATGTCCAACAGAAAAAGGACGAACAGACAATATAATGTCCAACAGAAAAAGGACGAACAGACAATATAATATCCAACAGAAAAAGAACGAACAGACAATATAATGTCCAACAGAAAAAGGACGAACAGACAATATAATGTCCAACAGAAAAAGGACGAACAGACAATATAATATCCAACAGAAAAAGGACGAACAGACAATATAATATCCAACAGAAAAAGGACGAACAGACAATATAATGTCCTACAGAAAAAGGACGAACAGACAATACAATATCCAACAGAAAAAGGACGAACAGACGATATAATGTCCAACAGAAAAAGGACGAACAGACAATATAATATCCAACAGAAAAAGAACGAACAGACAATATAATGTCCTACAGAAAAAGAACGAACAGACAATATAATGTCCAACAGAAAAAGGACGAACAGACAATATAATATCCAACAGAAAAAGGACGAACAGACGATATAATATCCAACAGAAAAAGGACGAACAGACAATATAATGTCCAACAGAACAAGGACGAACAGACAATATAATGTTCAACAGAAAAAGAACGAACAGACAATATAATATCCAACAGAAAAAGAACGAACAGACAATATAATGTCCAACAGAAAAAAGACGAACGGACAATATAATGTCCAACAGAAAAACGACGAACAGACGATATAATGTCCAACAGAAAAAAGACGAACAGACAATATAATGTCCAACAGAAAAACGACGAACAGACAATATAATGTCCAACAGAAAAAGGACGAACAGACAATATAATATCCAACAGAAAAAGAACGAACAGACAATATAATGTCCAACAGAAAAAAGACGAACAGACAATATAATGTCCAACAGAAAAAGAACGAACAGACAATATAATGTCCAACAGAAAAAAGACGAACAGACAATATAATGTCCAACAGAAAAAGGACGACCAGACGATATAATGTCCAACAGAAAAAGGACGAACAGACAATATAATATCCAACAGAAAAAGGACGAACAGACAATATAATGTCCAACAGAAAAAAGACGAACAGACAATATAATGTCCAACAGAAAAAGGACGAACAGACAATATAATATCCAACAGAAAAAGAACGAACAGACAATATAATGTTCAACAGAAAAAGGACGAACAGACAATATAATGTCCAACAGGAAAAGGACGAACAGACAATATAATATCCAACAGAAAAAGAACGAACAGACAATATAATGTCCAACAGAAAAAGGACGACCAGACGATATAATGTCCAACAGAAAAAGGACGAACAGACAATATAATATCCAACAGAAAAAAGACGAACAGACAATATAATGTCCAACAGAAAAAGGACGACCAGACGATATAATGTCCAACAGAAAAAGGACGAACAGACAATATAATGTCCAACAGAAAAAGGACGACCAGACGATATAATGTCCAACAGAAAAAAGACGAACAGACAATATAATGTCCAACAGAAAAAGGACGACCAGACAATATAATGTCCAACAGAAAAAGGACGAACAGACAATATAATATCCAACAGAAAAAGGACGAACAGACAATATAATGTCCAACAGAAAAACGACGAACAGACAATATAATGTCCAACAGAAAAAGGACGAACAGACAATATAATATCCAACAGAAAAAGGACGAACAGACAATATAATGTCCAACAGAAAAAGAACGAACAGGCAATATAATGTCCAACAGGAAAAGAACGAACAGACAATATAATGTCCAACAGAAAAAGGACGAACAGACAATATAATGTCCAACAGAAAAAGAACGAACAGACAATATAATGTCCAACAGGAAAAGAACGAACAGACAATATAATGTCCAACAGAAAAAGGACGAACAGACAATATAATGTCCAACAGAAAAAGGACGAACAGACAATATAATGTCCTACAGAAAAAGAACGAACAGACAATATAATGTCCAACAGAAAAAGAACGAACAGACAATATAACATCCAGCAGAAAAAGAACGAACAGACAATATAACATCCAACAGGAAAAGAACGAACAGACAATATAATGTCCAACAGAAAAAGGACGAACAGACAATATAACATCCAACAGAAAAAGGACGAACAGACAATATAATGTCCAACAGAAAAAGGACGAACAGACAATATAATGTCCTACAGAAAAAGGACGAACAGACAATATAATGTCCTACAGAAAAAGAACGAACAGACAATATAATGTCCAACAGAAAAAGAACGAACAGACAATATAACATCCAACAGAAAAAGGACGAACAGACAATATAACATCCAACAGAAAAAGAACGAACAGACAATATAATGTCCAACAGAAAAAGAACGAACAGACAATATAACATCCAACAGAAAAAGGACGAACAGACAATATAATGTCCTACAGAAAAATAACGAACAGACAATATAATGTCCAACAGAAAAAGAACGAACAGACAATATAACATCCAACAGAAAAAGAACGAACAGACAATATAGCATCCAACAGAAAAAGGACGAACAGACAATATAATGTCCAACAGAAAAAGAACGAACAGACAATATAATATCCAACAGAAAAAGGACGAACAGACAATAAAATGTCCTACAGAGAAAGGACGAACAGACGATATAATGTCCAACAGAAAAAGAACGAACAGACAATATAATGTCCAACAGAAAAAGGACGAACAGACAATAAAATGTCCTACAGAGAAAGGACGAACAGACAATATAATGTCCTACAGAAAAAGAACGAACAGACAATATAATGTCCAACAGAAAAAGAACGAACAGACAATATAACATCCAACAGAAAAAGGACGAACAGAAAATATAACATCCAACAGAAAAAGAACGAACAGACAATATAATGTCCTACAGAAAAAGAACGAACAGACAATATAACATCCAACAGAAAATGAACGAACAGACAATATAACATCCAACAGAAAAAGGACGAACAGACGATATAATGTCCAACATAAAAAGAACGAACAGACAATATAATATCCAACAGAAAAAGGACGAACAGACAATAAAATGTCCTACAGAGAAAGGACGAACAGACGATATAATGTCCAACAGAAAAAGAACGAACAGACAATATAATGTCCAACAGAAAAAGGACGAACAGACAATAAAATGTCCTACAGAGAAAGGACGAACAGACGATATAATGTCCAACAGAAAAAGAACGAACAGACAATATAATGTCCAACAGAAAAAGGACGAACAGACAATATAATGTCCAACAGAAAAAGGACGAACAGACAATATAATGTCCAACAGAAAAAGGACGAACAGACAATATAATGTCCTACAGAAAAAGGACGACCAGACGATATAATGTCCAACAGAGAAAGGACGAACAGACAATATAATGTCCAACAGAAAAAGGACGAACAGACGATATAATGTCCAACAGAAAAAGAACGAACAGACAATAAAATGTCCTACAGAGAAAGGACGAATAGACAATATAATGTCCAACAGAAAAAGGACGAACAGACAATATAATGTCCAACAGAGAAAGGACGAACAGACAATATAATGTCCAACAGAAAAAGGACGAACAGACAATATAATGTCCAACAGAAAAAGGACGAACAGACGATATAATGTCCAACAGAAAAAGAACGAACAGACAATAAAATGTCCTACAGAGAAAGGACGAACAGACAATATAATGTCCAACAGAAAAAGGACGAACAGACAATATAATGTCCAACAGAAAAAGGACGAACAGACAATATAATGTCCAACAGAAAAAGGACGAACAGACAATATAACATCCAACAGAAAAAAGACGAACAGACAATATAATGTCCAACAGAAAAAGGACGAACAGACGATATAATGTCCAACAGAAAAAGGACGAACAGACAATAAAATGTCCTACAGAGAAAGGACGAACAGACAATATAATGTCCAACAGAAAAAGGACGAACAGACAATATAATGTCCAACAGAAAAAGGACGAACAGACAATATAATGTCCAACAGAAAAAGGACGAACAGACAATATAATATCCAACAGAAAAAGAACGAACAGACAATATAATGTCCTACAGAGAAAGGACGAACAGACAATATAATGTCCAACAGAAAAAGGACGAACAGACAATATAATGTCCAACAGAAAAAGGACGAACAGACAATATAATGTCCAACAGAAAAAGGACGAACAGACAATATAATATCCAACAGAAAAAGAACGAACAGACAATAAAATGTCCTACAGAGAAAGAACGAACAGACAATATAATGTTCAACAGAAAAAGGACGAACAGACAATATAATGTCCAACAGAAAAAGAACGAACAGACAATATAATGTCCAACAGAAAAAGGACGAACAGACAATATAATGTCCAACAGAAAAAGGACGAACAGACAATATAATGTCCAACGAAAAAAAGACGAACAGACAATATAATGTCCAACAGAAAAAGGACGAACAGACGATATAATGTCCAACAGAAAAAGGACGAACAGACAATATAATATCCAACAGAAAAAAGACGAACAGACAATATAATGTCCAACAGAAAAAGGGCGAACAGACAATATAATATCCAACAGAAAAACGACGAACAGACAATATAATGTTCAACAGAAAAAGGACGAACAGACAATATAATGTCCAACAGAAAAAGGACGAACAGACGATATAATGTCCAACAGAAAAAGAACGAACAGACAATATAATGTCCTACAGAGAAAGGACGAACAGACAATATAATGTCCAACAGAAAAAGGACGAACAGACGATATACTGTCCTACAGAGAAAGGACGAACAGACAATATAATGTCCAACAGAAAAAGGACGAACAGACAATATAATGTCCAACAGGAAAAGGACGAACAGACAATATAATATCCAACAGAAAAAGAACGAACAGACAATATAATGTCCAACAGAAAAAGGACGACCAGACGATATAATGTCCAACAGAAAAAGGACGAACAGACAATATAATGTCCAACAGAAAAACGACGAACAGACAATATAATATCCAACAGAAAAAGGACGAACAGACAATATAATGTCCAACAGAAAAACGACGAACAGACAATATAATGTCCAACAGAAAAAGGACGAACAGACAATATAATATCCAACAGAAAAAAGACGAACAGACAATATAATGTCCAACAGAAAAAGGACGAACAGACGATATACTGTCCTACAGAGAAAGGACGAACAGATAATATAATGTCCAACAGAAAAAGGACGAACAGACAATATAATGTCCAACAGGAAAAGGACGAACAGACAATATAATATCCAACAGAAAAAGAACGAACAGACAATATAATGTCCAACAGAAAAAGGACGACCAGACGATATAATGTCCAACAGAAAAAGGACGAACAGACAATATAATGTCCAACAGAAAAAGGACGAACAGACAATATAATATCCAACAGAAAAAGGACGAACAGACAATATAATGTCCAACAGAAAAACGACGAACAGACAATATAATGTCCAACAGAAAAAGGACGAACAGACAATATAATATCCAACAGAAAAAAGACGAACAGACAATATAATGTCCAACAGAAAAAGGACGACCAGACGATATAATGTCCAACAGAAAAAGGACGAACAGACAATATAATGTCCAACAGAAAAAGGACGAACAGACAATATAATATCCAACAGAAAAAGGACGAACAGACAATATAATGTCCAACAGAAAAACGACGAACAGACAATATAATGTCCAACAGAAAAAGGACGAACAGACAATATAATATCCAACAGAAAAAGGACGAACAGACAATATAATGTCCAACAGAAAAAGAACGAACAGGCAATATAATGTCCAACAGGAAAAGAACAAACAGACAATATAATGTCCAACAGAAAAAGGACGAACAGACAATATAATGTCCAACAGAAAAAGGACGAACAGACAATATAATGTCCTAGAGAAAAAGAACGAACAGACAATATAATGTCCAACAGAAAAAGAACGAACAGACAATATAATATCCAACAGAAAAAGGACGAACAGACAATATAATGTCCAACAGAAAAACGACGAACAGACGATATAATGTCCAACAGAAAAAGGACGAACAGACGATATAATGTCCAACAGAAAAAGGACGAACAGACAATATAATGTCCAACAGAAAAAGAACGAACAGACAATATAATGTCCAACAGGAAAAGAACGAACAGACAATATAATGTCCAACAGAAAAAGGACGAACAGACAATATAATGTCCAACAGAAAAAGGACGAACAGACAATATAATGTCCTACAGAAAAAGAACGAACAGACAATATAATGTCCAACAGAAAAAGAACGAACAGACAATATAACATCCAGCAGAAAAAGAACGAACAGACAATATAACATCCAACAGAAAAAGAACGAACAGACAATATAATGTCCAACAGAAAAAGGACGAACAGACAATATAACATCCAACAGAAAAAGGACGAACAGACAATATAATGTCCAACAGAAAAAGGACGAACAGACAATATAATGTCCTACAGAAAAAGGACGAACAGACAATATAATGTCCTACAAAAAAAGAACGAACAGACAATATAATGTCCAACAGAAAAAGAACGAACAGACAATATAACATCCAACAGAAAAAGGACGAACAGACAATATAACATCCAACAGAAAAAGAACGAACAGACAATATAATGTCCAACAGAAAAAGAACGAACAGACAATATAACATCCAACAGAAAAAGGACGAACAGACAATATAATGTCCTACAGAAAATGAACGAACAGACAATATAATGTCCAACAGAAAAAGAACGAACAGACAATATAACATCCAACAGAAAAAGAATGAACAGACAATATAGCATCCAACAGAAAAAGGACGAACAGACAATATAATGTCCAACAGAAAAAGAACGAACAGACAATATAATATCCAACAGAAAAAGGACGAACAGACAATAAAATGTCCTAAAGAGAAAGGACGAACAGACGATATAATGTCCAACAGAAAAAGAACGAACAGACAATATAATGTCCAACAGAAAAAGGACGAACAGACAATAAAATGTCCTACAGAGAAAGGACGAACAGACAATATAATGTCCTACAGAAAAAGAACGAACAGACAATATAATGTCCAACAGAAAAAGAACGAACAGACAATATAACATCCAACAGAAAAAGGACGAACAGAAAATATAACATCCAACAGAAAAAGAACGAACAGACAATATAATGTCCTAGAGAAAAAGAACGAACAGACAATATAACATCCAACAGAAAATGAACGAACAGACAATATAACATCCAACAGAAAAAGGACGAACAGACGATATAATGTCCAACAGAAAAAGAACGAACAGACAATATAATATCCAACAGAAAAAGGACGAACAGACAATAAAATGTCCTACAGAGAAAGGACGAACAGACGATATAATGTCCAACAGAAAAAGAACGAACAGACAATATAATGTCCAACAGAAAAAGGACGAACAGACAATAAAATGTCCTACAGAGAAAGGACGAACAGACGATATAATGTCCAACAGAAAAAGAACGAACAGACAATATAATGTCCAACAGAAAAAGGACGAACAGACAATATAATGTCCAACAGAAAAAGGACGAACAGACAATATAATGTCCAACAGAAAAAGGACGAACAGACAATATAATGTCCTACAGAAAAAGGACGACCAGACGATATAATGTCCAACAGAGAAAGGACGAACAGACAATATAATGTCCAACAGAAAAAGGACGAACAGACGATATAATGTCCAACAGAAAAAGAACGAACAGAGACAATAAAATGTCCTACAGAGAAAGGACGAACAGACAATATAATGTCCAACAGAAAAAGGACGAACAGACAATATAATGTCCAACAGAGAAAGGACGAACAGACAATATAATGTCCAACAGAAAAAGGACGAACAGACAATATAATGTCCAACAGAAAAAGGACGAACAGACGATATAATGTCCAACAGAAAAAGAACGAACAGACAATAAAATGTCCTACAGAGAAAGGACGAACAGACAATATAATGTCCAACAGAAAAAGGACGAACAGACAATATAATGTCCAACAGAAAAAGGACGAACAGACAATATAATGTCCAACAGAAAAAGGACGAACAGACAATATAACATCCAACAGAAAAAAGACGAACAGACAATATAATGTCCAACAGAAAAAGGACGAACAGACGATATAATGTCCAACAGAAAAAGGACGAACAGACGATATAATGTCCAACAGAAAAAGAACGAACAGACAATAAAATGTCCTACAGAGAAAGGACGAACAGACAATATAATGTCCAACAGAAAAAGGACGAACAGACAATATAATGTCCAACAGAAAAAGGACGAACAGACAATATAATGTCCAACAGAAAAAGGACGAACAGACAATATAACATCCAACAGAAAAAAGACGAACAGACAATATAATGTCCAACAGAAAAAGGACGAACAGACGATATAATGTCCAACAGAAAAAGGACGAACAGACAATATAATATCCAACAGAAAAAGGACGAACAGACAATATAATGTCCAACAGAAAAGGTACGAACAGACAATATAATATCCAACAGAAAAAGAACGAACAGACAATATAATGTCCTACAGAGAAAGGACGAACAGACAATATAATATCCAACAGAAAAAGAACGAACAGACAATATAATGTCCTACAGAGAAAGGACGAACAGACAATATAATGTCCAACAGAAAAAGGACGAACAGACAATATAATGTCCAACAGAAAAAGGACGAACAGACAATATAATGTCCAACAGAAAAAGGACGAACAGACAATATAATATCCAACAGAAAAAGAACGAACAGACAATAAAATGTCCTACAGAGAAAGAACGAACAGACAATATAATGTTCAACAGAAAAAGGACGAACAGACAATATAATGTCCAACAGAAAAAGAACGAACAGACAATATAATGTCCAACAGAAAAAGGACGAACAGACAATATAATGTCCAACAGAAAAAGGACGAACAGACAATATAATGTCCAACAGAAAAAGGACGAACAGACAATATAACATCCAACAAAAAAAAGACGAACAGACAATATAATGTCCAACAGAAAAAGGACGAACAGACGATATAATGTCCAACAGAAAAAGGACGAACAGACAATATAATGTCCTACAGAGAAAGGACGAACAGACAATATAATGTCCAACAGAAAAAGGACGAACAGACGATATAATGTCCAACAGAAAAAGGACGAACAGACAATAAATTGTCCTACAGAGAAAGGACGAACAGACAATATAATGTCCAACAGAAAAAGGACGAACAGACAATATAATGTCCAACAGAAAAAGGACGAACAGACAATATAATGTCCAACAGAAAAAGGACGAACAGACAATATAATATCCAACAGAAAAAGAACGAACAGACAATATAATGTCCTACAGAGAAAGGACGAACAGACAATATAATGTCCAACAGAAAAAGGACGAACAGACAATATAATGTCCAACAGAAAAAGGACGAACAGACAATATAATGTCCAACAGAAAAAGGACGAACAGACAATATAATATCCAACAGAAAAAGAACGAACAGACAATAAAATGTCCTACAGAGAAAGAACGAACAGACAATATAATGTTCAACAGAAAAAGGACGAACAGACAATATAATGTCCAACAGAAAAAGAACGAACAGACAATATAATGTCCAACAGAAAAAGGACGAACAGACAATATAATGTCCAACAGAAAAAGGACGAACAGACAATATAATGTCCAACAGAAAAAGGACGAACAGACAATATAACATCCAACAAAAAAAAGACGAACAGACAATATAATGTCCAACAGAAAAAGGACGAACAGACGATATAATGTCCAACAGAAAAAGGACGAACAGACAATATAATATCCAACAGAAAAAAGACGAACAGACAATATAATGTCCAACAGAAAAAGGGCGAACAGACAATATAATATCCAACAGAAAAACGACGAACAGACAACATAATGTTCAACAGAAAAAGGACGAACAGACAATATAATGTCCAACAGAAAAAGGACGAACAGACGATATAATGTCCAACAGAAAAAGAACGAACAGACAATATAATGTCCTACAGAGAAAGGACGAACAGACAATATAATGTCCAACAGAAAAAGGACGAACAGACGATATACTGTCCTACAGAGAAAGGACGAACAGACAATATAATGTCCAACAGAAAAAGGACGAACAGACAATATAATGTCCAATAGAAAAAGGACGAACAGACGATATAATGTCCAACAGAAAAAGAACGAACAGACAATAAAATGTCCTACAGAAAAAGGACGAACAGACAATATAATGTCCAACAGAAAAACGACGAACAGACAATATAATGTCCTACAGAAAAAGGACGAACAGACAATATAATGTCCAACAGAAAAAGGACGAACAGACGATATAATGTCCAACAGAAAAAGGACGAACAGACAATATAATGTCCAACAGAAAAACGACGAACAGACAATATAATGTTCAACAGAAAAAGGACGAACAGACAATATAATGTCCAACAGAAAAAGGACGAACAGACGATATAATGTCCAACAGAAAAAGAACGAACAGACAATATAATGTCCTACAGAGAAAGGACGAACAGACAATATAATGTCCAACAGAAAAAGGACGAACAGACAATATAATGTCCTACAGAAAAAGGACGAACAGACGATATAATGTCCAACAGAAAAAGAACAAACAGACAATATAATGTCCAACAGAAAAAGAACGAACAGACAATAAAATGTCCTACAGAGAAAGGACGAACAGACAATATAATGTCCAACAGAAAAAGGACGAACAGACAATATAATGTCCAACAGAAAAAGGACGAACAGACAATATAATGTCCAACAGAAAAAGGACGAACAGACGATATAATGTCCTACAGAAAAAGGACGAACAGACAATATAATATCCAACAGAAAAAGAACGAACAGACAATACAATGTCCAACAGAAAAAGAACGAACAGACAATATAATGTCCAACAGAAAAAGGACGAACAGAAAATATAATGTCCAACAGAAAAAGGACGAACAGACAATATAATATCCAACAGAAAAAGGACGAACAGACAATATAATGTCCAACAGAAAAAGGACGAACAGACGATATAATGTCCTACAGAAAAAGGACGAACAGACAATATAATATCCAACAGAAAAAGAACGAACAGACAATATAATGTCCAACAGAAAAAGAACGAACAGACAATATAATGTCCAACAGAAAAAGGACGAACAGACAATATAATGTCCAACAGAAAAAGGACGAACAGACAATATAATATCCAACAGAAAAAGGACGAACAGACAATATAATGTCCAACAGAAAAAGGACGAACAGACAATACAATGTCCTACAGAAAAGGACGAACAGACAATATAATGTCCAACAGAAAAAGGACGAACAGACAATATAATATCCAACAGAAAAAGAACGAACAGACAATATAATGTCCAACAGAAAAAGGACGAACAGACAATATAATGTCCAACAGGAAAAGGACGAACAGACAATATAATGTCCTACAGAAAAAGGACGAACAGACAATATAATGTCCAACAGAAAAAGGACGAACAGACAATATAATGTCCTACAGAAAAAGGACGAACAGACAATATAATGTCCAACAGAAAAAGGACGAACAGACAATATAATGTCCAACAGAAAAAGGACGAACAGACAATATAATATCCAACAGAAAAAGGACGAACAGACAATATAATGTCCTACAGAAAAAGGACGAACAGACAATATAATGTCCAACAGAAAAAGGACGAACAGACAATATAATATCCAACAGAAAAAGAACGAACAGACAATATAATGTCCAACAGAAAAAGGACGAACAGACAATATAATGTCTTACAGAAAAAGAACGAACAGACAATATAATGTCCAACAGAAAAAGGACGAACAGACAATATAATGTCCAACAGAAAAAGGACGAACAGACAATATAATATCCAACAGGAAAAGGACGAACAGACAATATAATATCCTACAGAAAAAGGACGAACAGACAATATAATGTCCAACAGGAAAAGGACGAACAGACAATATAATGTCCAACAGAAAAAGGACGAACAGACAATATAATGTCCAACAGAAAAAAGACGAACAGACAATATAATGTCCAACAGAAAAAGGACGAACAGACAATATAATGTCCAACAGAAAAAGGACGAACAGACAATATAATATCCAACAGAAAAAAGGCGAACAGACGATATAATATCCAACAGAAAAAGAACGAACAGACAATATAATGTCCAACAGAAAAAGGACGAACAGACAATATAATGTCCAACGGAAAAAGAACGACCAGACGATATAATATCCAACAGAAAAAGGACGAACAGACAATATAATGTCCAACAGAAAAAGGACGAACAGACAATATAATGTCCAACAGAAAAAGGACGAACAGACAATATAATATCCAACAGAAAAAGGACGAACAGACAATATAATGTCCAACAGAAAAACGACGAACAGACAATATAATGTCCAACAGAAAAAGGACGAACAGACAATATAATATCCAACAGAAAAAGAACGAACAGACAATATAATGTCCAACAGAAAAAGGACGAACAGACAATATAATGTCCAACAGAAAAAGGACGACCAGACGATATAATATCCAACAGAAAAAGGACGAACAGACAATATAATGTCCAACAGAAAAACGACGAACAGACAATATAATGGTAAACAAAACACGATACAAAAGTTAAGATTGAGCAACACGAATGCCACTACAACACTGGGGTGAACACATGAGCTCCGGAAGCAGTTCCTTCACTAGTGGCACTGGTCGTATCAGTATATGCATGTTCGAACAATTTGGCTGCTGTTCGCTTCTTCACTTGGTTAGACGTTTGTATGATGCATTTTATTTCCCGTGACTGTATGAGGAACTTTTCGTCATCCTATGCAATAAGTCAATATATTGAAATTGCTAGTTAGAATGCTGTCAAACTAATAAATATAGATGTACCATCTATACACTCTTAAACACATCACCTTAAGTCAAGTTTTAGATTTGACTTTATCAAATTTATGAAGAACAAAGAGAAAATATAAAACATAAAATAATTTTTCCGACATGGTGGGGGTGAACATGTAGATTTGAAAGGTCTGTCTTAATCAGAATGAATACTATGTGGACATTTGCATATCATTGTCATTTTCTTACATGGTTGCTCGCGATTATTTTTGAAGCAATCAAGGGATACTTATATAATTTTATCATTCAATTCAAAATTTAAACGTCGATGGTATAATGTGATTTTTTTTCTGCAGGATAAACACAATATTAATACAAAGTCTTAAAATCATAAAGTTAATGTGTAGTCGGCGCACAACTGGAGAAAGACGCGGTGAAACTCTCCTTTAAGCTTTTCAAGTTTTTAAGCTGGATACACGTAAACTTTATATTTGAAGACTAATATTGTCTTTATATTACCTTTTGTAGTGATAAGTTAATATATATTATTTGGTTGTCGTGACATGTTTCCTTTAACAATACGTTACTCTATGTGCTCTAATATAAAGTATAAATGCCTAATGCCCTCCTGTGAATTCCTTACATAACCTTTAAACATACCACCATATGTTGTACACACCATTGCCAATACTAAAGAAACTCCAGCTATTGCATGAAATATGATCAACACATATTTTCTGCCAATTCTAAAACAACATTAAAGACGAATTAGCCGCATTCTACATGATAAAGAAATTATCGCATGCTTGGCGGTCATATATTTTGGATTATGACGAACTGTTTTCTGTTACTACATATATTTTTTTTTAGTTTCAATTTGTATTTCTTTTGTATGCTTGCGTTCTAGAATTCGACATGCTAAGTCTTCCCTATCGTCAGATATCACTCATGAATTTTGTGGGTAAATTCATTTTGTCTGCACATTTGTTCTATTCGCACATTGCACTCTTGTTTTATCTGGATTGTCCTCGTAGTAATACACAACTTCTGATTTAGTCTCTTCCTGTTTCGACTTTTAGCGTATCTGATGAAATACATCGTACGCACTACATTATATATCTACGTATATATAACTATTACCTCTGCTGGTGGACTATTAGTTCCCAAGGTATCACCCAATAGTCCAGTGTGTCAGCATTGATATGGTTTATTATATATACAAAAATGTACATTTATTATTGATACTTACAGTCAGTTCCCCAATAATGGAATTATTATCAAAGCCAATGTTCTCCTCTCTAAGCCAGATGTTACCTTAGCCGAATTTGGCTATTCTATTTGGGCACATTGCTCGCAAAACGTTTAAGTGATTTAGCTTTCCAACCTTTCGACTTTAATCGCACTAAATGTCATTAGATATATACGTTTTTATTATATATTCCCTGAATACCTATATATCAAGTAGTAATAACTATGATATTCATATAAGTTTAATGTAATACCTGTTAATAAGTAACTGCTGTAGTATAACTGCAGGAAATTCTGCTAAGCAAGCTAGAATATTGTTGAGATATCGATCACCAGACAGTTTGGATGTGGTTAGCATTAAACCGTAGTAAGTTAAAGTATTAGTTGCCCTGAAATTGTACTTGTAATTGTTTAATCATGCAAAGTAATAGCTTCAATAAAAATGGAAGGAATAAATAAAGCAAGTACAACATGTTTTGCTTATGATCCTTTGATATATTTGTGTTCTTTAAACTCAACGACCAAAAACGTACATTGTATCATAACTGGCTATGAAAGATCAGGCAATTTATTGGCGTATTAGCCATATTATGATTTTTTTTCAGAGTTACATGTATGTGTGCGAGGTAAATATGTACACTTGGACAAATTAACTCTAATTATATAAAATATGCTATAAAATATCCATCAGAATTGTTTTTCTATCATATAAATTAATAATTATTCCTACATTATAAGGAAGTTCAAAGAACAATTAAAAGGTATTTCACAAGACATACCTTGAATGCGATATATAGTTTCGAAAATGTCACTTCCGATCAGACATACATACCGTGGGATAATCATTGATCTACTGATTCCTTCAATATATCGTTGCAACTGACCTCTTTACCTCCGGTTTCAGAAAATATCACGCGTGGTAAGAAAACATTGGCCTATTCCAAAATTGTATGGTTGAAATGGACAAGTTGTTCTCCTAATTTGTGAAAATGTCACTTCCGGTTATAAAAATAAACCAAACGATATTTCTTACTTTCCTGATTTCAATTTTATATGGTTGCAAGTGGCTTTTCCACTTCTGGTTTAAAAATGAAACTTCCGGTAAGAAACATATAGCATCTGATAATCTCTTGAGTCCAAAAATATATGATGGCCAGGCTACATGCGGTTTTATCATCCAAGATCTTGAAGTTTTTCCTATGGTCATACATATTGACGTTCAATACCGAAAGCATTACGTCGGTACAATAAATGGCTTAAAACTAACGCATGCCTTTTGCTGAACCGTGAATTAGAGCTATGCACCTTATGGAGTAATCGAGTCATTTCGGTTTCAGATTAACATTACGACAAAATAATAATATGTCCTGTAATTCAATATATTCAAACTTTATTTTTTGAAGAAGATAATGTAAAATTTTACCAACAGAGTATGATTTTAGGTTATGATAAGGGAACAGAAAAGGGGGTAATTTTGAGAAATACACTTATATATGTAGCCAAATGGACAATTTGGAAACAAAGAAATAAAAATAAAATACCAGAATATATTATGTAAAACTGCGACATTAATTCGAATATTTAAAGATGAACTGAAAGAAAATCTCATTCTCAGACAAAAATACTATCATAATACTTCAACTAATATTGATAAAGAAATAAATTATATTATTCCAAAATTGAATTAAATAACTTACTTATTACATTAGAACTAATCCTCTCGACATTTTGGAATACATATATCACATTCATTGTAGAAGGTAAAATAACTGACGCCCAATTTTTTTTTTTGGTCGTTAGATCTCTTTTTGTTATATAATATATTTATACAGGTTGTATTTTTATAACATATATCTATACAGGTTGTATTGTTGATAGATATATTGGTGTGAAAAAAATGTAATTCATTGACAAATTGTGAAATTTAAAATAATATTTAAAAGAAAAATTGTAAATGAAATGATATTTATATGTACTTCATGACTTGTAAGACTGGGCTAATGTGATAATTGTTAACAGGCAGAATAAGACAATAAAGAAACTAAAAAAAAACCAAAACAGTACGACAAAATAGATGATTTATGTTTTCACATTGTGTACTTTCCATTTATATGTGGAAAAAGTATATATAAGTTCCTGCATATGGGGTATATGTATCTCTGTTGATACGGTATTCCAACGCTTTGCTAGAGTATTGCTGCTATCGAGTAAGTTACTAAATCAATGATTCCTAGTTCCTACAGTAGCCATCACGACTTAGTTAATGGCTACATGGTATCTGTGTCACAGACGATCATAGATTTGTTACGTTTGTGGTAGTCACAATCACACCCCCGTCATCTTTAGTGTATAATAGTAACACGACGGGTACCACTAGCGGACATGTTTACGCTTCTGGAGCACCATTCTTTGCTCTCGTTTTTTTAGTGCGCTTCCAGTTGTTCAATCATTAGTTTTCTGCTTAGTGTTTGGTGGATCATTGCTTGTCTTTTTGTCATTACATTGTACTCTTGTTGCAGCGTTCCACGATAGTGATAATTTATTGTATGTTCAAATCAGAGCACTTGATCAGAAAGACAGACAATTGCTTTTGGAATATCAGACTAGTACCCAATCTGAAGCATACATACTAAAAATTAGTGGCATATAAGAACAAATCGTTTGCCAGATGACACTTCCAGTTTATGCTTCTTGGCATTGTACACTTGTTAGACGTTTATCTATAGGTTAGGGCTCTGTTTCTACGATCTTGGAAATGTTCTGACGTTGTGATATTTGTTTTACCTAAACATTGTACGTACCATGCAATCCATAATATTATTGAGCAATGTAATATCGGTTTGTTCTTCAGGATTGTCATAACGTTGTATCGTTGTACTGTTGTCTTCGCATCTCTATCACGTTCCATATTATTTTTGGCAGTGGATGTGAATTTAACATTTTGGATAACCTTTTCAAAATCGACATTGTTCATTCTAGCCGCCTTTTTCAAAACTTGCTCTGTTTTCTTGATTTTGTTATTAGCTATCAGCCACCTGATGGACTCATCATAGAATCTGAAATATATGGCCGTATAATGGCTGTCGATTTTACAATACAATACACAACAATGATATGTCATCTGACTTAACATTTTCGCTTTCATTTACATGTGGTAATTAATCAGACATCCTTAAATACAAAGTGGAGAATATATCCCTGATGATATTTATTATACTTTACATATCTATGATTTTGCTTCATTGCAAATAATTGTCAAAATTATTTGAAATGTGGTATTGCACCCCCACCACCCGGTGTATAACCATACCACGATCATTGTGACCCACCTCCCGGGTATGACCATAACACGATCATTGTGATCCACCTCCTGGGTACTCCCTATTACTAATATTTCGAAACAAATACGAATAGTCAACAATTTTCATACTTAAGTATTAAGGATTACAAAATGTGTAGGTATTACAGTAAAAGACGAAACAATAGAAATGACAGAATTGTTAAATGTCATTAGAAACAATAAAAATGACAGAATTGTTAAATGTCATTAGAAACAATAGAAATGACAGAATTGTTAAATGTCATTAGAAACAATAGAAATGACAGAATTGTTAAATGTCACTAGAAACAATACAAATGACATAATTGTTAAATGTCGTTAGAAACAATAGAAATGACATAATTGTTAAATGTCATTAGAAACAATAGAAATGACAGAATTGTTAAATGTCGTTAGAAACAATAGAAATGACAGAATTGCTAAATGTCATTAGAAACAATACAAATGACATAATTGTTAAATGTCGTTAGCAACAATAGAAATGACAGAATTGTTAAATATCGTTAGAAACAATAAAAATGACAGAATTGTTAAATGTCATTAGAAACAATAGAAATGACAGAATTGTTAAATGTCGTTAGAAACAATAAAAATGACAGAATTGCTAAATGTCATTAGAAACAATAGGAATGACAGAATTGTTAAATGTTGTTAGAAACAATAGAAATGACAGAATTGTTAAATATCGTTAGAAACAATAGAAATGACAGAATTGTTAAATGTCATTAGAAACAATAGAAATGACAGAATTGTTAAATATCGTTAGAAACAATAGAAATGACAGAATTGTTAAATGTCATTAGAAACAATAGAAATGACAGAATTGTTAAATGTCATTAGAAACAATAGAAATGACAGAATTGTTAAATGTCATTAGAAACAATAGGAATGACAGAATTGTTAAATGTCATTAGAAACAATAGAAATGACAGAATTGTTAAATGTCATTAGAAACAATAGAAATGACAGAATTGTTAAATGTCATTAGAAACAATAGAAATGACAGAATTGTTAAATGTCATTAGAAACAGTAGAAATGACAGAATTGTTAAATGTCATTAGAAACAATAGAAATGACAGAATTGTTAAATGTCATTAGAAACAATAGAAATGACAGAATTTTTAAATGTCATTAGAAACAATAGAAATGACAGAATTGTTAAATGTCATTAGAAACAATAAAAATGACAGAATTGTTAAATGTCATTAGAAACAATAGAAATGACAGAATTGTTAAATGTCATTAGAAACAATAGAAATGACAGAATTGTTAAATGTCATTAGAAACAATAGAAATGACAGAATTGTTAAATGTCATTAGAAACAATACAAATGACAGAATTGCTAAATGTCATTAGAAACAATAGAAATGACATAATTGTTAAATGTCATTAGAAACAATAGAAATGACAGAATTGTTAAATGTCACTAGAAACAATAGGAATGACAGAATTGTTAAATGTCATTAGAAACAATAGAAATGACAGAATTGTTAAATGTCGTTAGAAACAATAGAAATGACAGAATTGTTAAATGTCATTAGAAACAATAGAAATGACAGAATTGTTAAATGTCATTAGAAACAATAGAAATGACAGAATTGTTAAATGTCATTAGAAACAATACAAATGACAGAATTGCTAAATGTCATTAGAAACAATAGAAATGACACAATTGCTAAATGTCGTTAGAAACAATAGAAATGACAGAATTGTTAAATGTCACTAGAAACAATAGAAATGACAGAATTGTTAAATGTCATTAGAAACAATAGAAATGACAGAATTGTTAAATGTCGCTAGAAACAATAGAAATGACAGAATTGTTAAATGTCATTAGAAACAATAGAAATGACAGAATTGTTAAATGTCATTAGAAACAATAGGAATGACAGAATTGCTAAATGTCATTAGAAACAATAGAAATGACAGAATTGTTAAATGTCGTTAGAAACAATAGAAATGACAGAATTGTTAAATGTCATTAGAAACAACAGAAATGACAGAATTGTTAAATGTCATTAGAAACAATAGAAATGACAGAATTGTTAAATGTCATTAGAAATAATAGAAATGACAGAATTGTTAAATGTCATTAGAAACAATAGAAATGACAGAATTGTTAAATGTCATTAGCCTCAAGTGAGTGATATATCAAATATAGCATGACGAGAACAAGTTACATTCGATGAGATGATGATGTAGGATTTGTATTAGACCAACTAGCTTAATTGGATCTGTATAATGCTAACCCACTGATACAAAAGTCTTCGGATAAATATTTCCCTCAATTCGGACACATTAACCAGATTCCGAGTAAATTAATCTTTGTTCTTTCTCCTTAATACTGCGTGTCTATCGGAGAAGTACCAAAAACACATGTTACAGTCTTTGGTTTGACCCGATCGTAGCTCGAACCCACGATATACTTCACTCGAGGCGAGCATGCTCATCATTACATCACACATGCTGTTCCACGTCGCATACATTTGTAACTGTAATCCAACAGACAATTTCTGAACACAGGATCATATTTTCTCGGAAAGATGATTGTTTAACGCTACGGAATATTTGCGGCACAAATGAAAACAGATATATTACTTATGTCGTAATTACAACCCGGTCCTTTCCTCATTCATCACTTTTTTGTACAAAAAAAGAAGAGTAGCACAACAGGTGCCATATGTGGATCAGGAACTGCATTACCCTTCCGGAGAACCTGAGGTTACCCCCGGTTTTTAGTGTTGCTCGATCTAGTTTTCTGTGTTATGTTTTTTTAGATAGTTGTTTATCCTTTGTCCTTTTTCATATGTCCTTCCTCGATGTACGGCTTCTGATTACCCCTTTGGTATCTTCAAACTTTTCTTGAAGACAAGACGGAAATTGTATTCTTCACCTCAATATTTTGTTTGGGTAATAAGAAAACGCGAAGAAGCAACCAGGAAAGGACAATGTAGTTACATATGCAACATTGGGCACAAGACACAGAAAGAAAACAAACAAAACGAACTAACATTTCGTTAATCGAAATAGAGTAGAATTATTGAATTTCATAACATTTAAAACTATTTGAAAGAATTAATCCACCAACAAACAGGAGTTTATAATCGAGTTAATATTATACTTACTTGTAGATATTGTCTAATCTTGCATTATTTTGATAATGAGGATTTTATCTGTTTGGTACCAGTTTATTATATAACCACATTGCTATCTATGGTTTCTAAGGAGTCAAACGAAGATTTTCAATGTAGTACTAATCTAATTAGCAATTCCTCATAAGCAACCCAACAGAAGCTATGTAAGAAAATTAGCATCTGGTATTTATTTTATGATGACATTGAGGAGAAGGGGTGGTGCTACATACCTCTAGTCTGCAACTCTGTCTAGATGGACACCATACATATATTTTTCAGTAACTGGTATACAAATGTAGGTGACATATGTCTTCCTTAGAAAACTATTATCTAGGTATTATCAAATTTGATACATTATCTATATGCGTTATTGTATGTGACTTAACTACTAGACAGAGAACTACTATAAGATTAAGTGTAATTTATCCCACTGAGAACGTGATAACCTTTCTGTTGATGTAGTCATATTGATAATCTACAATACTGTAGAAGTTCAATCAATACATTAAAAACTCACAGCCAATCGAATACCGCATGACAAGTAATAAGTGCTAATATTAATTGCATATAGCGCCATGAGAGATGTCGACATAAATATCCAATTATTGACGTTAAAACAAGACCTGTTGACCAGGCGGCTGCATTCAAACCTTCCGCTATATGTCTATGTTCCTTTGGTAGTAATTCAATGTAGAGAATGGTACTTGTCATTACACTCCCCTAAAATACAAATGAAACTATACAACTAGATAAAATGTCCAATATTTATTTCACATCTGATAGGCTTATTGCTGGAAATTAAACTTATATAATTTATACACCGACTACAATAAGGAGTATTCTTTGTAGATTAAAGATGTTTTTAAGTGGGAAATGAAAACCTTTACAATAATTTTATCCTGTACATGTTCTATTACATTATAAGAGAGGGCTTCTCATTGTACAAGTTAAAAACGAGGCTTGTTTCAGATAATTTAGCAGTTTGTTCTGGGTTTGTTTGACATTGCTAGATAAATACAATATACGGACATTGTCGTTTTTCTTATCTGTTTCTAGAGCTCGTACTAATGAAATTTATATTTTACGACAATGTACGTATATTTCATATTTATTTGCACATAAATACAAAAAAATATATATAACAAGAGGTATTCTTGTTCACAATAGTAATTGCATCTACTTATATAATCATACTGACCACTGCTACAATTATGAGTTTGATTCTCTTCCTTTACGAGGTGTACAGTATGTGATATGTGATAAAGTTTGTTGGTGACTTTTGGTGGTTTTCTCTGTGTATTCTGGTTTCCTGTTCTAATAAAACGGATCATCATGATATGACTGAAAAACTCAATCTAACACAACATTTAGCAGGATATGGTGAGAAAAAACGAATCGTAATAATATAAGACGACATTTGATAGTAAAGTGATAATCTTGTTACGAAACTACACTAAACTAGCAGTGTGATGGTGACATGATATTCTTGTTGTGTACATAACACCCGAAATGTACTGCAGGGACCATCCGGACATTGCAATTTTCACAATCAATGAGTATACATTTAAAAAAATTGCAATATATATATTCGCTTAGCTTGATTGGTTTATTTTTGCAGATTTTTAAGATTAAAAATACTAAATGGTGAAAGACAATAGGTGACATTTTGATGGATCCATAGAAAGATATTTCCATGAACAAAAGTGTAGTAGCAATGAATAATTTCGTGATAACTTGCTCTGCAACGGAAACAACCTGTTGGTCGTTGTGAGATGTTGCGAATTTTCTTAAAAGGGTAATGAGTGTAACGAGATACACATATACGTCACATCCAAGATGTATATGTTAATCGTGCTGCACAACAATCATAAGTACCCATCGGAGAGGTTGTATTCCGAAAGAGGCTACTTTTATCCTATTTCATGTCCCCGGGTGATTTCGAGACTCCTCAAGTTTAAAATCGATCTTACTGCAAATGGCAATTATTCCACAATTATATACAAGATCGAGCATATTATATAACAATAATGGATGCAAAATAAATGGATGTATTTTCAATGTAATTTGTCATTTTTGTTGCTTCTCATTGATAGTAAAATTAATTATGCATATATTTACATACAGTATAAATACATGTTGTAATTATTTATTCATTTCCATTTTTCTTTTTAGATCAAGGTAACGACTGTGACGATTGGTTTTGGAATTTATAACGTGTTCTCGAACGAGACCAGCTTACCATCTAATAGACATATGGGTTAGAGGAAAATGGTTTTGGTTCATTTCTCTTTATTTCAAATTCACTTTAACAGTACCCTTAAAATGACTTTGATTCTAACTTGTATAGTATTTTATAATTTGGTACTTACACCTTGAAAGGTTCCCTGTAGAAATCTGAATATAAAAAATGCAGTGATGTTTGGACAAAATACAGTTGCTAATGCAGTGAAAAAATAAAGAACACGTGACACAACGTTGCATAGTTTTCGTCCAAATCTATCTGAAAGTGGTGAGAAAATCACTGCACCAATGGCCTGACCAAGCATAATGAGTGTCTGGGCAAACTCTGATCGCTCTGATCCTTTACACACAAGATCCCACTGTAAATATATATATATTAATTATCAGCTAAACATCCAAAATGTGCCGAGGAGAACTTTATTTTTATCATAAAGTACATTATTTAGGAACTGTAATTTTCAATAATTAATATATCAAATAAACCATGTCAGTCCCGAACACTGACTACCCGGGGGATGATACCCTCGGGGACTAATAGTCGACCAGAGACCAGAAGAGGCATCGATCCAATGAAAGTAATGAAGACTAGCTATCAAAATTAGTAAACAAGACGTGTTTCTGGAATAACCTCATAATCAAAATAAAAAATAATAATTTGTATAATAATATTCGTTATATTAAGCTTCAAAAAACATACCTCTGTTACAGTAGTCCGGTCTTTAGGTATACCATATTGAAAACCATTTACACAATCTGAATCGTAATGGTAAGTACTTCCAGATATATTAACATTAATATCAATGTGACACTTTCCATATATAGCATCGAGTTGGGATTCATTATTTAACGTTGTGTGATTATCTCCCATGTATACAGATGAGTTGATGTCTTGACAGTGGTAAGATGGTCTGTAAGCTGAAGAAAATCATTAATTATTCCTTTCTGTATTTTTGATTCATTTCGTAGTTACAGGTACGTATTTGAATTAGAAGGTTCATTCGATCAAACTGTGAAAAGAAAGCTTAATCAGGTATGGTCAACAATTCTACCAATATTAACAACACGAACAGATTCCACTCACGAGGCTTCATCAACAACGCGGCATTCTGCCTATTGACGAAACTCATCTTTGACCCGTCGTAGCTGCCGTCCTACTACCGGATCCGACCCCCTTTCGCCGAGGTTTGACAACACAGAAGATAAATTATTGACTATTTCTCCGGATCTCCCACTTAAGGTGGTACCATACACTTCAGGTAAAATTTGATCTGCTCGTTTAATTTTCTTATTTTTTTGGCAGTGCGTTTGAATATATCCACTGCAATAAATATCAAAATTTTAACAAATTCCAACCAACAGACTCAGAGCCATAAATTCACTAGCCACATAGCAACTTTTCTCTCTGTGGTTTTGATCACCGAGATGCTTGAAATCTGCATACAAACATCATATGATCAAAACGTTCAACTGATTTTAAAGAGTTATCTCCCTGTAGTGTTAGGTACCACCTTAACGAAGATAATAAATAAATATATTACAACTATGTCTGTGTCTGGTAGAACCCACGCGAAATAAAAAATTTCGCACATCTATATACAATTATATAAAACTATGTAATATGAGACAGGCAACCTGTTTGAAGGACGAAGTCCTAAAATTTCAATAATACGAGGATCCGTACACGTTAGCCTCACCGCCACCGGACGCAATTACGAACAATTTCGATGATATTGACCATGGCATTTGATAATAATTTATAAATTTGACCAAATTGATGAAGCTGATTGCATGTTCATATTTCAGATTAAACATCAATATTCCTTTTGAATCATAGCCCATATATTATTCAATGCATTGTTACGGGTTTTAACTTGGAACAGATTTTCATGACCCCGTTCTAGTCACTCTGTGACCTAGATCCGGACACAATTTCGAACCACATCATAATAACCTTTCTAGTGTAAATTATTTAATGACAACTGTTAAAATTGAATGAGCATTCATTCATTTACGTTCACATATCTATTTGTATATAATACACATGACATAAAAACCTTTCCTTTATTCATACCATAAATGTGTGCCAGTTTGCATTCGGAATTCCTTGGACTCTTCAATGAATAAGGTACATCACGGATTTTGACATTTTGGGATAGATCAAGGTAAGGAAAATGTATTATATTGACTGTTTTTGTTTTAATTTCAATGTGTTCTACATATGCATAGAACCAGGAAATCATATTCTTTCCAATTACAGGCATAAGATAACAAAATATGCGAACCTCAATGAATTTTAGCGATAGATTCCAAGTGCAATTGTCGATCGTTTTCTGTTTACAAATATGAAAACCCGTCGTCTGCAACATTCAACAACTGCACATGAATAATTTTATCCCAAAACACGAGTAATTTAGCGGGGTATCTATTTATAAAAGCATTTTTTTATTTCATGTTTTGAAGGAACAATTAGGGAACATACTTTTTATTTCGTTCGTAATTGCGTCTGGTGAGGCTATTATCTTTTATGTTGAATGAATTGTGTAGCCGATTTGTTATGGCGTTCATTTTACCTACGCCGCTCTTCCATCGGTAAACTGACGAGTTCTGTCCCCTGGCTCGTACCTCGGCTAGATTGAGACAGATTGAGTCAGTCTATTCCATCGGGAGTTTCGTAGAAAGAGATTTTTTTATTAGAATTTTATCAAAAGTTTATTTCGATTTTGCATAGAGTAAATAATCAAAGAATTGGGAATTTTTCATTGAAATAGATTTCTTTTGCGTTTCTAAATTATCAATTGATCTATTTTTTAAACTTCCGATGAGCAGATTTTTAGCTATCAATATACAAAAACATGTAGAAGGAAAAATCGGACAGCTTACCGTTAGAAAGACTTCGTCCTTTAATATTTTTAGTAATTCTGTTTCTAAGGGAGATAACTGAAAGATATTGATTATCACTTAACAAGAACAGATATTATATTTACTATGCCATTTTCAGCCTGAAGTATGGAATCGCGATAATCTTAATTAAATTAATATGAGACAGGCAACCTGTTTGAAGGACGAAGTCCTAAAATTTCAATAATACGATGATCCGTGCACGTTAGCCTCACCGCCACCGGACGCAATTACGAACAATTTCGATGATATTGACCGTGGCATTTGATAATAATTTATAAATTTGACCAAATTGATGAAGCTGATTGCATGTTCATATTTCAGATTAAACACCAATATTCCTTTTGAATCATAGCCCATATATTATTCAATGCATTGTTACGGGTTTTAACTTGGAACAGATTTTCATGACCCCGTTCTAGTCACTCTGTGACCTAGATCCAGACACAATTTCGAACATCATAATAA
Source organism: Bathymodiolus brooksi (assembly GCA_963680875.1). Classification (NCBI taxonomy): domain Eukaryota; kingdom Metazoa; phylum Mollusca; class Bivalvia; order Mytilida; family Modiolidae; genus Bathymodiolus; species Bathymodiolus brooksi. The sequence continues at coordinate 90,187,312 of OY804577.1, forward strand.
CCTATCTAGTGTAAATTATTTAATGACAACTGTTAAAATTGAAAGAGCATTCATTCATTTACGTTCACATATCTATTTGTATATAATACACATGACATAAAAACCTTTCCTTTATTCATACCATAAATGTGTGCCAGTTTGCATTCGAAATTCCTTGGACTCTTCAATGAATAAGGTACATCACGGATTTTGACATAGATCAAGGTAAGGAAAATGTATTATATTGACTGTTTTGTTTTAATTTCAATGTGTTCTACATATGCATAGAACCAGGAGATCATATTCTTTCCAATTACAGGTATAAGATAACAAAATATGCGAACCTCAATGAATTTTAGCGATAGATTCCAAGTGCAATTGTCGATCGTTTTCTGTTTACAAATATGAAAACCCGTCGTCTGCAACATTCAACAACTGCGCATGAATAATGAATAATGTTCTCCCAAAACACGAGTAATTTAGCGGGGTATCTATTTATAAAAGCATTTTTTATTTCATGTTTTGAAGGAACAATTAGGGGACATACTTTTTATTTCGATCGTAATTGCGTCCGGTGAGGCTATTATCTTTTATGTTGAATGAATTGTGTAGCCGATTTGTTATGGCGTTCATTTTACCTACATGTACGCCGCTCTTCCATCGGTAAATTGACGAGTTCTGTCCCCTGGCTCGTATCTCGGCTAAATTGAGACAGATTGAGTCAGTCTATTCCATCGGGAGTTTCGTAGAAAGAGATTTTTTTATTAGAATTTTAATAAAAGTTTATTTCGATTTTGCATAGAGTAAATAATCAAAGAATTGGGAATTTTTCATTGAAATAGATTTCTTTTGCGTTTCTAAATTATCAATTGATCTATTTTTTAAACTTCCGGTGAGCAGATTTTTGGCTATCAATATAGAAGGAAAAATCGGAGAGCTCACCGTTAGAAGGACTTCGTCCTTTATTAAAATACAGCCAACTCAAAATTAGTATGTCCCGACATTTACAAGGAGTAAAATCGTCAATTCAATGAAACCCCATCGGTTGTGTAATGATTATCGTGATCGCCTTGAATATGCACTGTAGATCGTAGGTTCGATCACCTGTCGGGTTGAGCCATGGAATCTTAAGCATCCCTTTGCTGCTTCTCGTGTAGAGTGAAGGAGTAAGAGCAAAGACTACATTATATTTGTCTTATGGTCATTACACTGTGTCTGAGTACATTATATATGTCTTATGGTCATTATACTGTGTCTGAGTACATTATATATGTCTTATGGTCATTATAATGTGTCTGAGTACATTATATATGTCTTATGGTCATTATACTGTGTCTGAGTACATTATTTTTGTCTGATGGTCATTATTCTGTGTCTGAGTACACTATTTTTGTCTTATGGTCATTATACTGTGTCTGAGTACATTATATATGTCTTATGGTCATTATACTGTGTCTGAGTACATTATTTTTGTCTGATGGTCATTATACTGTGTCTGAGTACATTATATTTGTCTTATGGTCATTATATTGTGTCTGAGTACATTATATATGTCTTATGGTCATTATACTGTGTCTGAGTACATTATATATGTCTTATGGTCATTATACTGTGTCTGAGTACATTATTTTTGTCTGATGGTCATTATACTGTGTCTGAGTACACTATTTTTGTCTGATGGTCATTATACTGTGTCTGAGTACATTATATATGTCTTATGGTCATTATACTGTGTCTGAGTACATTATATATGTCTTATGGTCATTATACTGTGTCTGAGTACATTATATATGTCTTATGGTCATTATACTGTGTCTGAGTACATTATTTTTGTCTGATGGTCATTATACTGTGTCTGAGTACATTATTTTTGTCTTATGGTCATTATACTGTGTCTGAGTACATTATATATGTCTTATGGTCATTATACTGTGTCTGAGTACATTATTTTTGTCTGATGGTCATTATACTGTGTCTGAGTACATTATTTTTGTCTTATGGTCATTATATTGTGTCTGAGTACATTATATATGTCTTATGGTCATTATACTGTGTCTGAGTACATTATATTTGTCTTATGGTCATTATACTGTGTCTGAGTACATTATATTTGTTTTATGGTCATTATACTGTGTCTGAGTACATTATATTTGTCTTATGGTCATTATACTGTGTCTGAGTACATTATATTTGTCTTATGGTCATTACACTGTGTCTGAGTACATTATATATGTCTTATGGTCATTATACTGTGTCTGAGTACATTATGTTTGTCTGATGGTCATTATACTGTGTCTGAGTACACTATTTTTGTCTGATGGTCATTATACTGTGTCTGAGTACATTATATATGTCTTATGGTCATTATACTGTGTCTGAGTACATTATTGTTGTTTGATGGTCATTATACTGTGTCTGAGTACACTATTTTTGTCTGATGGTCATTATACTGTGTCTGAGTACATTATATTTGTCTTATGGTCATTATACTGTGTCTGAGTACATTATATTTGTCTTATGGTCATTATACTGTGTCTGAGTACATTATATTTGTCTTATGGGCATTATACTGTGTCTGAGTACATTATATTTGTCTTATGATCATTATACTGTGTCTGAGTACATTATTTTTGTCTGATGGTCATTATACTGTGTCTGAGTACATTATGTTTGTCTTATGGTCATTATATTGTGTCTGAGTACATTATATATGTCTTATGGTCATTATACTGTGTCTGAGTACATTATATTTGTCTTATGGTCATTATACTGTGTCTGAGTACATTATATTTGTCTTATGGTCATTATATTGTGTCTGAGTACATTATATATGTCTTATGGTCATTATGCTGTGTCTGAGTACATTATATTTGTCTTATGGTCATTATACTGTGTCTGAGTACATTATATTTGTCTTATGGTCATTATACTGTGTCTGAGTACATTATATTTGTATTATGGTCATTATACTGTGTCTGAGTACATTATATTTGTCTTATGGTCATTATACTGTGTCTGAGTACATTATATTTGTCTTATGGTCATTATACTGTGTCTGAGTACATTATATTTGTCTTATGGTCATTATACTGTGTCTGAGTACATTATATTTGTCTTATGATCATTATACTGTGTCTGAGTACATTATATTTGTCTTATGATCATTATGCTGTGTCTGAGTACATTATATATGTCTTATGGTCATTATACTGTGTCTGAGTACATTATTTTTGTCTGATGGTCATTATACTGTGTCTGAGTACACTATTTTTGTCTGATGGTCATTATACTGTGTCTGAGTACATTATATATGTCTTATGGTCATTATACTGTGTCTGAGTACATTATTTTTGTCTGATGGTCATTATACTGTGTCTGAGTACATTATATTTGTCTTATGGTCATTATATTGTGTCTGAATACATTATATATGTCTTATGGTCATTATACTGTGTCTGAGTACATTATATTTATCTTATGGTCATTATACTGTGTCTGAGTACATTATATTTGTCTTATGATCATTATACTGTGTCTGAGTACATTATATTTGTCTTATGGTCATTATACTGTGTCTGAGTACATTATATTTGTCTTATGGTCATTATATTGTGTCTGAGTACATTATATATGTCTTATGGTCATTATACTGTGTCTGAGTACATTATATTTGTCTGATGGTCATTATACTGTGTCTGAGTACATTATATTTGTCTTATGGTCATTATACTGTGTCTGAGTACATTATATTTGTCGTATGGTCATTATACTGTGTCTGAGTACATTATATTTGTCTTATGGTCATTACACTGTGTCTGAGTACATTATATATGTCTTATGGTCATTATACTGTGTCTGAGTACATTATTTTTGTCTGATGGTCATTATACTGTGTCTGAGTACACTATTTTTGTCTGATGGTCATTATACTGTGTCTGAGTACATTATATATGTATTATGGTCATTATACTGTGTCTGAGTACATTATTGTTGTTTGATGGTCATTATACTGTGTCTGAGTACATTATATTTGTCTTATGGTCATTATACTGTGTCTGAGTACATTATATTTGTCTTGTGGTCATTATACTGTGTCTGAGTACATTATATTTGTCTTATGGTCATTATACTGTGTCTGAGTACATTATATTTGTCTTATGGTCATTATACTGTGTCTGAGTACATTATATTTGTCTTATGGTCATTATATTGTGTCTGAGTACATTATATATGTCTTATGGTCATTATACTGTGTCTGAGTACATTATATTTGTCTATGGTCATTATACTGTGTCTGAGTACATTATATTTGTCTTATGGTCATTATATTGTGTCTGAGTACATTATATATGTCTTATGGTCATTATGCTGTGTCTGAGTACATTATATTTGTCTTATGGTCATTATACTGTGTCTGAGTACATTATATTTGTCTTATGGTCATTATACTGTGTCTGAGTACATTATATTTGTCTTATGGTCATTATACTGTGTCTGAGTACATTATATTTGTCTTATGGTCATTATACTGTGTCTGAGTACATTATATTTGTCTTATGGTCATTATACTGTGTCTGAGTACATTATATTTGTCTTATGGTCATTATACTGTGTCTGAGTACATTATATTTGTCTTATGATCATTATACTGTGTCTGAGTACATTATATTTGTCTTATGGTCATTATACTGTGTCTGAGTACATTATATTTGTCTTATGATCATTGTACTGTGTCTGAGTACATTATTTTTGTCTTATGATCATTATACTGTGTCTGAGTACATTATATTTGTCTTATGGTCATTATTCTGTGTCTGAGTACATTATATTTGTTTTATGGTCATTATACTGTGTCTGAGTACATTATATTTGTCTTATGATCATTATACTGTGTCTGAGTACATTATATATGTCTTATGGTCATTATACTGTGTCTGAGTACATTATTTTTGTCTGATGGTCATTATACTGTGTCTGAGTACACTATTTTGTCTGATGGTCATTATACTGTGTCTGAGTACATTATATATGTCTTATGGTCATTATACTGTGTCTGAGTACATTATTTTTGTCTTATGGTCATTACACTGTGTCTGAGTACATTATATTTGTCTTATGGTCATTATATTGTGTCTGAGTACATTATATATGTCTTATGGTCATTATACTGTGTCTGAGTACATTATATTTGTCTTATGGTCATTATACTGTGTCTGAGTACATTATATTTGTCTTATGGTCATTATACTGTGTCTGAGTACATTATATTTGTCTTATGGTCATTATACTGTGTCTGAGTACATTATATTTGTCTTATGGTCATTATACTGTGTCTGAGTACATTATATTTGTCTTATGGTCATTATACTGTGTCTGAGTACATTATATTTGTCTTATGGTCATTATACTGTGTCTGAGTACATTATATTTGTCTTATGGTCATTATACTGTGTCTGAGTACACTATTTTTGTCTGATGGTCATTATACTGTGTCTGAGTACATTATATATGTATTATGGTCATTATACTGTGTCTGAGTACATTATTGTTGTTTGATGGTCATTATACTGTGTCTGAGTACATTATATTTGTCTTATGGTCATTATACTGTGTCTGAGTACATTATATTTGTCTTGTGGTCATTATACTGTGTCTGAGTACATTATATTTGTCTTATGGTCATTATACTGTGTCTGAGTACATTATATTTGTCTTATGGTCATTATACTGTGTCTGAGTACATTATATTTGTCTTATGGTCATTATACTGTGTCTGAGTACATTATATTTGTCTTATGGTCATTACACTGTGTCTGAGTACATTATGTATGTCTTATTGTCATTATACTGTGTCTGAGTACATTATTATTGTCTGATGGTCATTATACTGTGTCTGAGTACACTATTTTTGTCTGATGGTCATTATACTGTGTCTGAGTACATTATATATGTCTTATGGTCATTATACTGTGTCTGAGTACATTATATTTGTCTTATGGTCATTATACTGTGTCTGAGTACATTATATTTGTCTTATGGTCATTATACTGTGTCTGAGTACATTATATTTGTCTTATGATCATTATACTGTGTCTGAGTACATTATTTTTGTCTGATGATCATTATACTGTTTCTGAGTACATTATATTTGTCTTATGGTCATTATATTGTGTCTGAGTACATTATATATGTCTTATGGTCATTATACTGTGTCTGAGTACATTATATTTGTCTATGGTCATTATACTGTGTCTGAGTACATTATATTTGTCTTATGGTCATTATACTGTGTCTGAGTACATTATATTTGTCTTATGGTCATTATACTGTGTCTGAGTACATTATATTTGTCTTATGGTCATTATACTGTGTCTGAGTACATTATATTTGTCTTATGGTCATTATACTGTGTCTGAGTACATTATATTTGTCTTATGATCATTATACTGTGTCTGAGTACATTATATTTGTCTTATGGTCATTATACTGTGTCTGAGTACATTATATTTGTCTTATGATCATTGTACTGTGTCTGAGTACATTATTTTTGTCTTATGATCATTATACTGTGTCTGAGTACATTATATTTGTCTTATGGTCATTATTCTGTGTCTGAGTACATTATATTTGTTTTATGGTCATTATACTGTGTCTGAGTACATTATATTTGTCTTATGATCATTATACTGTGTCTGAGTACATTATATATGTCTTATGGTCATTATACTGTGTCTGAGTACATTATTTTTGTCTGATGGTCATTATACTGTGTCTGAGTACACTATTTTTGTCTGATGGTCATTATACTGTGTCTGAGTACATTATATATGTCTTATGGTCATTATACTGTGTCTGAGTACATTATTTTTGTCTGATGGTCATTATACTGTGTCTGAGTACATTATATTTGTCTTATGGTCATTATACTGTGTCTGAGTACATTATATATGTCTTATGGTCATTATACTGTGTCTGAGTACATTATATTTGTCTTATGGTCATTATACTGTGTCTGAGTACATTATATTTGTCTTATGGTCATTATACTGTGTCTGAGTACATTATATTTGTCTTATGGTCATTATACTGTGTCTGAGTACATTATATTTGTCTTATGGTCATTATATTGTGTCTGAGTACATTATATATGTCTTATGGTCATTATACTGTGTCTGAGTACATTATATTTGTCTTATGGTCATTATACTGTGTCTGAGTACATTATATTTGTCTTATGGTCATTATACTGTGTCTGAGTACATTATATTTGTCTTATGGTCATTATACTGTGTCTGAGTACATTATATTTGTCTTATGGTCATTACACTGTGTCTGAGTACATTATATATGTCTTATGGTCATTATACTGTGTCTGAGTACATTATTTTTGTCTGATGGTCATTATACTGTGTCTGAGTACACTATTTTTGTCTGATGGTCATTATACTGTGTCTGAGTACATTATATATGTATTATGGTCATTATACTGTGTCTGAGTACATTATTGTTGTTTGATGGTCATTATACTGTGTCTGAGTACATTATATTTGTCTTATGGTCATTATACTGTGTCTGAGTACATTATATTTGTCTTGTGGTCATTATACTGTGTCTGAGTACATTATATTTGTCTTATGGTCATTATACTGTGTCTGAGTACATTATATTTGTCTTATGGTCATTATACTGTGTCTGAGTACATTATATTTGTCTTGTGGTCATTATACTGTGTCTGAGTACATTATATTTGTCTTATGGTCATTACACTGTGTCTGAGTACATTATATATGTCTTATGGTCATTATACTGTGTCTGAGTACATTATTATTGTCTGATGGTCATTATACTGTGTCTGAGTACACTATTTTTGTCTGATGGTCATTATACTGTGTCTGAGTACATTATATATGTCTTATGGTCATTATACTGTGTCTGAGTACATTATTGTTGTTTGATGGTCATTATACTGTGTCTGAGTACACTATTTTTGTCTGGTGGTCATTATACTGTGTCTGAGTACATTATATTTGTCTTATGGTCATTATACTGTGTCTGAGTACATTATATTTGTCTTATGGTCATTATACTGTGTCTGAGTACATTATATTTGTCTTATGGTCATTATACTGTGTCTGAGTACATTATATTTGTCTTATGATCATTATATTGTGTCTGAGTACATTATTTTTGTCTGATGGTCATTATACTGTTTCTGAGTACATTATATTTGTCTTATGGTCATTATATTGTGTCTGAGTACATTATATATATCTTATGGTCATTATACTGTGTCTGAGTACATTATATTTGTCTATGGTCATTATACTGTGTCTGAGTACATTATATTTGTCTTATGGTCATTATATTGTGTCTGAGTACATTATATATGTCTTATGGTCATTATGCTGTGTCTGAGTACATTATATTTGTCTTATGGTCATTATACTGTGTCTGAGTACATTATATTTGTCTTATGGTCATTATACTGTGTCTGAGTACATTATATTTGTCTTATGGTCATTATACTGTGTCTGAGTACATTATATTTGTCTTATGGTCATTATACTGTGTCTGAGTACATTATATTTGTCTTATGGTCATTATACTGTGTCTGAGTACATTATATTTGTCTTATGGTCATTATACTGTGTCTGAGTACATTATATTTGTCTTTTGATCATTATACTGTGTCTGAGTACATTATATTTGTCTTATGGTCATTATACTGTGTCTGAGTACATTATATTTGTCTTATGATCATTGTACTGTGTCTGAGTACATTATTTTTGTCTTATGATCATTATACTGTGTCTGAGTACATTATATTTGTCTTATGGTCATTATACTGTGTCTGAGTACATTATATTTGTTTTATGGTCATTATACTGTGTCTGAGTACATTATATTTGTCTTATGATCATTATACTGTGTCTGAGTACATTATATTTGTCTTATGGTCATTATACTGTGTTAGAGTACATTATATATGTCTTATGGTCATTATACTGTGTCTGAGTACATTATATTTGTCTTATGGTCATTATACTGTGTCTGAGTGCGTCAACATGTCTATTAGTAGATACGTGTTACACTGAACTACACTTATCTCATAAACAAACTTGTTTCTGCATGATATGGCTGTTAAAATGCTCACTTTCTTTTAAACAATGAAATATTCCTCGCTCACAAATGAGGAAAGACATATCTGTGTATTCATTCATCCGTGCATATACCACCGTACTTGCTTGTCACATATTCACGCAATTCGCAGTGTGTGTGCAATTATCAAAATCATTACACATTTGTCTTTTTAATACGCTGTTTAATCTTTAATATAAAACACATTCCGGGCATGGACAGCAGCAAATGCAATGATTCTAATGCAATGTTGTATTATTTTTTGTAAATTGCAGCTTGAAGTCTTACATTAATACTTGTATATTTTACAATCTTGTCAAATGCATCTTATCATTTATTATAAAACTATACAGGTATTTTTCACTTTATTAGTATATTTCACCTGTCGCACACTCACCTTTGCCTGAACTATTTAACAATATATCATCTCTGAAAAATACACTGAAGTGTACATATCTTTACATATACAAATAAATAATTCACATAATAGTTCAAAGACACCAATAGGAAACTCAAACATTTTTTTTTTAAAACATTGACTTGTGTACAGGTATTTTAGCGACAATAATGTTTGTTTCTTCTTTAAAAATATTTGAGGAATCAGAAGCCGTATATTTGAGGACAGAAAACGCAATAACCAAAAGAAAAAAGACCAAAAGACCAAATTCTACAGACCATTTATTTTGATTAACACAAACCCCATTAAAATCGGAGGTGAATGCAAATGCTCAAGAAGGGCAAGCAGATCCATCTCCACCAGCGGTTACTCTTATTAAAAATTAAGCTATTAATATACAATTATTGACTTTGGAATAGGTTGCTATCTGGATTTATCAACCTGAAAAAATGTAATAATCACCGAGCCGCAGGCGAGGTGAATATACGTTTTTAAAGGTTGATAAACCAGATAGCAACCTATTCCAAAGTCAATAATTGTTTTATTTCATGAAAAAGTTTTATTGATATCTACTTACAAATTCATCGATAAACCAATAAAATATCGCAATTTTGGAGTGTTTGTTTATGATTCAGCCGAAAACCAAATGTTAAGCGCAATCTCATTGGTTATTGAACAGCGAAAGAACGAATTTAATAGGATAGCAAAAGTCCGGTTTTTCCAAAATCTATTTGTATGCTTTGCCAGGGTGATATCACTTTCCGGACACCTGCCAGGATCTATTTTTAGTCGAGATGGTTTTTCCTATTTCTATGTTTATGCCTTGCGAGGGTGATATCACTTTCCGGACACCTGCCAGGGTCTATTTTTAGCCGAGAGGGTGATATCACAAGTACTCAAAATCTCTTAATGAGTTTTAAGCCAATCATATGTAAACTAAATTACAGTCATGTAATAATGTTATATATCACGAGAAAGAAAAGGCGGACCGTATAGTGACTACAACAAACGACACATATTTGCGGTCATTATCCGTATCAGTTAACCAAGTCATGATTTTCTCCCTACTTAATAAATGAGCACCGGATGTTCATGTTGATAGTTTGCCATTTCCGTCAAATCAAATATAAACATTATCTATGTAATCAGGTTAAATTTTCTAAAAATATTTATTATGGTCATATAAAGTCATACAGTGGTGTTTTTTGGAATGCCGAGTTGAAAAAAACGATGGGAAAATGGTTTAATATGTGTTTTATAGAACTTTTTGCTTGACAAAAGAAAAAATCTTAAATCGTATTATTGTGATAAATTAAAAACACAATTCATATCTGGGAGTAATATACACAAACAAAAGTGTTGATGAGTTCACGGGTCTCAATCCATAATGTAACCAGAAAAATAAATAATAAGATTAGCTTATAGGCGCTATCGTCTATAATATAGCAATTATACAACATACAAAATGGCATCCTAGGGGTAAATTGAATGATCTGTCACGCACTGCTGACGACTCGCATAGCTATGTTGTTGTTGTTGCTGTTTTAATCCTGAAATAAAAACAGCAATCCCTAAACCGAATATTAATACTTCTACTGATTCCTTTACATGTATCTAAACAGACACTATGTAATAATACGATGTACACCAGTGTACCGGGTCTCGTTGAAACAGACCTTTCTATTTTCTTTTTTTTTCAGAATGTAAGAAAACCGATAATTTTCTTCGAGTCACCAAAATTAATTTCCACTTCCAAAGTTACTTCTTTTACTCTATCAATAACACAAACGTTGGAAAAAATGTTCTCTTAAAATTATTGTTAATTTTAAGCAGATTAGTATTCAACAAAATTATCAGATATTACTCCTTTAAAATTTAGCGTAATTAACATAGAAATTTCTATGAGATGGTAGTTTTTTTTCCTGTTAAATACTCTTGCCAATGTGCATAACATTTATTGTAGTAAACAGCATTTGATTCACTGAATAAGAACGATAACTCTCATGTCTTTGCTTCTGAAAAAACAATGTAGCTGTGAGTGAGTAAACGTCAAATGAACATATATTCAGCTTTATCATGGTAAGAACATGTTAGATTTTGATGGAAACAAGTAGACATGTCTCTCCATTCCGACATATTTTCCAGACTCACAACCAAACAGTCTGTGCCCTTGCTCCTTAATGTTGTGTGCCTAGCGTTGAAGTAGCAAGTACAACTCATAGTCATAGTATTTATTCGACTCGACTGGGTATTGGACCCACAATCTAGCGCACTTGCAGCAAACATTCTAATCATTACACCACCAAGGCAAAAATACTAATTTATTTCCACTTACCAATGTAAACAGATGAAACTAGGTGAAAACTGTTTTCCATGATAAATAATAAAATGAAAAACAATTGCGTCTTTTGATATTTTCCAACACTTCCTAGGGATTTTAAAATGTAGTCAACCTCTGTTACGGGGTCAATTCTACTGTCTTTATTATGTTCCAATGATGAAATTCCGTCAATAGTAGACTCCGTCATAACAAATATCTGGATAGTGTCTAGTAATAGTGGAGGTGAACAATATTGTTTACATCGTGACGTCTCGTTGCTCTCTATATTTACACGACACACATTTATGTTAATCAGACTTTTATTTTAGTTGTAATATTATTTTTTTAACAATCTTTTGGTGCATAGAAGTTCATTACACAAGCTTATCCACACAGATATCATAAGGTATTGTCAAGTATTACCTGCGTTACAGTTTTGATGCCCACAAGCAAATCTAGATAACGACATCCCTCTTTGTAAATACACATTGTAAATAAATTTAATCTTATCATGACCGCATCATTTTACTAAGAGCGGAGGTGGGGGTTCATAAAACTATATTAACCCCGCCACTCACAAGCAAATGTACATAACAACATCACTCTAAGTACATATTGTAAATAAACTTAACCTTATCAAGTCCGCAGCATTTCACTAAAGGGGGGGGGGGGGGTCCATAAAACTAGCTTAATCCCGCCACTCACAAGCAAATGTACATAAGAACATCCCTCTAAGTACACAATATAAATAAATTTAATCTAATCAGAACCGCATCATTTCACTAAAAAAAGGGGGGGGGGGGGGAGTTTCGTGTTCATAAAACAAGCTTTAACACCGCCACTGTTTATTGAAGTGTCTGTACCAAGCCAGGTAAGTGGGCAGTCATGTGTTAGTTGTATCGATTTTGCCACTTTGGATGATTTTGATATTTGATTTTGGAATTGTTCCAACAGTTTGTGAGGCCGTCATGGTAGTGATCGCATAGTAGTTGATTTTCAACTACCTGTGCAATCAGTGCCTATCATCACTAACGTTGTGGGTTCGAACCCTCGTTCATGGCGAGGTGTACTCGATACAACATTATGTGATAAAGTTTGTCAGTGGTTTTCTCCGGGTACTCCGGTTTCATCCACCAATAAAGTTGACCGCCACGATATAACTGAGATATTGTTCAAAGTGGCGTTAAACACCATAAACCTAAACCAAACCGACGGTGTGCTCATTTTTTGTTTTCCATTTTATTATCACATTTTATTATCACATTTTATTCATCCAGTAATACATAATAATATTTAAATATGTACATTTATGTTTATATTTGTAAGGGTTGATTAACATAATATTTTATGCTTACCCCAGTTTCCATGATGGTCACCTTGTTCTATGACTTATAGCCTCCACACTGTCTGGATCATGTGATAGTTAGATCTGCACTTGTAAACACGTGCCAATTTATTCACTGCCTATCAACTCCATGGTTCAGATCTAACCTACTCATGGCGAGGTGGACTCGATACCATTTTGATACTATCTTGGGACAGTTATAGAGAACAACACAGATATGAACACTATACTATCAGTTATGGAATAATCGTTGCTGACTCAATAAGAATGTATGAACTATTGGTTGTATATTACTTTAGTAGATATTTACCATTCAACAACTATTCAGCGTTAAAAGTTCTCTTCATAATTAGTAACAGACAACAAACTTGAGGATCCAAATATTAACAATTTGACAACTCGGAACTTCTCCAATGTTTCAACCTGAAAATTATCCTCGGATACAATATAACAGCGACCATATACATGTACATCTTTTAGAAACACATGACGCTTAGAATCATGTTCGCAAAACAATGAATGTATCATGTTCATCGTATAATCGTAATTCCAAAGTCTCCAACTGCTGTGGAATCATCTGAAAGAATATTCCCAGGTTTAACTTATGTAAATATGTGAGAAATCTCAGCGAGTGTTGTTTATATGTATATGCACTTTAATAGCTTTAATAAAAGTCTTCCGGCGACTTGAAATATTTCGGTTATATACATACGCATCAACCTATCACAGACGGAGTGATGATTAGAGAGTAGAGAATCATCGGAGGTTGGCCGGGTGACCATTTGAAAGCACATTATCTCTTTCTATATTCTAATTCGAGACCTTGCCTTATGTTATTATTTTCAAGTTAAGTTGTAACCTCCTTACTCTGGTTTTCTGGTTACCTACCTGCATTTGAAAGTGAACAACAGAATGCATATCTAGTGTGCTAAATTAATACAGATATATTTCATGCTTTAGATATACAACACAAATAAAAATATAATCCACATAGCAGATAGTGTATATCTTGTAGGATTACCACAGTGCTACACTGAACAGTCATAGTGTTTGTCATGGTGCGTGTACACGGTCAAAATTGTCCTTCAAACTCTACCTATACACCTGCATCCAATATATATCTAACTCCTCTCCTTCCAATATATATCTAACTCCTCTCCTTCTAATATATATCTAACTCCTCTCCTTCCAATATATATCTAACTCCTCTCCTTCCAATATATATCTAACTCCTCTCCTTCTAATATATATCTAACTCCTCTCCTTCCAATATATATCTAACTCCTCTCCTTCTAATATATATCTAACTCCTCTCCTTCCAATATATATCTAACTCCTCTCCTTCCAATATATATCTAACTCCTCTCCTTCTAATATATATATAACTCCTCTCCTTCCAATACATATCTAACTCCTCTCCTTCTAATATATATCTAACTCCTCTCATTCCAATATATATCTAACTCCACTCCTTCCAATATATATCTAACTCCTCTCCTTCCAATATATATCTAACTCCTCTCCTTCCAATATATATCTAACTCCTCTCCTTCCAATATATATCTAACTCCTCTCCTTCCAATATATATCTAACTCCTCTCCTTCCAATATATATCTAACTCCTCTCCTTCCAATATATATATAACTCCTCTCCTTCCAATATATATCTAACTCCTCTCCTTCCAATATATATCTAACTCCTCTCCTTCCAATATATATCTAACTCCTCTCCTTCCAATATATATCTAACTCCTCTCCTTCCAATATATATCTAACTCCTCTCCTTCTAATATATATCTAACTCTTCTCCTTCCAATATATATCTAACTCCTCTCCTTCCAATATATATCTAACTCCTCTCCTTCCAATATATATCTAACTCCTCTCCTTCCAATATATATCTAACTCCTCTCCTTCCAATATATATCTAACTCCTCTCCTTCCAATATATATCTAACTCCTCTCATTCCAATATATATCTAACTCCTCTCCTTCCAATATATATCCAACTCCTCTCCTTCCAATATATATATAACTCCTCTCCTTCTAATATATATCTAACTCCTCTCCTTCCAATATATATCTAACTCCTCTCCTTCCAATATATATCTAACTCCTCTCCTTCCAATATATATCTAACTCCTCTCCTTCCAATATATATCTAACTCCTCTCCTTCCAATATCTCATGGACATATCAAATAATGTTTGGTGATAAGCTTAGATTGAAACACGTCCACAGGTACAATTTGAAATGACTACGATATTACTGAAATATAGTTGAAAGTGGCGTGAAACACCACAAACCCTCCCTTCCCGAATATGTTAAGCATTATGGAGCTGTTAATTTACACAGAATAAACTTCCGGAACAGCTTCTTCTTTTGTGAAAATACTGCGTCATATATGCAGAAAAACAAGTTTAGAATAATATATAAAATTATTACTTCTTTGTTTGCCATTCTTTATTATATAGAGGAATGTGATGTGACTTCTGACAACTATATTTTTCTGTAAATAAGTGTTTATTTAATATAGTTTGAGCAAAATAGTAACATATGGCATTTGATATAAATGATACTTAATTATATCAAATAGCATTATTAAACTAACACAAAAGCAACATGAGAATATGACGTACTCCCCCATATATTTCGTACACCAAGAGAGCTTGAGGATTTCTACAAAACATTCCCGAGACGTTTCATAAAGGGTTACTGTTCTGTCAGAAAGGTTCAAAACAACATACATTATAATCAAGTGTTGATGGTTTGGGTTCTGGAGCTTCGCAGCAATACAATTTCTATAATCCGTCAATTATCTGTGACTTTGTAAGTAAGGAAAACACGGCAATTGTCGTGTAAATAATAGATCAAATAAGGGTAATAACAAAATTACCGAACTCCGAACGATCTTACAAAGGGAAAGTCAAAACTCATAAGTATATAAACAGACAAAATCAGTCAACAACCGGAAAACTGCGAAAACCGCAACCAGCACAACCTAATATATTTCGTTGAGTATGTACTGAATGCATCTTGAAAATGTAAGATTTTTTATAATACATGGCCATCTTAATAATGTATTTGTTGATTATATATCGGGCTACATCATGGTAATGAATGTATGGTAGTTAGATTTACATCTACCAGTGGCAATCAAAGAGACGGCCCCATTATGACAAATATATGTCTACATTTGAACATTTAATTTAACATTCCATTCAATATAAACTAACCTCATTAGTTGTACTGGTATATAAAGTAGAGACATACATGCACTACATAACCAACAAGAGTAGACTAGTGGAACAGGAAGTGCCTACCCTTCCGGAGCATCAGAGTTCACCTCTTTTAGTGGGGTTTGTGTTGCTCAAACTTTATTTTTCTGTGTAGTATCTTGTCCACCATTGATCTTTTTGTGTCTTTTCTTTCAACCATTGCATTGTCTACCCTTCTTCAAATTACGCCTTCTGATCTACTCCTCTGGTTTCACCCAACTTTCCTTAGTTTACTGTGTTATATATGTACATTTGATTTCCCAATGATAGTAATTAGACTGGCACTAATTCCTCGCGTTGCTTTTGAATAACACTTATCTTGAAATACTCAAAGATTTACTTTACGATGGTTTGCTTTGACCTTTATACATTTAGTCTCCCGTTAACGTCATTTATTGAGTGACTAGCAATCGTGATTTTGAATAACACAACAAACAGAACAGATCCACATCATATACATTCCGGAAATATTGCAGAAAATAACAGGAATTGATAATCAAATGATGAATTTTATGTAAATATGTTAAAATTTTAGTTTTCCCATTGTGAATATTCCATTTCTATGTAGTAATATCCTGATTTTCTCTTCCAATATTACAACTGCTATGATAGTCGAAACTCTAATAAAGTAGAAATGCTAAATATATGTAAGAAACTTTTATCTTTTTAAATAAATTGTACATTAACCACATATATCTATATTATCTCAAACGCTTTTATTACAGGCATTGCAATTGTGAATAAGTCGATCATTGGTGACTGACATGGTCCCCATTAATCGAAGATGCACAGTGTATTCCAGATTGATATTAAAAATGGAATTTTGGTAATTATCACGAATATAAAATACTAACTATAAGGTGCAGTTAAAGGCATAATTCACTTAGACGAAATAAAACAATGAATGTTATAAGAAATATTTAGATGATAAAAGATCAGTTCAAGAAAATATCACCTACAAATGAAATTGACACCAGCGGAACATATAACATACATATTCAGGACGAGAACAAGCTCAGCAATATACCACAAAAAAATATACAGAAACAAGAGAAAAATGGCAAAAACAGGGCAACGAGTTCTGAGAAGTTTTGAAAATTAGCTCGATAACGAAACAGTTAGACATGGAGACGTACTGGGTAACTCTCTGGCTACTTGATATTAATTATGTTAGAGGGATCAGGAATTATTTTGTCCTAAGAGTAAAGTAACAAATTCTACATTCCTAGCTAGTAGTCTCGAACATATATTGACCCTGCTATTGTACTGTCCATTTTAACGTTGTCATTACTGTTTGTAATTTAGTGCGTGGTATTCAATCAAGAGTAGAGGGTTGGGGGTCCCATTAACCAGTTTAATATCCAACAATCAAGAGTAGAGGGTTGGGGGTCCCATTAACCAGTTTAATATCCAACAATCAAGAGTAGAGGGTTAGGGATCCCATTAACCAGTTTGATATCCAACAATCAAGAGTAGAGGGTTGGGGGTCCCATTAACCAGTTTGATATCCAACAATCAAGAGTAGAGGGTTGGGGGTCCATTAACCAGTTTGATATCCAACAATCAAGAGTAGAGGGTTGGGGGTTCCATTAACCAGTTTAATATCCAACAATCAAGAGTAGAGGGTTGGGGGTCCCATTAACCAGTTTAATATCCAACAATCAAGAGTAGAGGGTTGGGGGTCCCATTAACCAGTTTAATATCCAACAATCAAGAGTAGAGGGTTGGGGGTTCCATTAACCAGTTTGATATCCAACAATCAAGAGTAGAGGGTTGGGGGTCCCATTAACCAGTTTAATATCCAACAATCAAGAGTACAGAGTTGGGAGTCCCATTAACCAGTTTGATATCCAACAATCAAGAGTAGAGGGTTGGGGGTTCCATTAACCAGTTTAATATCCAACAATTAAGATTAGAGGGTTGGAGGTCCCATTAACCAGTTTAATATCCAACAATCAAGAGTAGAGGGTTGGGAGTCCCATTAACCAGTTTGATATCCAACAATCAAGAGTAGAGGGTTGGGAGTCCCATTAACCAGTTTGATATCCAACAATCAAGAGTAGAGGGTTGGGGGTCCCATTAACCAGTTTAATATCCAACAATCAAGAGTAGAGGGTTGGGGGTCCCATTAACCAGTTTAATATCCAACAATCAAGAGTAGAGGGTTGGGGGTCCCATTAACCAGTTTGATATCCAACAATCAAGAGTAGAGGGTTGGGAGTCCCATTAACCAGTTTGATATCCAACAATCAAGAGTAGAGGGTTGGGAGTCCCATTAACCAGTTTGATATCCAACAATCAAGAGTAGAGGGTTGGGGGTCCCATTAACCAGTTTGATATCCAACAATCAAGAGTAGAGGGTTGGGGGGTCCCATTAACCAGTTTAATATCCAACAATCAAGAGTAGAGGGTTGGGGGTCCCATTAACCAGTTTGATATCCAACAATCAAGAGTAGAGGGTTGGGGTCCCCATTAACCAGTTTAACTCCGCCACATTTTTGTACCTGTCTCAACTCAACCTGAAGTTCCAACGTCATATGTCGTGATCTTTTTATATTCAATAACTTGATATTTGTGGAATTGTTTACCTCCATTGTTTCAACTTTGTTTTCGTAATCAGATGTTTATGATAAATGTGTTAATATGTGATTGCTTAGTGGTCTTTTTCTTGTTAGCTAGAAGTCCATTAACTACGATCGTGTGTGGTCATTTTGAGTGGACATATAATATCAGATTGTGTATGTTGTACATGTTTTTGATGCTGTATAACAATTCGAATTATCTCCCTTACATCATTTAAGATTATGTTGTATCACTGACTATTTTAACGACAACATATCCTATCAACGGAACATTGTTTTGTCTAGGATTTTTGCTATCGCAAGTCCTATGTATTTGTGTATTGATATCTTCTGTACTACCCATAAAAAAGAAGTTCATCCGTTCGAAGAATCCGGTATCATTACTGACTTATATGCAAGTTACAAAATGTTTTATTATGATTTATGTATTTTTGTTTCATATTTCAATGTCTTTGTTACATGCAGTAGATTGTGGGTTCGAGTCCTGATCGGGTCAAACCAAAGATTATGAAATTGGTACGTGTTACTTCTCCGCTAAGCACGCATCATTAAGGAGAAAGAGCAATGACTGGTTGGTTCGGAATCTGGATAAGGTGTCCTCGTTGGGGCGACATGTCTATCCGCGGACTGTTGATTCAGTGAGTTAGCACTTTAAAAATGCAACGAAGCGTGTTGGTCTAGTATAAAGCGGACCTCATCATCATCCCATTGAAAATTAACTTGTTCTCGCCATGATATAGCTGAATAATTGCTGAATTGGCGTTAAACAACAATTACTCACTAACTGTATCAGGATTGTTATACTGTTACACCTAACGGTATTTTACGTTTGCATTTAAATATCTAGTGGTCATCGGCTAGATGTTATTTAACCGATCAAGAGATAAACAGGATCAATTGTACACACTGATTGATCATGCTGTTAATGCGAAATGTCAAATAAAGGTAATTCAAATTATATTTGCATGGTTTCACGTGTTATTGAATATCCATAATGTCCATTTTGTAAAAAAAAATATGATATATGTCCGTTACCTTGGTTTTCAGAGTTAGAACAGCCTAAACAAACATACAGTGCTATATATATTTGCCTGTTGTGCAGTGTTCAAAGATTGCTTGACGTTCTTGTTTTCAGTGCATTATTCGATGTGTCTCACATATAAATCAAGGCAAGATGGCTTGTCCAGAGACTCTTGTTCATTGAGGGTTTTGAAACATTGAGCGTTATCAGAGTCTAAATGTTCCTTTATTGATTCTGTTTGTGCTGTTTGTGCTGTTTGTAACTGGGATCATAAGCCTGTTAGTACTAGGGTACAAAAAACCGTAGACATAAAACAGACGACTAGACGACTGTGGCTTGTTAACAAACCATTACAAGAACCACCTACTGGATTACTCTTTGGTATATAAGGATTTTGAATCTTATATCCTTTTATCGGAGGAGATACTTGATTGCTAAGTGTAAGCATATCTCAGTTCTAATAAAATATTATGTAAATGAAAATCAATTTTAGAACTTGACATTTATTTCATAACAATTTCTTATTTGTTTGTGGTAAATAAACTAACTAAATAATCAGAGCTTATACAAAATGTAAATTTCTTATATTTCGGAATTACCAATGTGACAGAACAACCATTCGTGTACCCTTGGATGCATTGATTCATAATAAGGGATTACAACTCATTATTAATATAATCGAAAAGCAATTCCTTGACAACACGTTGATAATTGGTAGTCACGAGATATTCTACGATGTTTCCTTTAGTTGACTTGTGACGACCAGGAAGTACTTTTGTTACACTTAATTAAGGCATGGATAATGGACAGAATTATATATAATTAATATGTTATGATACTCTCAATGGAGAAAACCTATGGCTCTCGAGTCTTCTTCTACTGTCAAATGTCTTCTCATAGGCATGTTGCAATGTTGATTTAAAATTGGAAAAGTGTTCAATTTATGCAAATTTATCATGCAGACATTTGTGTTCGACTGTTTGGCAAATATAAATGTATGTAAACCACTTTTGAAATCGCAGATAAAATCAACACTAATACACTTTAGAGTTAATGTTAAAGTCTTCAATGAAAGCAACAAATGTGAAATCGATAACTTTGATTATGAAGGTCTGAAATTTCAAATATAAACTATAACTTTGTTATATTCCTGTATACAATTTGTGTTTGCTGAGTATATATTATAAGTTTTCTACGTTCCTATCCGTAGATATGGAGATTTTAACACCCTGAAGTAGCCAAGTACATCCTGAGGCGCAGCCGAAGGGTGTACTGGCTACTGAAGGGTGTTAAAATCTCCATATCTACGGATAGGAACGTTGATAACGAATTTATCCACGGTTATAATCAAAAATAAGACATTTTTGACCCCGTCATAAGTAAAAAAAAATATGAAAGTTTCGAGTGCTTTTTACCCGGTGTAGAGTACTACCTTTGGTAGAACCCTACAGTTGATCAAAGTAACAGCTTTACATTCAATATATAGCTAAATTTAACTAAATTTGATTTTGGAGCGCAACGTCGCGAGCTTTAACGTCATATTATCCCCGTTTTGAAAATTATAAAGGACGAAGTCCTTCTAACGGTGAGCTCTCCGATTTTTCCTTCTATATTGATAGCCAAAAATCTGCTCACCGGAAGTTTAAAAAATAGATCAATTGATAATTTAGAAACGCAAAAGAAATCTATTTCAATGAAAAATTCCCAATTCTTTGATTATTTACTCTATGCAAAATCGAAATAAACTTTTATTAAAATTCTAATAAAAAAATCTCTTTCTACGAAACTCCCGATGGAATAGACTGACTCAATCTGTCTCAATCTAGCCGAGGTACGAGCCAGGGGACAGAACTCGTCAGTTTACCGATGGAAGAGCGGCGTAGGTAAAATGAACGCCATAACAAATCGGCTACACAATTCATTCAACATAAAAGATAATAGCCTCACCGGACGCAATTACGAACGAAATAAAAAGTATGTCCCCTAATTGTTCCTTCAAAACATGAATTAAAAAAATGCTTTTATAAATAGATACCCCGCTAAATTACTCGTGTTTTGGGATAAAATTATTCATGCGCAGTTGTTGAATGTTGCAGACGACGGGTTTTCATATTTGTAAACAGAAAACGATCGACAATTGCACTTGGAATCTATCGCTAAAATTCATTGAGGTTCGCATATTTTGTTATCTTATGCCTGTAATTGGAAAGAATATGATCTCCTGGTTCTATGCATATGTAGAACACATTGAAATTAAAACAAAAACAGTCAATATAATACATTTTCCTTACCTTGATCTATGTCAAAATCCGTGATGTACCTTATTCACTGAAGAGTCCAAGGAATTCCGAATGCAAACTGGCACACATTTATGGTATGAATAAAGGAAAGGTTTTTATGTCATGTGTATTATATACAAATAGATATGTGAACGTAAATGAATGAATGCTCTTTCAATTTTAACAGTTGTCATTAAATAATTTACACTAGAAAGGTTATTATGATGTTCGAAATTGTGTCTGGATCTAGGTCACAGAGTGACTAGAACGGGGTCATGAAAATCTGTTCCAAGTTAAAACCCGTAACAATGCATTGAATAATATATGGGCTATGATTCAAAAGGAATATTGGTGTTTAATCTGAAATATGAACATGCAATCAGCTTCATCAATTTGGTCAAATTTATAAATTATTATCAAATGCCATGGTCAATATCATCGAAATTGTTCGTAATTGCGTCCGGTGGCGGCGAGGCTAATGTGTACGGATCATCGTATTATTGAAATTTTAGGACTTCGTCCTTCAAACAGGTTGCCTGTCTCATATTAACAACATTTGATTGGATAATGGCTAGTTACACCCGGTAATATGGCCTAGCAAAACCCGGGAATATGGGTTTTTCATACCCGGGGTTTTAACCAATCAAAAGTTGTTATAATTTTCAAACCGGGGATAAACATATTTATTACATAATGATTTTATTTAAACAATTGTATTGGCTATCATGCTGTCACCTGATGTTCCGTAAAATTTGATATTGTTTGATTAAAACTCGTATTGACTTGGTTTCACTTTCGTTTGCTAACGAAATCTATAAAAATAATCACGTGAATTATATTTCTATTCGACCAATGGACATAAAGGTAATGTGAAATTTCATCCAATCAGAATCGTCGTATTAATGTTACTTTAGAATGAACAAGTAATCATCATGTCCGACGCAGCCGATGGGCTTGCAGAAGTCAAACGGAGATTTGCAGAAATCTCGGAGACTTGGTTTCACTTTCACTTTTCACTTTAATGTAATAAAACAATTACAGTCTTTTGTATCGGTCAATACGAGTTTTTATGGACCTTAGAAATCAATATTCACCTCAGCCTAAAGGCTTCGGTGAATATCGTTTTTAAGGTCCATAAAACTCGTATTGACCTCAACAAAAGACTATAATTGTATAATATTAGTTTTCATAATAGAATAGTTCACCTTCAATCCGTGAGCGTTATACGAAATCATTGCAATGAATCATTTGGTCGGCAAATGTTAAATATAAAATGCAAGTAATATTTATAGGATGGATATCAATTATATTTCTATTTTAGAGTAAATTATGCCTTAACTACAGCGTTACAACTAATCATCACGTAGAACAACCCTTGTAATTCCGATCAATAATAACTCAAAAATCGATATTTAATATCAAAGCATGGTTATAATGTTTTATATCTTAGTTGTTGCAACCCACGTAATGAACTTCCTTGGTGTGACATGTCTTGATTTGAGAGGATAGCTAGAAAAGTGTGCACAAACGACGGAAAACTCCATGCTTCGTTCATCAGATTTGGCATAGTATAAAATAGTCTTTGAGATTCAGAGCATTTTTTGACATTTGACATTACACTGTACTTATGCTGGTAATTTATTCTAGTTTATGGTTATTCTGTATATTTTATGGTTATACTGTATATTTTATGGTTATACTGTATAATTTATGGTTATACTGTATATATTATGGTTATACTGTATTTTATTTAAACAATTGTATTGGCTATCATGCTGTCACCTGATATTCCGTAAAATTTGATATTGTTTGATTAAAACTCGTATTGACTTGATTTCACTTTCGTTTGCTAACGAAATCTATAAACATAATCACGTGAATTATATTTCTATTCGACCAATGGACATAAAGGTAATGTGAAATGTCGTCTAATCAGAATCGTCGTATTAGTGTTACTTTAGAATGAACAAGTAATCATCATGTCCGACGCAGCCGATGGGCTTGCAGAAGTCAAACGGAGATTTGCAGAAATCTCGGAGACTTGGTTTCACTTTCACTTTTCATTTTAATGTAATAACACAATTACAGTCTTCTGTATCGGTCAATACGAGTTTTTATGGACCTTAGAAATCAATATTCAGATTCAGATCGTTTTTTGACATTTGACATTACACTGTATTTATGCTGGTAATTTATTCTATTTTATGGTCATACTGTATATATTATGGTTATACTGTATATACTATGGTTATACTGTATATATTATGGTTATACTGTATATTTTATGGTTATACTGTATATTTTATGGTTATACTGTATATATTATGGTTATACTGTATATTTTATGGTTATACTGTATATTGTATGGTTATACTGTATATATTATGGTTATACTGTATATTTTATGGTCATACTGTATATATTATGGTTATACTGTATATACTATGGTTATACTGTATATATTATGGTTATACTGTATATTTTATGGTTATACTGTATATTTTATGGTTATACTGTATATTTTATGGTTATAATGTATATTGTATGGTTATACTGTATATATTATGGTTATACTGTATATTTTATGGTTATACTGTATATTTTATGGTTATACTGTATATTTTATGGTTATACTGTATATATTATGGTTATACTGTATACTTTATGGTTATACTGTATATTTTATGGTTATACTGTATATTTTATGGTCATACTGTATATATTATGGTTATACTGTATATACTATGGTTATACTGTATATATTATGGTTATACTGTATATTTTATGGTTATGCTGTATATATTATGGTTACACTGTATATTTTATGGTTATACTGTATATATTATGGTTATACTGTATATATTATGGTTATGCTGTATATTTTATGGTTATACTGTATATATTATGGTTATACTGTATATATTATGGTTATACTGTATATATTATGGTTATTCTGTATATATTATGGTTATGCTGTATATTTTATGGTTATGCTGTATATATTATGGCTATACTGCATATATTACGGTTATACTGTATATATTATGGTTATACTGTATATTTTATGGTAATACTGTATATATTATGGTCATACTGTATATTTTATGGTTATACTGTATATATTATGGTTATACTGTATATATTATGGTTATACTGTATATATTATGGTTATACTGTATACATTATGGTTATACTGTATATATTATGGTTATACTGTATATATTATGGTTATACTGTATATATTATGGTTATAATGTATATTTTATGGTAATACTGTATATATTATGGTCATACTGTATATTTTATGGTTATACTGTATATTTTATGATTATACTGTATATATTATGGTTATACTGTATATATTATGGTTATAATGTATATATTATGGTTATATTGTATATATTATGGTTATACTGTATATATTATGGTTATGCTGTATATATTAGGGTTATAATGTATATATTATGGTTATACTGTATATTTTATGATTATACTGTATATTTTATGGTTATACTGTATATATTATGGTTATATTGTATATATTATGGTTATGCTGTATATATTATGTTTATAATGTATATATTATGGTTATACTGTATATATTATGGCTATACTGTATATTTAATGGTTATGCTGTATATTTTATGGTTATACTGTATATATTATGGTTATACTGTATATATGTTGGTTATACTGTATATATTATGGTCATACTGTATATATTATGGTCATACTGTATACATTATGGTCATACTGTATATTTTATGGTTATGCTGTATATTTTATAGTTATACTGTACATAATGGTTATACTGTATATATTATGGTTATACTGTATATATTATGGTTATACTGTATATATTATGGTTATTCTGTATATATTATGGTTATGCTTTATATATTATAGTTATACTGTATATATTACGGTTATATTGTATATATTATGGCTATAGTGTATATATTATTGTTATAATGTATATATTATGGTTATACTGTATATATTATGGTTATAATGTATATATTATGGTTATACTGTATATATTATGGTTATTCTGTATATATTATGGCTATAGTGTATATATTATTGTTATAATGTATATATTATGGTTATACTGTATATATTATGGTTATAATGTATATATTATGGTTATACTGTATATATTATTGTTATAATGTATATATTATGATTATACTGTATGTATTATGGTTATACTGTATATATTATGGTTATGCTGTATATATTATGGTTATACTATATATATTATGGTTATACTGTATACATTATGGTTATACTGTATATATTATGGTTATACTGTATATATTATAGTTATACTGTATATATTTTTGTTATTCTGTATATATTATGGTTATACTGTATATATTATGGTTATACTGTATATATTATTGTTATAATGTATATATTATAGTAATACTGTATGTATTATGGTTATACTGTATATATTATGGTTATACTGTATATATTATGGTTATAATGTATATATTATGGTTATACTGTATATATTATGGCTATACTGTATATTTTATGGTTATACTGTATATTTTATGGTTATACTGTATATATTATGGTTATACTGTATATATTTTTGTTATACTGTATATATTATGGTTATACTGTATATATTATGGTTATGCTGTATATCTTATGGCTATACTGTATATTTTATGGTTATGCTGTATATTTTATGATTATACTGTATAGTGTATGGTTATGCTGTATATATTATGGTTATACTGTATATATTATGGTTATACTGTATATATTATTGTTATAATGTATATATTATGGTTATACTGTATATATTATGGCTATACTGTATATATTATGGCTATGCTGTATATTGTATGGTTATGCTGTATATTTTATGATGATACTGTATATTTTATGGTGATGCTGTATATATTATGGTTATACTGTATATATTATGGTTATACTGTATATGGTATGGTTATACTGTATATATTATGGTTATACTGTATATATTATGGTTATACTGTATATATTATGGTTATACTGTATATATTATGGTTATACTGTATATCTTATGAATCTCTAGAATGAAGCGTCTTCATCAACATTAAAACATAAATGTGTCTAATTAGTTGCATTACCTTTTTATAAAAACGGAGATTGCATTTCACTTTTAGATCGACCTTAAAGATGGAAGCTTGACATTGATAAAGTCTCTCGGCGAGAAGGAAATTCTGTCAATGTGTTTTGAGTTTTAACATGGGTTGGTGTATATTAGTATTTTATAATTTTATAAAATTTACTAATATCCGCCAACCCATGTTAAAACTCAAAACACATTCTGGCTTCCATGAATTATTTCGATTCTGATATATCTACGAGCACAAATACGGTAGTATGCTTTGATTGGAAGACGGTTATTTATATTTACGTTTGCGGAATATGTCGCTCACAATGTATGCTGCCAAATTCGAGCAGACCATTATTCATCAACATGTACATTTACGCGGGAAAGTCAGTCACATGCACTGACGCATGTGCTAATGACATTATACCCAATCGATAAATCGCTCGTTTTTCACAAAGCGAAAGAAGAACTGCATGTTAGAATTAAAATTAGAACTTTGTTTGATCTTTTTTCATTTTTTTTCTTTGGCGATATATCAGCATCTTCTATGTGGTCATGTCAGGTATATATTCATTCATTTTGGACCGTCTAATCATATTAAAGACAGTTAAATGCATGGACCAATCAGACAATGTTCAGCTCTTTGTGTGTATTCGGTTTTAAAAAGTAATCCCATCGCTTATTAGTCTGTTGAAAATAAGAACCATGACATGGCACCAAATGGGATGTTGTAAGATGTTAGTGTAGCTAAACAAATAATAATAAATAAATAAAAAAAGATACAGGAGACATTTAATTTTAATAAGATTAACAGATCATTTAGTATATATTTATTTTGTCTTTGTATTTCACGTTTCATCCGACTTGTCTTTACAAATAAATACAAATATTTTGAATATTTTGGTATTTTTGTTTTTTCCAAGCTGCCGTCAGGATCAAAGATTTGGTAAATAAAATCCTATATTGACTTCCTTTCGTTTATTTTCATTTTTTGATTTCTTCCTTCCTTACTTCGTTCTAATCGTTTTCTCTTGTAAACATGTTGCTTTTATTTAATTGTCTGTTAAATTAATTCATTCTCTAATCTGAAATATACAGCGTAGATTGACTTGAATGACGCACTTATAGTAACGGTTTCAAAACAATTATATCCAATGATCACAGAGACACGGAAGACTCGACAATTAATTCTGAAGATGTGATGACGTTGGTAGGTTAATAACTTCATGAGGCTCACAACCCTGTCCTGTATAACATTATATATATATCTTTATTCTCATACAGCCAAATACAATGGTACAGAGAAAAATAACAACATAATAATAACATAACAAGACTATTTACAAGATATACATACCGTATTTCTTCTAATTAACGCCCCCCTTCTAATAAACGCCCCCTCACTTAATTCTGCCAACAGAACATTTTTACTTCTAATAAACGCCCCCATTTCCATAAAAATAAATTAAGACCAGTAATCTTAGAACTTTAATTAGAATTATACAGTAATCGATTTGAGCTTTAATGAAAATTGTAAAATAATCGAACAATGAGTTCCAAAAATACCGGTAGTTCCGCTAATTATGCACTTTGCTACACATGCTACATGTATATCGGAAAATAAATCAATAATCTACACTCTAAATCTATCTATCAATGAACTACGGTAACTATTCTAAACTAAAACTAAGTTTTTTCATAAAGATTTTATACAACTGATAAAAGCTACACATCGTTAATGTCCGTCACTGTCATAATCGGATTCATTTTCCTCTTCCAATTCTGAATTTATTTCGTTTTCACCATCGCTGATTTCGGTGTTTTGTTCGTTGAATGACGAAACGTTTGCTAAAATTTCCTCATCCATTCTGACGTCCTCTTCGTCGAATCCTTCAAATGGATCATCGTCGCCTTCATTTTGAAATAAATTATCTTCACTGCCGTCCAAGGCATTCGAGATTCCACATTTTTTAAATGATTTACGTATTATGTCAGGAGAAATTGCATCCCAGGATTGTTTGATCCATTTCAGAATTAAAGATTTAGAAGGAGCACGTCTGTTGCCACCTTTGGTTTTCTCTACAGGTCCAGAAAATAGCCATTCATCATACATTTCTGATAAGTGCGACTTAAACGGTTTATTCCATGAAACATCAGCCGGCTGTAATTTTGATGTGCATCCTCCGGGAATGACACACAGATCCGAGTTGTATTTCATTCGGACAGACTCCTTGATGGATGGAGTTATATGTGCCCTAAAGGAATCCCAAACGAGAAAACGGCGTTTTTGGTTATTTAAACCCCAAATTCTTTTCAACCAAAAGTTAATGCTATCTTCGTTTGCCCAAGACTTTTTTCCCGATCCACACATAAACACTACCACACCGTTCGGAACTTCATGTTTTGGTAGTGGACGGACACCAGGTAGTTGAACAAGAGGAGGTAGTTTTGTTCCGTCAGCATAAGCAGCGAGCGTAACAGTAAGTCTTTCTTTTTCATGGCCCGTTGTTGCCACACGCACCTCCTTTTCCCCACGTTCAGCTAATGTTGACTTTCCTGGCATTTCGAACCACACTGGGGTCTCATCCATATTGCCTATTTCACTGGTTTCATATCCACGAAATCTACGCATCCGGATAACAAAATTTAAAAATTTGTCGACACGATCGTCTACTATGGATGTTGAATGTTGTGCGACATGTGTTGACCTTCTGAATGTAATTTTATGTCGTTTTTTGAATTTGTCAAACCAGCCAAGTGATGCTTTAAACGACTGACTGCCGTTTTCTTTATGTAGTCTTAATGCCTCCGCTCGCATGGCCTTTCCTGTAACACGAATACCAGCATCTCGTTTTTCACGAAACCAGGCCATCAGTTTATTGTCAATTTCCTTATAGCGGACAGGTTTACCCCCACCTGGTAATCTTTTCTGACTCTTTTGTCCATTTTCTATTGCAGATTTATTTTTACACCATTCTCGCACGCGTTTTCTGTCAATTGTAAATAGTTTTGCTGCCCCATGTTTTCCTTTTTGCTCTGCAAACTGAATAACTTTAAGTTTGAACGAAAACGTGTATTTAGTCTTTTTTGCTGAAGTCTCCATTATTTTAACAAAGTTTTCAATTTCTCTATATCGGTATTACTTCCAGAAAATGTATATGTGCACGGTACTTCAAGTCCAATGTTAAAAAATTTATCTCCCGTAACAGTCACGTTTATGTTTCCTCCCAGTCTTAAAAAATAACTAAAAATCTTGCTAAACTCTATCGGAACATGCCCAACACACTGTCCTGGATTCCCACGCTGAAGAACGAGTTTTACTGAAAATTTATCATTTGGATTGTTTTCCTCTCTTTCACATATTAGTTTGTCTCCAATTTCGTATTTCCACACATTTTTATAGACATGGTAACCCCTGATAGAACTATTAAAATTATATTCCATAGATTCAATAGACGATTATCAAATTTACATCAACTGGATTGTGCTATTTATAGATAACAATGAGACAACCGACACACGTGTAAAATTCTATTGTCTGTTTCACGAAGTCAACTTGGAAATTTTTTCTCTAATTAACGCCCCCCTTTTGGAAAATGTCAACGCCCCCGGGGCGTTTATTAGAAGAAATACGGTAGGTTAAGGATCATTCAAATAGAATGCCAATATCACTGAACGATACATGTCACAAAAGTTAGGACAATGTTCAAAAAATTGTTTTTATCTAGAACGAAACATCATCTCGTATATTTATATGATAATGAAAATGAATACTTGAATATTAAATGAAAATAACACTACTGTCTTTGTAATCTACGGAATTCTGATTGCTGGGTGATAACCGATCATGCACACTATATTAAATATCTACATTTTTTAGCTATCACTTGGTCACAAACTCAGCTGGTGGACTATTAGTTCCCGGGGATATTATCCTCCCAGCATCCAGTGAGCTATCCTCCCCCCAACCCCAACCCCCCTCCAAAAAAAAACAACAACCCACGATTGAACTTCGGGGGACCAGTAGGGTAAGTAGTTGCTATATACTATATAAATTTATTATTTCAAAAACCAAGGTTGACCTCCCTCAACCGTTTTGGTTATCCTGTTTACCACCATTGGGTTTCTGCTTGTAAATACTTTCAAGTTATTAGGATTTCCAGCGTTTTGTATTTGAATGCATCTCGTGAATGTGTTTCTATCAACGCCATACTCGCATCGTCCACACTAAGTTCGATACCTGCATTTTTATTACGAAATAGTGTAAGTTTTACCACCACTAATGTTTTTGCAATATGACCACATTATTTAAAGGGCCCGGGTGGCTCAATGAGTTAGGTAGTTGGATTACCTAACAACTCATACAAGCCCATCACCAAGTTGGGAACACAGCGTGGGTTGGGCTCCCGGATGTGTAAATTATAAAAAGGGTGCACTCAACTCGCAGCCGCATGGTCGGTGGTTCTCTCCGGCTTCTTCCACCACTAAAACTGGTCGCCATGATATAGCTGAAATCAAATCACATTATTTAATATATGAGACTACATGACCACCTTTTGAGCTCTATTCATTTATATTAAACATATGTCGTGCAAATTTAGCCTTCTTGTGAAATTAGATAAATGATTTTTTCTTAGATCTTTAAATAGGTCTTAAAGGATAATTACATTCATTATTCATTTTCTCGAGGTAGTATAATGGAATACCAGTTAACACCCTTGAAAAAAAAATCTTCTGTTTTTAATGCGACGTCCTTGTCAGTCTTCACCGATATTTAGGGAACGGCCTTTAGGTAGGAAATTATAGTTGAAACATCTTAAATTTCTATTTTCATCACATAATTACTGGGGTAAAATGTGACTCTACTTTCTTCTAATGCTGTAAACCAGGATTGGTTAGATGTCGTTCAATATAATCAATAACAAATATGCTGTTAAGTAAGAAAGGATGCGCTGTATGTTTCAATTAATTGTATTTTAGTCCAACATTATTATTACCCATTGACCCATTAACATGTCCAATATACTGTTGCTATGCAAATTAGGGAAGAAATAGTTTGAATACCTTATCAGAAACTTATATATAAATGTACCATTTCACGTGCGAGGTGAGGTCTCGTGCAATTGCCGGTAAAACGCACGTGATTTTTTTGTCTTGCACTAGTGCAAGATAAGAAAATCTCACATCGCTAAAAATAGGAACTGGTCTGTCTCAAAAGTGAGAAAAATTGCGGAATGAAATTAAATCAAATATTGTCAGCATACATAATGTGATAAATAAATCTAAGCCAGGCTTCCATCACAATTATCATCTCAAGTGTGTTGTTCTCCCGGACTAATAACACAATCCTATGTAATATTATGTACATATCTTGCCATGAACATGTCGTGTGATAAAAATGTAAATATGTTTCCGCGGTAATGCTGTTTCATAGCTGTGTCACAAATGACCACGGATATGTTCCGTATGTCTGAACCACAATTAGTTTCTTTCCTCATTCATGAATTATCACAGGTTTGTAACGGGAGAAATACGACGGGCGCTACTAGTGGATCAGGAACTGCTTACCCTTCTGAAGCACCTGATTTATCGGCTTTTGATTTCTCCTTTGTTATCTTCAAGCTTTTCTTTTCCATTTTCAAGATATACAAATTATCTTCGTGTGGGAGAAAAAAATCTTCTTATTAAGTCTCCCAAACAAAGTTTAGTTTGGGAGACTTACTGTTTTTGCTCCGTTTCTTATTAAGTCTCCCAAACAAAGTTTGGGGGACTTATTGTTTTTGCTCCGTTTCTTATTATTATTTTTCTTATTATTATTCTTATTCTTTCTTTCCGCGAAGCATGAACTTGTCCACGGCAGATCTCAGGAACTACAGGACAGAATTTCATGAAACTTGGTGGAGTTATAGATATATGTTTCTAGTTGATCCTAAAATTTTCAGATTTGTGGTAAAGGGGGTCAAAGCCATATTTTTGGGGGTTCAAAGGGGGTGGGGGTTACTATAGAATTCTATGGGAAACTTGAAATTTCGTACATTAATGTTGATAACTTCTAACTGGATAATGATAGAGACATAAACTTTGACATAGTGATAGGTCACCATTAGAGGAGCAATTCTGCGTTTTCAAAATTTTCAAGATGTCTGCCATTTTCAAAATGGCTGCCAAAACACGGTATAAAAAATGGGCGGTAAAAATTCAACATGGTTCGATATCATCAAAATTTGATATGTGGGTAGATAATGATGTCCCAAATTGATTCCCGACATTGAAAAATTTCTACCGGTCGCCATTTTCAAAATGGCCGCCACAATATCGCAAAAATTCAACATTGTCCGATATCATCAAAATTTGATATGTGGGTAGATAATGATGTCCCGAATTGATTCCCGACATTGAAAAATTTCTACTGGTCGCCATTTTCAAAATGGCCGCCACAATACCGCACAAATTCAACATTGTCCGATTTCAACGCCATTTGATATGTGGGTAGATTATGATGTCCCGAATTGATTCCTGACATCGACAAATTTCTACCGGTCGCCATTTTCAAAATGGCCGCCATAATACCGCACAAATTTAACATTGTCCGATTTCAACAACATTTCATATGTGGGTAGATTATGATGTCCCGAAATGATTCCTGACATCGAAAAATTTCTACCGATCGCCATTTTCAAAATGGCCGCCACAATACCGCACAAATTCAACATTGTTCGATTTCAACGTCCTGAATTGATTCCTGACATTGAAAAATTTCTACCGGTCTCCATTTTCAAATTGGCTGACACAATACCACAAAAATTCAAGGTAGCTTTTAATTTATTTTTTAAACCGGTTGTCAGTAGCCGGTTTGGGAGACTTCATAATCGTTAGATTATAATCATATCTTGTTCTTTCTGCTATGAACATAAAGAACTAATCAATATTCTCTCAATCTTTCCAGATCATATGTAATGTGTTTTTATAATATGTCGTTACTCGCTTGGTCAATTGCATTGATTC
Source organism: Bathymodiolus brooksi (assembly GCA_963680875.1). NCBI lineage: Eukaryota > Metazoa > Mollusca > Bivalvia > Mytilida > Modiolidae > Bathymodiolus > Bathymodiolus brooksi. Next base: position 90,221,771 of record OY804577.1, read on the forward strand.
TTTAAAAAGGGAATATTGAAAGAAAAAACAATAGAGACAGCATGTTAATTTACTACATGCACAATAGAATTACATGTACATTGGATTACTTGTATATTAAATTTAAACAAATATGTACATACTGAATAGACTGCAAAGAGAACATTTCTTTCAACTAAGTAAAATGAAACACCAGCATGATTATGCACCCCAACTTATCTGCTCATTGTCTTCATAGTGAGTAGTGAACGCTCGTGGAAACATTAAATTTCGAGGCCTTTCTTTTATCAGATAAATGTTCCACGCAGATTTTATTTTTGGTATCAGTAAAATTCCAATCTATTCATTGCGAACTCGGATAAAAAATGTCCACATCATAGCTGGAAGTAAAATACAGTCCTTTTGTAGTATATGTAGTTGACGTATAATGTAACACGGATAACTCGAAAACTCGGTTGTAGCAAAGTAAAATCGTAGGTCTGTTCGACTTTGACACAGTGCTTTCTGAATAGGGAGACTGTGTGGTCAAGCGGTTAAAGTCGCTGACTTTTTATCTCAAATTTTGCACAACTGAAGACAGAAATATTAAATATGTTTTCCAGTTCAAAGCAAAAGCTAAAATCAAATCCTTGAAAAAATCTTAATCTTCAAGGCTATGACTTAAAAAAATATAGTTCCTTTATTCGTAAAAAGCAGACTTCATATAGGGGCTTCTCCAGAAAAGCGAAAAGAAGCTAGCCAAATCCTTTAATTTCATGTTCCAAGTTTGGTGATTTTGTTGATCGCATGTATCACAGTGAGCCTGAAAAAAGGATACCACAGCTAGATCTCCTTCATTGCTTGATCTACACCTCGAAATTGACAATGAGGACCGGTTAAGAACGAAACTTTACGACAAAAGAGATATTTAAATTGTTTTATTGTGAACTTTCCACTTTTATGTCGCAACATTCCAGCAGTATGTATGCATATGTATTATGCAGGTACTCAGCTATTCTAGACCTTGCAGTTCATATACGGATTTCCTTGATAGAGTAATGCTGCTAACATGGAAGCTACTGAACCAAGACTTCCTATTGGTTAAGTTGAAGTCATCGCATTGACAGTTTTACAGTCGCCACCATGACTTCGTTAACCGCTACGGAATATCTGTGTCACAAATGACCACGGATATGTTCCACTTGTCACTAACACTTCCCGGTTCTTTCCTCGTTCATGAGTTACCCCCGGCTTTGTAACTAGAGTAAGCTGACGGGTGTCAGTAGTGAAGAAGGAACTGCTCACCCTTCCGGAGCAACCGAGTTCAAGAGGTTATCAAGAGGGGAGGGTTAAAATCACATTAACCGATTTAACTCCTTCCGATATTTGTTCACGTCCCAAAACTAAGAAGGACAGACAACACAACGGAAAAATAAAAAGGACAAAAGGACAAACAACGATCTACAAAAAATACACATAAAACTAAAGATAGAGTAACACGACCACCACTAATATCGGGGTGAACTCAGGTACTTCGGAGGGGTCAGCAGTTCCTGCTCTACTAGTGGCACCAGTCGTGTTAATCTAGCTACTTTGTGAAGTCATGAACGAGGAAAGGACCGGGAAGTGTTTACGACAAATGGAAAATATCCGTGGTCATTTGTGACACAGATATTTCATAACGGTTGACCCAGTCTTGAGTTGCATGTACGATGCGAGGTAATTGTTCGTTTTGTTGATATTGGTGAAATTGTTGACAATCACTGTTGAAGGTTTCTTTCCAAAGTGAATCGAATTCGAACAACATGTAAGCATGAACAATGACAAGGCGAAATTCATATGTTATTTTCAAACGAGACGAATCAATTTTAAAGAGAAAGTAGATTATTTGTTAACCTTTCAATTAAAATATAAACCATGGCCAATTTGATCAACCAGAACACAGTTTGCAGGGGCGGATCCGGGGGGGGGGGCGTGCCCCCCGCCCCCTAAAATTGGAAAAAATATGATTTTTTTGACGCAAAATCGTGATTTTTCACACGAAATACCCCAACAATTTTCGCGCCTCCCTCCGCTCGGCGCAATTTTTTAAAGTGCGCCCCCCCCCTAACTTGAAATCCTGGATCCGCCTCTGCTTTGTTCGCACAGTGTGATATAATTCATGAATATTCATTTGCATATGCAGTTCTGTTAAAGATCCGTGAAAGACTTGCTGATCTGAAGCACGTTATTTGTAATGCTAGATTGACATATATGGAAGAGAATTCAAGGGAATGGTATTTATTGTTTTTAATAATATGTTCTATATATCTGGTTTCCCTGGTTATTTATCATCAGTAATATCGCCAACGCATTTCAAAGATTATTATAAAACTTCACATTACCATTTTAGATTATTTCTTTATAGATTTTGTAATATATAAATTATTGTTTACACTTTTTTTATACAAAAAAATGTACCCGCTTGAAACATATTTTTAATCGTAAGATGAAAATTGTACGGAAAACAGACTACTGGGTATATAATGTTACTTAAGGCTTATTAAAAGAATAAACTGAAATGAAATATTTGCGATCAAGATCAAAGATATTATTTATATCAGAATTATATGGTCATTTACGCAATGTAATTCATTAATGCTCCATTCCGATCAATTTGATTTATTGATACTTAGCGACAAGTGATCGTGTATATTCACGACAGAATATACCAAGTACGTGTAAAATATTTGACAATAGACAGGTGTGTTGATTGCCACAAAGAAAAGGTGAGATGCTGGACAGGGTTGGAACATTTGCCACGGACAAACAACGACCACTCTCAACTAATTGTTGCTGATTTGGAACTGCAACAACATGTTGTTTTCGTGTAAGGAGTATTTCATGTATAAGTAACACTCATTTAAGTCTTAAGAGCAACTTGTGTTTTTGATTCTTCCCGCATATTGGTAGTGAGAAACACATAGTTCCTGACTACTGGTGTGTTGCCACCCTTGAGGACGAACAGTCTACCACCAGTGATATCGACCCTGTGGTAGTGAGAAACACAGCGTTCCTGACTACTAGTGTGGTGTCACCCTTGAGGACTAGCAGTCCACCACCAGTGATATCGACCAGTGGTAGCGAGAAACACAAAGTTTCTGACTACTGGTGTGGTGTCACCCTTAAGGACTAGCAGTCCACCACCAGTGATATCGACCCAGTGGTAGCGAGAAACACAGAGTTTCTGACTACTGGTGTGGTGTCACCCTTGAGGACTAACAGTCCACCACCAGTGATATCGACCCAGTGGTAGCGAGAAACACAGAGTTTCTGACTACTGGTGTGGTGTCACCCTGGAGGACTAGCAGTCCACCACCAGTAATATCGACCAGTGGTAGTGAGAAACACAGAGTTTCTGACAACTGGTGTGGTGTCACCCTTGAGGACTAGCAGTCCACCACCAGTGATATCGACCCAGTGGTAGCGAGAAACACAGAGTTTCTGACTACTGGTGTGGTATCACCCTTGAGAACTAACAGTCCACCACCAGTGATATCGACCCAGTGGTAGCGAGAAACACAGAGTTTCTGACTACTGGTGTGGTGTCACCCTGGAGGACTAGCAGTCCACCACCAGTAATATCGACCAGTGGTAGTGAGAAACACAGAGTTTGTGACAACTGGTGTGGTGTCACCCTTGAGGACTAGCAGTCTACCACCAGTGATATCGACCCAGTGGTAGTGGTAAACACAGTTTGTGACTACTGGTGTGATGTCACCCTTGAGGACTAGCAGTCCACCACCGGTGATATCGACCAGTGGTAGTGAGAAACACAGAGTTTGTGACTACTGGTGTGGTGTCACCCTTGAGGACTAACAGTCCACCACCAGTGATATCGACCAGTGGTAGTGAGAAACACAGAGTTAGTGACTACTGATGTGTTGTCACCCTTGAGGACTAGCAGTCCACCACCGGTGATATTGACCAAGTGGTAGTGAGAAACACAAAGTTTGTGACTACTGGTGTGGTGTCACCTTTGAGAACTAGCAGTCCACCACCGGTGATATTGACCAAGTGGTAGTGAGAAACACAGAGTTTGTGACTACTGGTGTGGTGTCACCCTTGAGGACTAGCAGCCCACCACCAGTGATATTGACCAAGTGGTAGTGAGAAACACAGAGTTTGTGACTACTGGTGTGGTGTCACCCTCGAGGACTAGCAGTCCACCACAAATGATATCGACCCTGTGGTAGAGAGAAACACAGAATTTCTGACAACTGGTGTGTTGTCACCCTGGAGGACTAGCAGTCCACCACCAGTGATATCGATTCTGTGGTAGCGAGAAACACAGAGTTCCTGACTACTGGTGTGGTGTCACCCTTGAGGACTAGCAGTCCACCACCAGTGATATCGACCCAGCGGTAGTAAGAAACACGGAGTTCCTGACTACTGGGGGTGTAATCCTCGAGGACTAACTGTCCACCAGCAGTGATAGTTTCCCTTTTGTAGCAATATACACAGAGTTCCTGACTATCGGGGTGATGTAACCCTCGATGACTAACAGTCTACCAGCGCTGATATCGACCTAGTGGTGGTAATAAACACAGTTTCTGACTACTGGGGTGATGCAATCATCGTGGGCGGACAGTCCACCAGCACTGATATCGATCTAGTGGTATTACGAAACACAGATGGCCTGCCTACTGGAGTGGTGTAATCCTCGTGGACTAACTGTCCACAATCAGTGATATCGACCCAATGGTAGTAATATACACAGATGTGCTGACTATCGGGACGATGTAACCCTCCAAGACTAACAGTCTACCAGCGCTGATATCGACCTAGTGGTGGTAATAGACGCAGTTTCTCTGACTACTGTGTGATGTAACCATCGATGAATAATGAATAACAGTCCACCAGCAGTGCTAACAACCCAGTGGCAGACTTAAGCAGTGAGGTTCTTACTACTGTGTGATGTAACTTCTAAGACTATCAGTCCAACAGAAGTGATATCGACCCAGTGGAAGTAAGAAACTTGACTACTGGGGTGGTGTCACAACACAAATCTAAATGACATTGACATTAAAGATTGGATAAAACAAGCTCTCAAACACGCAGATAGAATATACCTAGGCTATCGATGTCTAAAGTAGATATACCCTAAAGGTAGGTAGTATTAAGAGATGTCAGTCAGCATGCAGGCCCCGATTAGTGATTATGACATCATGTTTACGTAGTAAAGTCATTAACAAGTAAGCCAGTTAACATTTCCAGTAAAATCCTCTTTAAAATCTTAGTTGTATCCTGAATCGATCATTTGTATTGTACATTATAAGGAAAGTACGATATTGTAGAATGTACAAGGTTCTAATAAACTACACGTACATGTACAATCTACCATAAAATTATTGTAATCCAGCGTTCATGTGTTTATCTATTGAAATGTCATGTTCATGTACATGCAATTTAATACCGAAAATAGAATATGGTCTGCCGGTTATTGCCATTTAAATGATTACCATCTAACGCCCTTCTTACCTTTGATTTCGAGTTTGTAATGTCATACATGTACAAGAAAGATATAAAAAAAAACAATAGCTCGAATTTTAAATTTACAGGAGATCGACCGCTAGAAAATTGTTGCATTTAATGGATTGAAAATATTCTACAGAAAAATGGACTTGTGTCAAAACTTAATGGTATTGAACATTTTATTGTACAAACACACACAGTAAATTCTCATAACGCTGATTCCAGTTGTTAAATAGACTGTTTATTAATTTGACATATATAACTCACAACGGTTAAGGAACAAAGCGTAGATTGATATATAGTTTTAGCAAATTATGTTGGTTCGATACGCTAATGTAATCTGCCAACAACAGAAATATATGTAATGTGCAAAAAATGTATGATCTGGTATATGTCACAATGAAAGTAAGACATACATAGTTATTTGTTGTGAATGTACATGTCTAGATTAAGCACCTGTAAAAGACATTTTAAAGAGGAATCATAACGCAGTGTACGCATGTCAAAAGATATGTAACGAGAAAGCATAGCGCTATATAATAATGTCAGAATACATTTCTAAGTGGAGCCCTAACGCAGTGTATCAATCACAGAAGACATTGTAGAAAGAAAGCCTAACGCAGTGTACTCATGTCAGAAGACATTTTAAAGAAGAAGTCTAGTACAGTGTACTCATGTCAGAAGACATTTTAAAGGAGAAGTCTAGTACAGTGTACTCATGTCAGAAGACATTTTAAAGAAGAAGTCTAGTACAGTGTACTCATGTCAGAAGACATTTTAAAGAAGAAGTCTAGTACAGTGTACTCATGTCAGAAGACATTTTAAAGAAGAAGTCTAGTACAGTGTACTCATGTCAGAAGACATTTTAAAGAAGAAGTCTAGTACAGTGTACTCATGTCAGAAGACATTTTAAAGAAGAAGTCTAGTACAGTGTACTCATGTCAGAAGACATTTTAAAGAAGAAGTCTAGTACAGTGTATTCATGTCAGAAGACATTTTAAAGAAGAAGTCTAGTACAGTGTACTCATGTCAGAAGACATTTTAAAGAAGAAGTCTAGTACAGTGTACTCATGTCAGAAGCCATTATAAAAAAGAAGTCTAGTACAGTGTACTCATGTCAGAAGACATTTTAAAGAAGAAGTCTAGTACAGTGTACTCATGTCAGAAGACATTTTAAAGAAGAAGTCTAGTACAGTGTACTCATGTCAGAAGACATTTTAAAGAAGAAGTCTAGTACAGTGTACTCATGTCAGAAGACATTTTAAAGAAGAAGTCTAGTACAGTGTACTCATGTCAGAAGACATTTTAAAGAAGAAGTCTAGTACAGTGTACTCATGTCAGAAGACATTTTAAAGAAGAAGTCTAGTACAGTGTACTCATGTCAGAAGCCATTATAAAAAAGAAGTCTAGTACAGTGTACTCATGTCAGAAGACATTTTAAAGAAGAAGTCTAGTACAGTGTACTCATGTCAGAAGACATTTTAAAGAAGAAGTCTAGTACAGTGTACTCATGTCAGAAGACATTTTAAAGAAGAAGTCTAGTACAGTGTACTCATGTCAGAAGACATTTTAAAGAAGAAGTCTAGTACAGTGTACTCATGTCAGAAGACATTTTAAAGAAGAAGTCTAGTACAGTGTACCCATGTCAGAAGACATTTTAAAGAAGAAGTCTAGTACAGTGTACCCATGTCAGAAGCCATTATAAAGAAGAAGCATAGCGTAGTGCTCCAATATCAGAAGACATTAACGAGAAAGCCTAATGGAGTGTACCCATATGAGAAGACATTTTAAAGAGGAATTCTAGTACAGCGTACCAATACCAGAATACATTGTAGAAAAGAATCCTAACACAGTGTACCCATGTTAGAAGACATTTAACGAGAAAGCCGAAGGCAGTGTTTCCATGTCAGAAGACATTTTGGTACGACCCGTATTCAAACATAACAAAAGTACAGTAAAATTTTACAAAAGATGAAAACCGAGAAATAAAATAAAGTTGAGAAATTTCAAGACAATCAGAGAGTGAGCCGAGAAAGTATTAATTTTAATTAAAGTTTCTTTCAGAGGTTTCCGGAAGGGTTAATAGTGTAATTATTATTCAGGCATAGGTGACCTTTGCCGATATTGGTTGCCCTTTGGCTTTACTGCTTCCAACGATTATTAAATTTCTCATCTTTCTGATCTTTTGATATTAATCAGACAAAATGAAATATATTCCAGGAAGTCGTCGTCCTCACTAAATTAGATACATTGTATATACTTATTTTTTATTAGCATTTCAATCCCACATAAAATGACTCTTTTCAACAACAGCGAATCGCAACCTTACATCGGTCTCTTATCTGCAATCGGATGAGAAACAGAAGAAAAGACGCAATCAAAAGCCGTCAATTGGAGCGAATATGCAATACAATGACCAACAAAAAAGGAAAAAAAGACTAACAATTGTCAATAATATTAAAGACTGGGCAACACGAAACACACTAATAACAAGGTGTGAGCTCGGATTTGTAGCCAGTTCCTGTTCCACTAATGGTATTCGTCTTGCTACTAGTGTTTAGAATTCGGTGATAAGTAATGAACTTGGTTCAGTAGCAAAGTTATAAGTAGCAACACATTATCAAGGATATATCGAGAGGAAATTAAGTAGGATTCCACCAAATCATGACAGCGACCATACAATTTAAGTTTTCATTCTGGTAATTTTTGTAACCTTGGTGAAGCATCTGTCCGGATGGACTATCAATTACTAATAAAGAAAGTACGCATAAGATAAGGTTAAGCTCTAGAGAAGCGTATCACCTGATTGAAAATTATAACCTGTTTTGTAATTATACGCTATTTAATTTACCGTTGAAAACTGCTACTTCAAAACGATAGTCACATAATATACGACGAATATTGTTAAAGTATGTTGCTGTATGAGGAAATGTCTCTTCTGATTTACAACTCGAAGCATGACAGTTGACACTAATTCTAACATGACTTTCCTCATTGACTATGTCAACAATGCAGTGATAAAATTCCCGATATATTTTAATTCGACAGTTATTCTGGTCTCCCACGAAGATCATTATTTTCCTTGGATGTTCATAGCTAATTGATATTAAATTTCCTAGAAGCATCAGTTATGACCTATTAATCCATAAGTAGTGGTCAGCATTCTATGACCCTGCTATTGTACTGCCCACGTTTATGTTGTGATTAATTTTTGTTATAGTATCTGGTCTTTTTTAGTGGAATCGAATCTGGTTTTTTTATCTTTTGTTTATATATCCAAATATTTTCGATACAAGAGCCAAGAGTCAGGCAAAACTTTCCGATCCCTTTCTATTATCTCCTCTTGTACTTATGTAATCACCTATACATCATTTATTGGTTATACATTTGAATTAGATACTGCCCACCAGGGCGTCAAGCAACTATATATTGATCAATCAGTGCATCATGTCATAAATAAGAACACAAATGATTTCACGCTTTTCCGATTTACGGTTTCTGATTACCCCTTTGGTATCTTAGATTTACGGCTTCTGATTACCCCTTTGGTATCTTAGATTTACGGCTGCTGATTACCCCTTTGGTATCTTAGATTTACGGCTTCTGATTACCCCTTTGGTATCTTAGATTTACGGCTTCTAATTACCCCCTTGGTATCTTAGATTTACGGCTTCTGATTACCCCTTTGGTATCTTAGATTTACGGCTTCTGATTACCCCTTTGGTATCTTTAGATTTACGGCTTCTGATTACCCCTTTGGTATCTTAGATTTACGGCTTCTGATTACCCCTTTGGTATTTTAGAATTACGGTTTCTGAATACCTCTTTGGCATCTTTAGATTTACGGCTTCTGATTACCCCTTTGGTATCTTAGATTTACGGCTTCTGATTACCCCTTTGGTATCTTTAGATTTACGGCTTCTGATTACCCCTTTGGTATCTTAGATTTACGGCTTCTGATTACCCCTTTGGTATTTTAGAATTACGGTTTCTGAATACCTCTTTGGCATCTTTAGATTTACGGCTTCTGATTACCCCTTTGGTATCTTAGATTTACGGCTTCTGATTACCCCTTTGGTATCTTAGATTTACGGCTTCTGATTATCCCTTTGGTATCTTAGATTTACGGTTTCTGATTACCCCTTTGGTATCTTAGATTTACGGCTTCTGGTTACCCCCTTGGTATCTTAGATTTACGGTTTCTGAATACCTCTTTGGCATCTTTAGATTTACGGCTTCTGATTACCCCTTTGGTATCATAGATGTACGGCTTCTGATTACCCCTTTGGTATCTTAGATTTACGGCTTCTGATTACCCCTTTGGTATCTTAGATTTACGACTTATGATTACCCCTTTGGTATCTTAGATTTACGGCTTCTGATTACCCCTTTGGTATCTTAGATTTACGACTTCTGATTACCCCTTTGGTATCTTAGATTTACGACTTCTGATTACCCCTTTGGTATCTTAGATTTATGGCTTATGATTACCCTTTTGATATCTTGAAACGTTGATGACTTAAATCCACAAACCGTTAAAATACCAAAGAAAAACACACAAAAAACAAGAAGAGTTTTACTGTTTAACTTTGAATTGACTCCCGATTTATAGATTTTCATATTTATATCAAACCGCATTAAATATTCCGCATCAGCATGCAACATTTTATATTAGAGTAAAAATCCGTAAAAGATTGGATCTGTGTAATTTTGAAATAATACACATTGTTACCATGTATTACTTGCGTTTTCTCTCTTCCCTTTTTTGCAAAATAAATAATGTCTCTAAAATCATACGAGGGTTATTAATTCCTTCTTTCCCAGAAAACGCAAAGACCGGAATAACTTAATACATACCAATCTACACAGAGAACCAAGATATTGATTTGTATTTCCGTCTTTAATAATAGGTCACTATATATTAGTGATTGAACGTTGATACTGGTGTGTAAATAGGTCGGCACTGAAACAGTTTACCAAAAAAAGGACTATGATGTCTAACGCCACTTTAAACTATATCGTGGCGGTTATTTTTATTGGTGGAGGGAACCGGAGTACAGAGAGAACCACCCACCTACCGGAAGTTACTGACAAACTTATCACTGAACAAAAATGAACATTATACAGGTATTTACGCATTTATACCATAGTGAAAACGTGTTGTGCAAACGCACTTTACCAGATTAATTGAGTTTGGCCCGGTTCAAAGTTCATGTAGGGCTGTACTATTAAGACGTTTCTTTGTGATATCAAACAAATTTACTTACTAGAATGTCACTTTTCCAACTGCTTACTGTTGGTGAATCAATATAAAACTCCTCGGGTTTTACCATCACAGCTTAGATATAATTTGACATTGCTTTTTCAGTTTACCACCGAAGGCTGAAATTTTTTCTGTGGTTTTATTTGATCTAATTTTCTCTGTCTACACAAACTTTGTATTGAAATTAAATAAAAGGGAAAAAATAAATAAAACAAACACCCCCCCCCCCCCCTCCAAAAAAACCCAACAAAAAACAAAAACAAAAACTGAAGAGTTTGGTGAAAAAGTTAAAATCTGTAATTTTTCGATTTCTATAACAATAAGCCATTAAAAAAATTGCGAGTTTTGTTTTCCTGGCCCCATGTTCCTGCTGAACAAAGGCATGGATCAAATTTGAACTTGGAAAATTACATACACCAATAGTGTTTTAACTTAGTTTTATTTACATGCGTAAGATTGTAAAAAAAAATCAAACTGTCTATATTTTGATCAAAAATTGCACCAGAAAACTTTCCGTGTGTTGGATTAATTAAACGGCGGTAGACATGAATTTTATATATTTGTTTGTCCAATACGAGCATTTGTTGTAGGCATGGCAGCAAGCTCGCTCTTTGTTCAACCCAATCACCGTCAACGTTATTTTTAAATGTCATCTCAAATTCACAAAAATCAAAATCAGCAGGTATGGAAGCAGTCAGATTGTCAGAAAATGTTTTAGGTTCCATACAATATGTTGTTTAGGAAATGACTGTAAGTAGCAACTATGATACAAGCTACTTACATAATAGCATTTTGTTAGTTTTTGGAAATGACATCACAGTTTTAGGTATCGATTCCTTTGGCTGCGCCTCCCTGAGTTTGAATATTAAACTGTGGTGTATTTACGGAAAAATAACAATATGCTATTACATGTAGGTAACTAACACATGGATCTACAATCAAATACATATATACCATTCCTTTGTACCATTCATATTGTACGTAATGTCCATCCTACCTCGTGCTTAATTATATATAGAGTAATAATAGCGTCATGTATTTCACAATCGGGAAAAAATACTACGACTGTTCATGATTTTATTCAATTTAGTCAGAAAGGATATGAATGTGCATGACCACGATAGTCTATCCAACATTACTCTTAGACAAAAATTCAAGTAAAGGAACAGCGGTTAGAAAATAATTGATGTAATATATATTTGCTTGCATTTTATATTTAATATGTAATATACAATCTTTCATATTCTCTAGTTCTTGATATATTTAATTGTGTTTTAATATTAAACTTTGGTATTTGACGTTTTTTTTCTTGTAAAATGACGTCACACAATTATTTTCCTGGTAGATGATTTCACTTTCGCACACTTTTGATAGTCTTTAACTATTGCAATTCAATAAGAACTACACAAACGATATGTTCATATCCTTAAAATGTATGAATAATTCATGTGGAATTTCAGCTACATGGTGTGAATGAATTTGAATTAATGATAACTAGAAGAAAGTAAAATTAATAACATCAACAAGATTTGAATGAAAAGTTTCCATATTTTAATAATGGTCTACGTATACAGCGATACTTCAACGATCCTCATACGAAAACATATTGAATAATACAAGTATTTTGAAGAAATCGGATCAATTTCAATTATCTTCTCCTTACAGTAAAAATATCTTTCTTCTGGCAAAATAATAGCCCACGTAAATCTTAAAACATAAAAAAACAACGACAAAAGTTTAAGAAAATCAATTGTCTTGACTTAGAACAAGGACAAGAACGATAGAGGTGAAACCAGTTAATGGCTCACACCTAATTACCACATTTCATGTAAAGACTCACTTCAACTCACGACAACCACGTACTCAAATAAATATAACAATTAATATCAAAATTGACAATACAATAATAGTCATTTAAATATATTAGCCAAAAACCTAACATTTTCTTGGAAAACAAATTTAATGTTTGCTATTCTAAAATTTAGTACAGATAATTCATAAATATCATAATACACCAACATCGAGATTGCGTGGTATGGTCCTTTTGATGCGTGATAAACAACTCCATCAGCTGTGTCCGTTGATTGTGCATGACAAATAAAATGTACAATTTGCATATAAGAGTGAGAGTTAACTGGATGCTCAACATTTACAGATTGACACGCCCCATGTCACTTGCCACATTTCTTAATATACATCACTGTAGTAGGTGTGGTCAGTGGTGATCTATTATACGACATAATCTTTCCACCATATGTAGTATATTGTAGCACTCCCTAATGTACTTTAGTGTGGTAGGTGTGGTCAGTGGTGATCTGTTACACGACACAATCTTCTCACCATATCTAGTATATTGTAGCACTCCCTAATGAACTGTAGTGTAGTAGGTGTGGTCAGTGGTGATCTGTTACACGACACAATCTTCCCACCATATCTAGTATATTGTAGCACTTCCTAATGAACTGTAGTGTAGTAGGTGTGGCCAGTGGTGATCTGTTACACGACACACTCTTCCCACCATATCTAGTATATTGTAGCACTTCCTAATGTAATGTAGTGTGGTAGATGTGGTCAGTGGTGATCTGTTACACGACACAATCTTTCCACCATATCTAGTATATTGTAGCACTTCCTAATGTAATGTAGTGTGGTAGATGTGGTCAGTGGTGATCTGTTACACGACACAATCTTCCCACCATATCTAGTATATTGTAGCACTTCCTAATGTAATGTAGTGTGGTAGATGTGGTCAGTGGTGATCTGTTACACGACACAATCTTCTCACCATATCTAGTATATTGTAGCACTCCCTAATGTAATGTAGTGTAGTAGGTGTGGCCAGTGGTGATCTGTTACACGACACAATCTTTCCACCGTATCTAGTATATTGTAGCACTTCCTAATGTAATGTAGTGTGGTAGATGTGGTCAGTGGTGATCTGTTACACGACACAATCTTCCCACCATATCTAGTATATTGTAGCACTTCCTAATGTAATGTATTGTGGTAGATGTGGTCAGTGGTGATCTGTTACACGACACAATCTTCTCACCATATCTAGTATATTGTAGCACTCCCTAATGTACTGTAGTGTAGTAGGTGTGGCCAGTGGTGATCCGTTACACGACACAATCTTTCCACCATATCTAGTATATTGTAGCACTTCCTAATGAACTGTAGTGTAGTAGGTGTGGCCAGTGGTGATCTGTTACACGACACAATCTTTCCACCATATCTAGTATAGTGTAGCACTTCCTAATGTAATGTAGTGTAGTAGGTGTGGCCAGTGGTGATCTGTTACATGACACAATCTTTCCACCATATCTAGTATATTGTAGCACTTCCTAATGTACTGTAGTGTAGTAGGTGTGGTCAGTGGTGATCTGTTACATGACACAATCTTCCCACCATATCTAGTATATTGTAGCACTTCCTAATGTAATGTAGTGTGGTAGATGTGGTCAGTGGTGATCTGTTACACGACACAATCTTCCCACCATATCTAGTATATTGTAGCACTCCCTAATGTACTGTAGTGTAGTAGTTGTGGTCAGTGGTGATCTGTTACACGACACAATCTTCCCACCATATCTAGTATATTGTAGCAGTCTCTAATGTACTGTAGTGTGGTAGGTGTGGTCAGTTGTGATCTGTTACACAACACAATCTTCCCACCATATCTAGTATATTGTAGCACTTCCTAATGTACTGTAGTGTGGTAGGTGTGTTCAGTGGTGATCTGTTACACAACACAATCTTTCCACCATATCTAGTATATTGTAGCACTTCCTAATGTAATGTAGTGTGGTAGGTGTGGTCAGTGGTTGTCGGTTACATGACACACTCTTCCCACCATATGTAGTATATTGTAGCACTCCCTAATGTACTTTAGTGTGGTAGGTGTGGCCAGTGGTGATCTGTTACACAACACAGTCTTCCCACTATATCTAGTATATTGTTGCACTTCCTAATGTAATGTAGTGTGGTATGTGTGGTCAGTGGTGATCTGTTACACGACACAATCTTCCCACCATATCTAGTATATTGTAGCACTCCCTAATGTACTTTAGTGTGGTAGGTGTGGCCAGTGGTGATCTGTTACACAACACAGTCTTCCCACTATATCTAGTATATTGTAGCACTCCCTAATGTACTGTAGTGTGGTAGGTGTGGTCAGTGGTTGTCGGTTACACGACACAATCTTCCCACCATATGTAGTATACTGTAGCACTCCCTAATATACATCACTGTAGTAGGTGTGGTCAGTGGTGATCTGTTACACGACACAATCTTCCCACCATATCTAGTATATTGTAGCGCTCCCTAATGTACTTTAGTGTGGTATGTGTGGTCAGTGGTGATCTGTTACACATCACAGTCTTCCCACTATATCTAGTATATTGTAGCACTTCCTAATGTACTGTAGTGTGGTAGGTGTGGTCAGTGGTTGTCTGTTACACGACACCATCTTCCCACCATATCTAGTATATTGTAGCACTTCATATTGTACTGTAGTGTGGTAGGTGTGGTCAGTGGTGATCTGTTACACGACACAATCTTCCCACCATATCTAGTATATTGTAGCACTCCCTAATGTACTTTAGTGTGGTATGTGTGGTCAGTGGTGATCTGTTACACATCACAGTCTTCCCACTATATCTAGTATATTGTAGCACTTCCTAATGTACTGTAGTGTGGTAGGTGTGGTCAGTGGTTGTCTGTTACACGACACCATCTTCCCACCATATCTAGTATATTGTAGCACTTGATATTGTACTGTAGTGTGGTAGGTGTGGTCAGTGGTGATCTGTTACACGACACAATCTTCCCACCATATCTAGTATATTGTAGCACTTCCTAATGTAATGTAGTGTGGTAGGTGTGGTCAGTGGTTGTCTGTTACACGACACCATCTTCCCACCAGTAGCAATTATTCTGATTTCCTGAAACGTCATCTTCATCTGAGAAACAGGCTACTGGACCAGGGCTATAAAAAGATTCGCCTTATTCGATCTCTTAAAAAGTTTATATTCCGATACCAATATCTTGTCGAAATATATTCCGTCTCTGCAGAAAAAATTATAAGCGATGCATTTTCATATAGTGAAAATGTATAAAGATAAAGAAGTCGCAAATGTCAAGAATTTTTTTGTCAATGTGTGACGTAAAAGTATTTTTGACATTTACGTCACCGAATATGGTACTGCTTTGACAACTATTTTACCTATTTTGTTCCTGTGTTTAAATACTGTTACAGTGACAGCCGGAACCTTTGAACCGTAATGAGAGCGGGAGGTTTGGCGCCTTAAAATCTGATTCAACCCACCATTTCTTTAGAAATGCCTGTACCAAGTCAGGGTCATTACGGTTTTCACAGTTTTCCGGTTGTTGACTGATTTTGTCTGTTTATATAATTATGAGTTTTGACTTTCCCTTTGTAAGATTGTTCGGAGTTCGGTAATTTTGTTATTACCTTTATCTAGTATATTGTAGCACTTGATATTGTACTGTAGTGTGGTAGGTGTGGTCAGTGGTGATCTGTTACACAACACAGTCTTCCCACTATATCTAGTATATTGTTGCACTTCCTAATGTAATGTAGTGTGGTATGTGTGGTCAGTGGTGATCTGTTACACGACACAATCTTCCCACCATATCTAGTATATTGTAGCACTCCCTAATGTACTTTAGTGTGGTAGGTGTGGCCAGTGGTGATCTGTTACACAACACAGTCTTCCCACTATATCTAGTATATTGTAGCACTCCCTAATGTACTGTAGTGTGGTAGGTGTGGTCAGTGGTTGTCGGTTACACGACACAATCTTCCCACCATATGTAGTATACTGTAGCACTCCCTAATATACATCACTGTAGTAGGTGTGGTCAGTGGTGATCTGTTACACGACACAATCTTCCCACCATATCTAGTATATTGTAGCGCTCCCTAATGTACTTTAGTGTGGTATGTGTGGTCAGTGGTGATCTGTTACACATCACAGTCTTCCCACTATATCTAGTATATTGTAGCACTTCCTAATGTACTGTAGTGTGGTAGGTGTGGTCAGTGGTTGTCTGTTACACGACACCATCTTCCCACCATATCTAGTATATTGTAGCACTTCATATTGTACTGTAGTGTGGTAGGTGTGGTCAGTGGTGATCTGTTACACGACACAATCTTCCCACCATATCTAGTATATTGTAGCACTCCCTAATGTACTTTAGTGTGGTATGTGTGGTCAGTGGTGATCTGTTACACATCACAGTCTTCCCACTATATCTAGTATATTGTAGCACTTCCTAATGTACTGTAGTGTGGTAGGTGTGGTCAGTGGTTGTCTGTTACACGACACCATCTTCCCACCATATCTAGTATATTGTAGCACTTGATATTGTACTGTAGTGTGGTAGGTGTGGTCAGTGGTGATCTGTTACACGACACAATCTTCCCACCATATCTAGTATATTGTAGCACTTCCTAATGTAATGTAGTGTGGTAGGTGTGGTCAGTGGTTGTCTGTTACACGACACCATCTTCCCACCAGTAGCAATTATTCTGATTTCCTGAAACGTCATCTTCATCTGAGAAACAGGCTACTGGACCAGGGCTATAAAAAGATTCGCCTTATTCGATCTCTTAAAAAGTTTATATTCCGATACCAATATCTTGTCGAAATATATTCCGTCTCTGCAGAAAAAATTATAAGCGATGCATTTTCATATAGTGAAAATGTATAAAGATAAAGAAGTCGCAAATGTCAAGAATATTTTTGTCAATGTGTGACGTAAAAGTATTTTTGACATTTACGTCACCGAATATGGTACTGCTTTGACAACTATTTTACCTATTTTGTTCCTGTGTTTAAATACTGTTACAGTGACAGCCGGAACCTTTGAACCGTAATGAGAGCGGGAGGTTTGGCGCCTTAAAATCTGATTCAACCCACCATTTCTTTAGAAATGCCTGTACCAAGTCAGGGTCATTACGGTTTTCACAGTTTTCCGGTTGTTGACTGATTTTGTCTGTTTATATAATTATGAGTTTTGACTTTCCCTTTGTAAGATTGTTCGGAGTTCGGTAATTTTGTTATTACCTTTATCTAGTATATTGTAGCACTTGATATTGTACTGTAGTGTGGTAGGTGTGGTCAGTGGTGATCTGTTACACAACACAGTCTTCCCACTATATCTAGTATATTGTTGCACTTCCTAATGTAATGTAGTGTGGTATGTGTGGTCAGTGGTGATCTGTTACACGACACAATCTTCCCACCATATCTAGTATATTGTAGCACTCCCTAATGTACTTTAGTGTGGTAGGTGTGGCCAGTGGTGATCTGTTACACAACACAGTCTTCCCACTATATCTAGTATATTGTAGCACTCCCTAATGTACTGTAGTGTGGTAGGTGTGGTCAGTGGTTGTCGGTTACACGACACAATCTTCCCACCATATGTAGTATACTGTAGCACTCCCTAATATACATCACTGTAGTAGGTGTGGTCAGTGGTGATCTGTTACACGACACAATCTTCCCACCATATCTAGTATATTGTAGCGCTCCCTAATGTACTTTAGTGTGGTATGTGTGGTCAGTGGTGATCTGTTACACATCACAGTCTTCCCACTATATCTAGTATATTGTAGCACTTCCTAATGTACTGTAGTGTGGTAGGTGTGGTCAGTGGTTGTCTGTTACACGACACCATCTTCCCACCATATCTAGTATATTGTAGCACTTCATATTGTACTGTAGTGTGGTAGGTGTGGTCAGTGGTGATCTGTTACACGACACAATCTTCCCACCATATCTAGTATATTGTAGCACTCCCTAATGTACTTTAGTGTGGTATGTGTGGTCAGTGGTGATCTGTTACACATCACAGTCTTCCCACTATATCTAGTATATTGTAGCACTTCCTAATGTACTGTAGTGTGGTAGGTGTGGTCAGTGGTTGTCTGTTACACGACACCATCTTCCCACCATATCTAGTATATTGTAGCACTTGATATTGTACTGTAGTGTGGTAGGTGTGGTCAGTGGTGATCTGTTACACGACACAATCTTCCCACCATATCTAGTATATTGTAGCACTTCCTAATGTAATGTAGTGTGGTAGGTGTGGTCAGTGGTTGTCTGTTACACGACACCATCTTCCCACCAGTAGCAATTATTCTGATTTCCTGAAACGTCATCTTCATCTGAGAAACAGGCTACTGGACCAGGGCTATAAAAAGATTCGCCTTATTCGATCTCTTAAAAAGTTTATATTCCGATACCAATATCTTGTCGAAATATATTCCGTCTCTGCAGAAAAAATTATAAGCGATGCATTTTCATATAGTGAAAATGTATAAAGATAAAGAAGTCGCAAATGTCAAGAATATTTTTGTCAATGTGTGACGTAAAAGTATTTTTGACATTTACGTCACCGAATATGGTACTGCTTTGACAACTATTTTACCTATTTTGTTCCTGTGTTTAAATACTGTTACAGTGACAGCCGGAACCTTTGAACCGTAATGAGAGCGGGAGGTTTGGCGCCTTAAAATCTGATTCAACCCACCATTTCTTTAGAAATGCCTGTACCAAGTCAGGGTCATTACGGTTTTCACAGTTTTCCGGTTGTTGACTGATTTTGTCTGTTTATATAATTATGAGTTTTGACTTTCCCTTTGTAAGATTGTTCGGAGTTCGGTAATTTTGTTATTACCTTTATCTAGTATATTGTAGCACTTGATATTGTACTGTAGTGTGGTAGGTGTGGTCAGTGGTGATCTGTTACACAACACAGTCTTCCCACTATATCTAGTATATTGTTGCACTTCCTAATGTAATGTAGTGTGGTATGTGTGGTCAGTGGTGATCTGTTACACGACACAATCTTCCCACCATATCTAGTATATTGTAGCACTCCCTAATGTACTTTAGTGTGGTAGGTGTGGCCAGTGGTGATCTGTTACACAACACAGTCTTCCCACTATATCTAGTATATTGTAGCACTCCCTAATGTACTGTAGTGTGGTAGGTGTGGTCAGTGGTTGTCGGTTACACGACACAATCTTCCCACCATATGTAGTATACTGTAGCACTCCCTAATATACATCACTGTAGTAGGTGTGGTCAGTGGTGATCTGTTACACGACACAATCTTCCCACCATATCTAGTATATTGTAGCGCTCCCTAATGTACTTTAGTGTGGTATGTGTGGTCAGTGGTGATCTGTTACACATCACAGTCTTCCCACTATATCTAGTATATTGTAGCACTTCCTAATGTACTGTAGTGTGGTAGGTGTGGTCAGTGGTTGTCTGTTACACGACACCATCTTCCCACCATATCTAGTATATTGTAGCACTTCATATTGTACTGTAGTGTGGTAGGTGTGGTCAGTGGTGATCTGTTACACGACACAATCTTCCCACCATATCTAGTATATTGTAGCACTCCCTAATGTACTTTAGTGTGGTATGTGTGGTCAGTGGTGATCTGTTACACATCACAGTCTTCCCACTATATCTAGTATATTGTAGCACTTCCTAATGTACTGTAGTGTGGTAGGTGTGGTCAGTGGTTGTCTGTTACACGACACCATCTTCCCACCATATCTAGTATATTGTAGCACTTGATATTGTACTGTAGTGTGGTAGGTGTGGTCAGTGGTGATCTGTTACACGACACAATCTTCCCACCATATCTAGTATATTGTAGCACTTCCTAATGTAATGTAGTGTGGTAGGTGTGGTCAGTGGTTGTCTGTTACACGACACCATCTTCCCACCAGTAGCAATTATTCTGATTTCCTGAAACGTCATCTTCATCTGAGAAACAGGCTACTGGACCAGGGCTATAAAAAGATTCGCCTTATTCGATCTCTTAAAAAGTTTATATTCCGATACCAATATCTTGTCGAAATATATTCCGTCTCTGCAGAAAAAATTATAAGCGATGCATTTTCATATAGTGAAAATGTATAAAGATAAAGAAGTCGCAAATGTCAAGAATATTTTTGTCAATGTGTGACGTAAAAGTATTTTTGACATTTACGTCACCGAATATGGTACTGCTTTGACAACTATTTTACCTATTTTGTTCCTGTGTTTAAATACTGTTACAGTGACAGCCGGAACCTTTGAACCGTAATGAGAGCGGGAGGTTTGGCGCCTTAAAATCTGATTCAACCCACCATTTCTTTAGAAATGCCTGTACCAAGTCAGGGTCATTACGGTTTTCACAGTTTTCCGGTTGTTGACTGATTTTGTCTGTTTATATAATTATGAGTTTTGACTTTCCCTTTGTAAGATTGTTCGGAGTTCGGTAATTTTGTTATTACCTTTATCTAGTATATTGTAGCACTTGATATTGTACTGTAGTGTGGTAGGTGTGGTCAGTGGTGATCTGTTACACAACACAGTCTTCCCACTATATCTAGTATATTGTTGCACTTCCTAATGTAATGTAGTGTGGTATGTGTGGTCAGTGGTGATCTGTTACACGACACAATCTTCCCACCATATCTAGTATATTGTAGCACTCCCTAATGTACTTTAGTGTGGTAGGTGTGGCCAGTGGTGATCTGTTACACAACACAGTCTTCCCACTATATCTAGTATATTGTAGCACTCCCTAATGTACTGTAGTGTGGTAGGTGTGGTCAGTGGTTGTCGGTTACACGACACAATCTTCCCACCATATGTAGTATACTGTAGCACTCCCTAATATACATCACTGTAGTAGGTGTGGTCAGTGGTGATCTGTTACACGACACAATCTTCCCACCATATCTAGTATATTGTAGCGCTCCCTAATGTACTTTAGTGTGGTATGTGTGGTCAGTGGTGATCTGTTACACATCACAGTCTTCCCACTATATCTAGTATATTGTAGCACTTCCTAATGTACTGTAGTGTGGTAGGTGTGGTCAGTGGTTGTCTGTTACACGACACCATCTTCCCACCATATCTAGTATATTGTAGCACTTCATATTGTACTGTAGTGTGGTAGGTGTGGTCAGTGGTGATCTGTTACACGACACAATCTTCCCACCATATCTAGTATATTGTAGCACTCCCTAATGTACTTTAGTGTGGTATGTGTGGTCAGTGGTGATCTGTTACACATCACAGTCTTCCCACTATATCTAGTATATTGTAGCACTTCCTAATGTACTGTAGTGTGGTAGGTGTGGTCAGTGGTTGTCTGTTACACGACACCATCTTCCCACCATATCTAGTATATTGTAGCACTTGATATTGTACTGTAGTGTGGTAGGTGTGGTCAGTGGTGATCTGTTACACGACACAATCTTCCCACCATATCTAGTATATTGTAGCACTTCCTAATGTAATGTAGTGTGGTAGGTGTGGTCAGTGGTTGTCTGTTACACGACACCATCTTCCCACCAGTAGCAATTATTCTGATTTCCTGAAACGTCATCTTCATCTGAGAAACAGGCTACTGGACCAGGGCTATAAAAAGATTCGCCTTATTCGATCTCTTAAAAAGTTTATATTCCGATACCAATATCTTGTCGAAATATATTCCGTCTCTGCAGAAAAAATTATAAGCGATGCATTTTCATATAGTGAAAATGTATAAAGATAAAGAAGTCGCAAATGTCAAGAATTTTTTTGTCAATGTGTGACGTAAAAGTATTTTTGACATTTACGTCACCGAATATGGTACTGCTTTGACAACTATTTTACCTATTTTGTTCCTGTGTTTAAATACTGTTACAGTGACAGCCGGAACCTTTGAACCGTAATGAGAGCGGGAGGTTTGGCGCCTTAAAATCTGATTCAACCCACCATTTCTTTAGAAATGCCTGTACCAAGTCAGGGTCATTACGGTTTTCACAGTTTTCCGGTTGTTGACTGATTTTGTCTGTTTATATAATTATAAGTTTTGACTTTCCCTTTGTAAGATTGTTCGGAGTTCGGTAATTTTGTTATTACCTTTATCTAGTATATTGTAGCACTTGATATTGTACTGTAGTGTGGTAGGTGTGGTCAGTGGTGATCTGTTACATGACACAATCATCCCACCATATCTAGTATATTGTAGCACTCCCTAATGTACTGTATTGTGGTAGGGGTGGTCAGTGGTTGTCTGTTACACGACACAATCTTCCCACCATATCTAGTATATTGTACCAATTATTAATGTACTGTAGTGTAGTAGGTGTGGTCAGTGGTGATCTGTTACACGACACAATCATCCCACCATATCTAGTATATTGTAGCACTCCCTAATGTACTGTAGTGTAGTAGGTGTGGTCAGTGGTTGTCTGTTACACGACACAATCTTCCCACCATATCTAGTATATTGTACCAATTATTAATGTACTGAAGTGTAGTAGGTGTGGTCATCTGTTACATGACACAATCTTCCCACCATATCTAGTTTATTGTAGCACGTCCTAATTTGGACTATTGACCATCAATGGTTAACTTATTTCATAACAAAATTATATAACAAAGAATATACTTTGTAATTCTAACACAACTGCATATATGTCATTATTTATTTACAACAAACAAAATGAATTCACTACAAAGATTGTGAAATTTCTTATATTACAAATGTATGATCAGAAAAAGAAACCCGCGCATGCTATAAAATTTAAAAAAATCATTTCTAAATGTTTCACAAAACACAATAATAGAACTATTTTTTTAATGCAACGACAAACAATTCTGCACAATAACCGTTTTTAAAGTATAATAAATAGATATACTATATGTTAGATACTGATGCTCTATTAAAACACGTGTGAATTGAAAAAAAAGAAAAAGATTTTTCTAATATATTTTGTAATTTTGCTTTTGCACATATCAAGCTTAATAAGGACCACGCAGCATTTAAATACACTTGAAGATTTCAGTGAATATTAAACAAGGACAAAAGCATGTGTTACAGTGGAACTCCCCAAAACCGGATTCCTTTTGAAAAACGAATAAACCCATATAAACTACTACAAGGTTTAACGCTTCCAATAAGTCCACTTGACTGTAACGAAAAAACTGCGGCCTGCACAATCAATCATGCTACGTCTTCACCATCCAAAAAAACAACACACCACAACAGCATGACGAATCGGTGGAACCATACATAGCTATTTCAAAAGAACGCCATATAGGTGATGAAATCATTTCATTGTTCATTATGATAATTCATACATTATAGAACTACCAACAACAATCTTCTTTCATCACAATGCCAATTGCAATTCTTTCTAACTGTCTGTAGAAAACAAGATGTCATGTTGGCCACACTCCTTGGTCACCTACAATGATGAGCTCTTAAGCTGCTATATTCAAGCTTACAGCGGACTGGAACTCAGAAATTAAGAATATCTTCCTATTGTCGGAGCTAACAATTCAAAATCTTACAAAAAGATAGACCAAAGAACATTCCATGTGATTGTCTGTTATCTAATGGAAAGATAATAAATGATCAAAAGGAAAATAAATCAGTAAGAATTGGTGGGAAAAAATAGGATGTGTTCTTACATCAAATAATTAAAAATTACAAATTAAGCTTCCTGCTCCTTACAAAAAAAAAAAGAAATATATGAAGCTAATCCTCTAATAGTAAGAAATTTAATAACAAAACCTCAAATTCGATTTTAGCACTCGAAAATAGCCAATCAGAGCACTAGATCCAATAAATAAAATATTCTGATTGGACGATGTTCGAGTGCGAGTACCAACATTGTAATTAAAATTTGTATGACCGTGAGACCAGGTGTTGATCAAAAGTAAGTACTAGGTATATTGAAATCCCGCAAAAAATATTCTGAAACACATAAAGTCAAATTTGTATTGAATACATATTTTCAATACATTAGCGCTACGTTTTGTATCATTCATTGTCTTTCTTTGTGAAATTATAATTTGTCCCAGATTTCGGCTAGAATATTTAAAATATATTATTTTCAACAAGGTAATATGCGATGCTCTTTTCTCTAAAGCTATCAAGAATGTACGAATTTACCCCACATCGCTAGAAAGGAGGTGCTATTTGCTAATTTGCATATCGAAGATGGCGACACTGGGACGTCTGCAATTTTCATATGATCTATAAAGAAGATATTATTCATAATGACATGTATGTTATTTTCTGAACTTGAAAATGATACATTAAATCAAGCTGAATTAAATGAAATACAAATTAATGAAAATCATGAAATATTCGAAGTTCCTGGACAAAATGAAAATCCGAGGCGGCGAACCTTTAACAGGCTTAAATATTACAAAATGATCATGTTAACATGCCGGCAACTTCAAAGATATGGCTAAATTCGTTACAAAACAACATAATTATTTGAAATTTGGCAGAAGAAAAACTTTGCAGAAATCAACAAGATCTTTTAATTATCGAATCGTTGATGGACACATTGAAATTCCATATTGTATTCTCTAATAAATAATCCACCCAGCTTGAAACTGTGGTCACGTGATGAAAACCTATTTTAAATATGATGGATATTTATGAGGAACAGTACCGTTAATTTATGGATATGAATAGTATCCGATTTTCTCCATTGTATAAATGTTATTCAACTACTAACATTTGAAAAGACAATTCATCTGTTCGGACATACTAGGTTGAATATTACTCCTGATTCTTTGCTCTGAACATTGCTCAACATCAATGCTTGATTGTGATATCTGTCCATGTTTACCTTATATATATCGATGAAATATCATTCATTAATTGTAAGAAAATAGTTACAAATGTTTGATTATTTATCCACAATCCCAATAAAACCGTAGATATCAAATTTAATGCGCACGACGCCGTTTCTGGAATAACTTCCATCAGGTACGCTCAAAGTCAAAATATTGGAAAGCAAAATAATGTTAAAATCTTTGGGAGCAAGTAAATGAAAGGGCCTACAGATGATAGCCAAAATCGACCAATGTTACTTATTCCTGAGCACTTTCCTGAGGGATGAGAACCAAAGCGTTCTCGATATGACGATGGATATGTTCTTTGAAGCAAACCATGCGCGACGTTGAAGCCCGTGGGCGTTATTTGTACAATGATATAGACATCTGGAAGTTGTTAACAAAACCTGTCATTACAAACAGAAGGATTAGTATTTCGTGGTAGCGTGTCCATCACATAATTTGCTATTGTTTAAATTCTACCATAATTTTCTTCTTGTCACTTTAGCGGTGTGCTGACAGCTATTGTCTGTCTCCTATATCTAATTAAATCAAAATATGTTTGCTACATTCAGTGGATTGTAATGTATTTCTATAACATGCTAAATGTATGGCAATCGCTTTAAATTCGCCGTTTTCACTATTAATCATCCAAACTTTGGCATGTATATATGTTGTTAAAAATGTATGTATTAACGCAATATCCAAAGACAATTTAAAAGGTAAATACCCATATTTCAAATTATACTGAAGGAGCTTAATAAGTATACCCAAATGAAAGTACATGCATAATGTACTTCAACCAGGGATCTATCAATCAGAAAATATTATTATTTTCTGAAAGGAAATGGGTTTTATATATATGGTACATGTACATGAAATTACATACATGTAAATCTGTACGTAATCAAGTGCTGTATGTATAAATACGAGTGTATATCTAAAATACATTACATTCTGTACGTGTTTATTTAAATATATCATAATGAATATGAATATAATAAACATACAGAACATCTCATGTTACACATAGACACAAGTAAAAACAAAATGTGGTGATTTGATTGGATTTCTTCATTTCAGTCACGTACACTGAAAGTGGGACAACAGTACATAGCCTGAAGATGAATAGTGCTTGTTACATCTGGTCAATAAGATCTGAAGATACAAAAGAAGCAATTAAACCATGAAAGGTGTATACTAGTCTATATAAGATGAATACAAAATACCAGGTTAGCAAATGAACGATACGGGCATCGAAATGACAGTACAAGTACAAAGATTTGATTAAAGCGATTGATTAATTATTGCTTAACTTCCAGTGGGCAGTATTTCAGATATATTCAGGACAAGTTCAATAATATATAAAAGCTATATATAGAAATAGAAGATGGATGAGACGATGGGGTCAACGACCTTTAACTGCCACTGGAAAAGTACGGAGATTTTGATAGAAAGGAAAACTTAATCTTTTGTACCTACTCTTTTTTCCAATTCTACAAAAGATGTCTATCATGGAGCATGGCACTCTCCAAACATGTTATCCAGTATGAACCATGGTCTGTCATCTTTAAGTTGATCGTGGAGAGGAATATTAAAATAAATGGAGTATTACCTAGACAACCGTAGAAATTTAAAGTTCATTTTGTTGTTCCGCTCAACCTTATTTGGGATTTGGACTTGTCATTTAGTGACGTATTTGTCCGAGATAACAGTAAGACAGTGTGTAAATTGAAGAATAGCTAATAAATCGATAATAAGTGGTGAACGATGAGATTATTTGTTGCGTACATGTATGTTTCAGTTTGTGAAGAAGAGAAACTGTATACAGTTGACATTGTTACGTAATATAATGTTATATAATCCATTATCTTATTACATGTACACAGTAATATTGTTTTACAACGTGTTATCTTTAATCACCTAAAGATATTTGAACTCTGAAAATTAAACAACACTATCTAAAGTTAAAATCGTTAACTCTGCTTAAAATTGGAAAAATAGAAAATTGTGTCAAATATCAATCGCAGTAAAGATTTCTTAGGGAATAGATATATTAAGAACAGATCTATAAGAAAATGTTTTGCAGTGAAATCGGAAAACTGTCTTCTTGTTGATTATTATTGATATTAGTAAAAGGATAATAAAATACATAATGTTTCCGGTTTCACAATTTCCTTAAGATTGTATGATGAATGAAAAGAGTGTGATGCGAAGGTAATGAACACCGAACGGTATTTGAATGCAGTAGAGGAAAAGATCAAAGGTCAAAAGGTCAAAAATTTATTTTTGGACGAAAGTAATTTCTCCTTCCAATGCTGGTATTTATAACGTTGGCTTGTGTTAAATAAATTAATTTTCTTCACATCATTATTTTCAAATATTTTCAAATTCGGTAAAGTAAGATATACTTATTAAATAGTTCTGTACACAACGCCTAGCATTTCATGTTCATTTTCATTTTTTTTTACACTTTTCATTGATTAACGATTCACGAATCAGTTTCCGTTAGCAAGTTCCGCAAAATTTTTGGCTGAAATTTCAAATAACTGTTGACAAAGCTAACACTGATAGACTTTAAAAGTATTATTTTATGATCGGCGGGCATGCAATGATCATTTTTACCTAAATATCCAGGATTAGTGCAGTGTTTTAAAATATGAAATGTATGTGCACGAGGCTTAAAAACAGACAAAGGCGAGGCTTACAAAATCTCTTCCCAGTTTTGCGCCTTTATATTTTAAGATATTGCATTAATATTGTGTTTATCCAGCAGGAAAAAATCACAATAATTCATGAGCGGTAATATTTTGAAATAAACAGTAAAATTCCACAATCATCCCTTGATTGACCCTCTTTCTCAAAGCTCAACAGGTAGCCTATGGCAGGGGTACCAGAAAAGGTATTTATCGGCCAGTGACAGTATAAAAAAAATTATCCAGTCAATGCAATTTGACTGCTCAAATAGAACAAGTACAGGATAAAAAAGTACTGACATTAAAAACAAATATATGCCAATTTTTATTTTCCGGTGAAATGTGTCGCATTCTTATAAAATTACCGTTTGGTTGTGTAAATCTTAACAAAGTTCACCTATTTTACATCACAAAACGAAATCATCGAATTCTAAAAAGATCCTTGGAACGTGTCAAATACTATATGCATTTCATGAGGTGGCCTCATTACTTCGCCTGTTTTGGCCCCATGACTTGGTTGACCGTTATGGAATATCGGAGCCACAATTTACCACCGATGTATTCCACTTCTCGTAAACACTTCCGTAAAAGGTGATATGCTTTTGCTTCCGCTCAATGCATTTCCGGTTGGTTTTTCGTAATTATGTGTGTCTAGAACCAATCAATCATACCGTTTTATAATGAAAAGCTTGAATGGAAACGATGTGGAAACAAGCAGTTAGTATAATTGTCTTCCTAATTTTATGCATTCTTTTTTTTTGAAAACGGGTACCACTGCTACAAAAATTATACTTTACTTGTGCATACGCAGGTGTTTTCTTTGTAATATTTCGTAGATTATTATTATTTCTTTTCTACTTTCATAACTGAAATATTGTTGAAAGTGGCGTTAAAAATCATAACCTCTAACACTCCCCTTTCTTTCTTTTGAACAGTGTGTTTTCTTTCCTTCATTTAACATCTTCTGGTTACCTACCTCCTTTGGTATCTTCAAACTTTTCTTATACATATGCATGTGTCTATAATCTTCTTGTTAATTTACCAGATCTTTGATTTTGTTATAGGTTCAAGAAATTATTATTAGACCATCGATAATTTCTCTTTTTCTATTGTTAGCATTCTGGATAACAAACACTATTTTTAGAATTCAAATAATATGTTTATTAGCAAAGCACATAAATGCTATAGCAGTTACATAGATAATACAAACAGAAAATAGCATGACATAATGACATAAGAGGAAAACATAGCAGAGGTCAAACATTATCTATAAATACATATTTATGCTTATATATCATTCGCAAAGTACAAAAACATATGAAATTATTTATCTTTCAATATAAAATTCCTCAGGTTCCAACTTGTCTCTCAAAAAACAAACTAATTTATAAATGACTGATAGAGGAATTGTAATCAATCACATAAGGATCAAAATTCGGCATGATACTATTTTGTTTTCATTTTCTGTGATAAAATAAAACTTCGAACTATCGTTACTTCGAACAATTGGAGAGCATTTGAAAACCCACAGAGCTGCTCAGAGCGTCCCGGCTGGTGAATAGGGGAAACCCCCTCGACAAGGGGTGGTCATGTTATAATACGGAAAGCCTGAAAACGAACCTGGTCGTGGACCATGGTGGGAAACGTGTGTGGATAGTGCATCTTTTATTTGATTTCGAAAAATAGTAGACACATTGTAGATGTTACAAAAGAATAAATGCCATCTCTATCGAACCCTCCGTATTTTGTCAGTGCAGTCAAGAATCGGAAACCCGGTAGACCCATCCCTTCCCTCATTTCTATATAGTTTTTATATATTATTGAACTTGTTCTCGTCCTGAATATATCTGAGATACTGCCCGCTGGACATAAAGCAATAACCAATCGGACAATGGAACCTTCGGACTAAGAATATTTCGGTCCATTGAACCATCGGATTACTGAACCTTACGAATATCAAGCGCCCCCCTGTAACTGCATAACAACATTCTGTTAAAATTAAATCAGACTGATAAATTGACTGTGAAATTGGTACCAAATTGAAAAAACAATTCCTTGAAACGGACGTTAATTTAATAGACAAAGTGAAAAAACAATTCCTTGAAACGGACGTTAATTTAATAGACAAAGTGAAAAAACAATTCCTTGAAACGGACGTTAATTTAATAGACAAAGTGAAAAAAAAAACAATTTCTTGAAACGGACGTTAATTTAATAGACAAAGTGAAAAAAAACAATTCCTTGAAACGGACGTTAATTTAATAGACAAAGTGAAAAAAAAACAATTCCTTGAAACGGACGTTAATTTAATAGACAAAGTGAAAAAAAACAATTCCTTGAAACGGACGTTAATTTAATAGACAAAGTGAAAAAAAACAATTCCTTGAAACGGACGTTAATTTAATAGACAAAGTGAAAAAAAACAATTCCTTGAAACGGACGTTAATTTAATAGACAAAGTGAAAAAAAACAATTCCTTGAAACGGACGTTAATTTAATAGACAAAGTGAGAAAAAACAATTCCTTGAAACGGACGTTAATTTAATAGACAAAGTGAAAAAAAACAATTCCTTGAAACGGACGTTAATTTAATAGACAAAGTGAAAAAAAACAATTCCTTGAAACGGACGTTAATTTAATAGACAAAGTGAAAAAAAACAATTCCTTGAAACGGACGTTAATTTAATAGACAAAGTGAAAAAAAACAATTCCTTGAAACGGACGTTAATTTAATAGACAAAGTGAAAAAAAACAATTCCTGGAAACGGACGTTAATTTAATAGACAAAGTGAAAAAAAACAATTCCTTGAAACGGACGT
Source organism: Bathymodiolus brooksi (assembly GCA_963680875.1). Taxonomy (NCBI): domain Eukaryota; kingdom Metazoa; phylum Mollusca; class Bivalvia; order Mytilida; family Modiolidae; genus Bathymodiolus; species Bathymodiolus brooksi. The sequence continues at coordinate 90,252,696 of OY804577.1, forward strand.
TAATTTAATAGACAAAGTGAAAAAAAACAATTCCTTGAAACGGACGTTAATTTAATAGACAAAGTGAAAAAAAACAATTCCTTGAAACGGACGTTAATTTAATAGACAAAGTGAAAAAAAAACAATTCCTTGAAACGGACGTTAATTTAATAGACAAAGTGAGAAAAAACAATTCCTTGAAACGGACGTTAATTTAATAGACAAAGTGAAAAAAAACAATTCCTTGAAACGGACGTTAATTTAATAGACAAAGTGAAAAAAAACAATTCCTTGAAACGGACGTTAATTTAATAGACAAAGTGAAAAAAAACAATTCCTTGAAACGGACGTTAATTTAATAGACAAAGTGAAAAAAAACAATTCCTTGAAACGGACGTTAATTTAATAGACAAAGTGAGAAAAAACAATTCCTTGAAACGGACGTTAATTTAATAGACAAAGTGAAAAAAAACAATTCCTTGAAACGGACGTTAATTTAATAGACAAAGTGAAAAAAAACAATTCCTTCAAACGGACGTTAATTTAATAGACAAAGTGAAAAAAAACAATTCCTTGAAACGGACGTTAATTTAATAGACAAAGTGAAAAAACAATTCCTTGAAACGGACGTTAATTTAATAAACAAAGTGAAAAAAAACAATTCCTTGAAACGGACGTTAATTTAATAGACAAAGTGAAAAAAAACAATTCCTTGAAACGGACGTTAATTTAATAGACAAAGTGAGAAAAAACAATTCCTTGAAACGGACGTTAATTTAATAAACAAAGTGAAAAAAAACAATTCCTTGAAACGGACGTTAATTTAATAGACAAAGTGAGAAAAAACAATTCCTTGAAACGGACGTTAATTTAATAAACAAAGTGAAAAAAAACAATTCCTTGAAACGGACGTTAATTTAATAGACAAAGTGAGAAAAAACAATTCCTTGAAACGGACGTTAATTTAATAGACAAAGTGAAAAAAAACAATTCCTTGAACGTTAATTTAATAGACAAAGTGAAAAAAAACAATTCCTTGAAACGGACGTTAATTTAATAAACAAAGTGAAAAAAAACAATTCCTTGAAACGGACGTTAATTTAATAAACAAAGTGAAAAAAAACAATTCCTTGAAACGGACGTTAATTTAATAGACAAAGTGAAAAAAAACAATTCCTTGAAACGGACGTTAATTTAATAGACAAAGTGAGAAAAAACAATTCCTTGAAACGGACGTTAATTTAATAAACAAAGTGAAAAAAAAACAATTCCTTGAAACGGACGTTAATTTAATAGACAAAGTGAGAAAAAACAATTCCTTGAAACGGACGTTAATTTAATAAACAAAGTGAAAAAAAACAATTCCTTGAAACGGACGTTAATTTAATAGACAAAGTAAAAAAAAACAATTCCTTGAAACGGACGTTAATTTAATAGACAAAGTGAAAAAAAACAATTCCTTGAAACGGACGTTAATTTAATAGACAAAGTGAAAAAAAACAATTCCTTGAAACGGACGTTAATTTAATAAACAAAGTGAAAAAAAACAATTCCTTGAAACGGACGTTAATTTAATAGACAAAGTGAAAAAAAACAATTCCTTGAAACGGACGTTAATTTAATAAACAAAGTGAAAAAAAACAATTCCTTGAAACGGACGTTAATTTAATAGACAAAGTAAAAAAAAACAATTCCTTGAAACGGACGTTAATTTAATAGACAAAGTGAAAAAAACAATTCCTTGAAACGGACGTTAATTTAATAGACAAAGTGAAAAAAAACAATTCCTTGAAACGGACGTTAATTTAATAGACAAAGTGAAAAAAAACAATTCCTTGAAACGGACGTTAATTTAATAGACAAAGTGAAAAAAAACAATTCCTTGAAACGGACGTTAATTTAATAGACAAAGTGAAAAAAAACAATTCCTTGAAACGGACGTTAATTTAATAGACAAAGTGAAAAAAAACAATTCCTTGAAACGGACGTTAATTTAATAGACAAAGTGAAAAAAAACAATTCCTTGAAACGAACGTTAATTTAATAGACAAAGTGAAAAAAAAACAATTCCTTGAAACGGACGTTAATTTAATAAACAAAGTGAAAAAAAACAATTCCTTGAAACGGACGTTAATTTAATAGACAAAGTGAAAAAAAACAATTCCTTGAAACGGACGTTAATTTAATAGACAAAGTGAAAAAAAACAATTCCTTGAAACGGACGTTGATTTAATAGACAAAGTGAGAAAAAAAACAATTCCTTGAAACGGACGTTAATTTAATAGACAAAGTAAAAAAAAACAATTCCTTGAAACGGACGTTAATTTAATAGACAAAGTGAAAAAAAACAATTCCTTGAAACGGACGTTAATTTAATAGACAAAGTGAAAAAAAACAATTCCTTGAAACGGACGTTAATTTAATAGACAAAGTGAAAAAAAACAATTCCTTGAAACGGACGTTAATTTAATAGACAAAGTAAAAAAAAACAATTCCTTGAAACGGACGTTAATTTAATAGACAAAGTGAAAAAAAACAATTCCTTGAAACGGACGTTAATTTAATAGACAAAGTGAAAAAAAACAATTCCTTGAAACGGACGTTAATTTAATAGACAAAGTGAAAAAAAACAATTCCTTGAAACGGACGTTAATTTAATAGACAAAGTGAAAAAAAAACAATTCCTTGAAACGGACGTTAATTTAATAGACAAAGTGAAAAAAAACAATTCCTTGAAACGGACGTTAATTTAATAGACAAAGTAAAAAAAAACAATTCCTTGAAACGGACGTTAATTTAATAGACAAAGTGAAAAAAAACAATTCCTTGAAACGGACGTTAATTTAATAGACAAAGTGAAAAAAAACAATTCCTTGAAACGGACGTTAATTTAATAGACAAAGTGAAAAAAACCAATTCCATGAAACGGACGTTAATTTAATAGACAAAGTAAAAAAAAACAATTCCTTGAAACGGACGTTAATTTAATAGACAAAGTGAAAAAAAACAATTCCTTGAAACGGACGTTAATTTAATAGACAAAGTGAAAAAAAACAATTCCTTGAAACGGACGTTAATTTAATAGACAAAGTGAAAAAAAACAATTCCTTGAAACGGACGTTAATTTAATAGACAAAGTGAAAAAAAACAATTCCTTGAAACGGACGTTAATTTAATAGACAAAGTGAAAAAAAACAATTCCTTGAAACGGACGTTAATTTAATAGACAAAGTAAAAAAAAACAATTCCTTGAAACGGACGTTAATTTAATAGACAAAGTGAAAAAAAACAATTCCTTGAAACGGACGTTAATTTAATAGACAAAGTGAAAAAAAAACAATTCCTAGAAACGGACGTTAATTTAATAGACAAAGTGAAAAAAAACAATTCCTTGAAACGGACGTTAATTTAATAGACAAAGTAA